>QQOI01000077.1:0-380404 GCA_009729435.1 Phytophthora fragariae | reverse complement strand
TCCATTTTATGAACATGTATTCGGTAGTGAGCAGGTGAGGAGCGTAGCCATAGCAAAGACAAAAATACCATAAACACTACAGAAAGAAGCGTCCAGCACCATGAAATGCATAATAGCACCAAAACAAGAGCAGGGCACTTCCAAACGGCGACGTCGCGCGACGTGTCGCAGCTCGTCACCACACCAACGCTACATAATTCTTGCCACACCAGTCGTACCTCACAAACGAGCAGCCCCCTTCGAAGCAAGCAGGCTCGCCACCTGCCCAGAAACACAGGCAGCGCAACGGCAAGCACGCCGCCAGCTGGATCGCGCCAAGAAGTGCGGGCAAGCCAAGTCAGCGTGACTCCAGAGAAGGAAGGCGGCTCGTGAATGAAGGTGGCGGTGCAGCGCCAACGCTGCGTCCACAAGCGCGCCGAGTCCCACCAGGATGAAGCTGCCGTACGTCCTTCGGCGAGCGCCGTCAAGGGAAAGCTGCCAAGCAGAGGTGGTGAGGACTACTGCGGTGCTGCAGGTGCCGTGCTGTGGAGGGGGTTGTCCTGCCACAGAGGGCTGGTGCTGCCCACCGTAGGGTAGCGCGCAGAGGAAGGTAGGTGCTGACATGGGATACATGTATGTAGCGGTGGGGAGGTGCTGACCCGAGATGCATGCATGCAGCGACAGGAGGCGAGAGGATCGAGATGCAGCATCAGGAGGTTGATGCAGTCCAGAGGATCGAGATGCAGCAACAAACAGAGGTTTCTACGGCGCAGCCGTCGTCACCTCCAGGCATCGTGCGGTAGCATACCGCAGCCCGTCACTTGGCTTAACTTTGGGGGACCGGGCGGTGGGTTCTACAAGCACTGCACAGGGAGGCTGCCGCCGCAGCGGTTGAGAGCATCGCAACGAAGGCTAGGTCGAAGATGTGCATCGTGCGAGAAGACACAGCTTGATCACGGTTGCTGCTGTGTAGGTTGGAGTGATATCAGCGCCATGATGTCAGCATGCGGTGGCTGAAGGCACGAAGCCCAGGCAAGGGCGAAAACTATCAGACACAGAACACAGTATTGGTACGAGTTAAATGCACAACATATTTACTGACGGTTATCAGTGTCATACTTGCTAACTGCGCTCATCGTCAAGCGCTTGCCTGTTGTTCATAGGCCTTTCAGCAGCTTGCGCAGATTGGCCCGCCTCGCGGCCAGGACCACGGTAGCAGAATCGTTCTCTCTCACCTGTGTGAGCACGATCGTGCATCGCAATAAGCGAATGCACGCAAGCAGCGTACTTCATGTTGTACAGACACGGACAGCGGCCTGTGCTCACGTCGACAGCCCAGCCAGTCGGCGGCATTTCTTTTAGCTCCATTCGGCCCGTGTGGTAGCTCAGCTGGGCGGTAACCGGGAGCGCCTCGCGTGTGCGCTTCAATTCCGGATCGTAGACCCGGACGCTTGCCTGCTGGAAGACGTACACCACCTCACCAGTGATCTCGGCGTCGTTGAGCAAGAAGACTACATTGCTGCGCGTGTGTACGTGCTCGTAGATCAGTCCTTGTCTTCGCAGCTCATGCATTCGGCGCTTCAGCGCAGCGGTAGGGGCCGTAGTGATGACGAACTGACGCGCGTTGATTGACTCATGTTTGCAGCAGGCGGACAGCTGAACGAGAAGCACGCCCATCTTGAGCCGACGGTGGAGCGTGTAATCGCGCTTGAGAGCTCGGTTAAACTGCTCCGCGGGGTTGTTTGTCGTCGCAAAGCCCCGCGGAGCTCGGAAACTCTACCACTGCTCAAACTCACCGGTAAGCCACTGCTTGCTGAAGTACTTGATGAACGTCGCCAGCTCTAGCTTCTTACCCCACTTACTAAGCACCTTTTCCTTGGTCTCCAAATAGTGAGCTTCGTCGCGGGCAAAGTGCATGTCCTGCAGCCCACGCATCACTAGGTGGCCGGTCTCCGTTGGAAGGTGACGCGTGCGCTCGTAGACTTTGGCAGCCACGTGGAAGTAACACATTAGTGTAGTGAACTTGTTGTCGGCACCGAACGCGTTTTGGAGCGCATTCCACTGCGCGTCCTCCGCGTCCCCCATCACGTACAGAACCTTCATAGGCGTGTTGACCACTTACATATACACGCGGCGCAGAGCACACAGTGCCTCCGTGTAGTGTTCTTCCTTTCGTTGCGAAGAGATAAAAATCGCCAGAAGGTGGAACGTGCGGTTGCTATCAGAGACGCTCACTACGAACACAGGATACCACGCCTGCGACAGCTTGAAGGTGGCGTCCATATGCAGGATAAATGACGCAGGATCGCGCTCTGCTTTACGCAGCAGGTTCTTCGTTGAAATCCCAACGAGGAACGGATCCTCGTCAGTTCCTCGGCCGACCCAGGGCTTTCCGTCCGCTGTCATTCGCCACGAAAACGTGAAAGGGGCGTCATCGGCCTCCCCACCGGTAAATCCAGCCTCCCAAATGTCGTTTGTGGCTTCATCGATGAAGTCGTTGTTCCGGAGGCGTGACCGCGTGTAGTGATTCACGAACCGCTGGACCACTTGCAGCGAAGGCAGCGTTTCGTGGTCCAGCGAAAAGCGGGTCATCATGCCGTTGCGAATTCTTGACGGCTTGAGACCCTGGGCTGCCAGGTCAGTGGCGAAGGCTTTCATCGCAGCCGTCATGCGCACTGGCTCGACGCCTCGACGTGGTGTCAGGTGCTCCCCGCGCTCAGCGACCGTCATCAGATGGAGCTTCTGGCATTCCTGCGTCTTGCAGTACCACGCACAGGGCTTACCCGCCGATACCTCCTTGCAAGCCTTGTCACGGCAGCGGCGCTCGCGCACACGCATCTTGTGGGGGCACCGCCAGATTGCACACGTTGCATGCCGTCAGCTGGCTCTTGGTTATTTTTGATGGTTTCATTGCCTCGATCAGCATATTGCCGTCGTCCGCAGGGTACGCGCGGACGAGAACCGTCCAGACGTGGCGCTTGTTGGGCGTGGAAGGCATCGTGCTGGTGAGGCTGGGAGGGGGGAAGGGGGTCGAGGCAGAATTTGCTGGAATATCTCAAGTGCTGGACGAGGTGTTACGGCTATTTTACCTGCCTATGATTGGCTATAATTCTGTGTTTAAGCGATGCTGATTGGGCAGTGTGAGGGTGGATACGCAAGCAATGATATTGAGTGGTGGAGAGAAGATTGACTGCGCTGCTTTCCTATTGGCCGTGCTCGTGGTGCAATTCTGGGTGAAAGTACGCAGTGTGTGGTGCTTTTGTGCAATCTCGGTTACGATTATGCAGTTGATGGTGTTTTTGACACGTTGTCCATAGCAAACCCGAGCGGGGTGCCCGCGAAGCAGGGCCGCTCGGTATTTGCGAAGGCGGGCCCAGCGACGAGCTCACCAGCGAACGGACCCGTTGCCCTGTCCAGTAGTTAGTTTTTCTTAGGCGGGGGTCTGGGGGTGCAACCCCCAGTACATCTATTATCATCGCAGACGACTATGCACTGCACTCGATCCATCATCCGTTTTCCGCAAGATTTGACTGCACTCGGGAACACACCTTTGTGCACGCGAATACAATCCGCACCCGATGAAACAATCGAAAGAAAAACCGACCGAAATCCCGAGAATGGCCTCAGCTCGCGGACAGTCGCCAAGTTACGAATCTCCGAAGATGCACAATGCGAAATCGGTCGTCGAGCCATTTGAAGTGACGCCCGTGCAAACTACACAGGTGCTCGCTCCGCGCATGCCGGCCATCGCGGCCCTCGCTGCTGCGAGACGTGCCCCCTACCGCCGCAAGAAGCTCAAGAGACGCACGCGCGACTCGCTAGCCTCGCAGCTGTACAACTTGGAGCTGGACGTGATGGACCTCAAGCAGGAGATCCGACGCCTAGGCAGATCCTCAACGCACGCAGTTTGAATCGGCGCGATGCGCTAGATGGCTTCTACGTCAAGGCCGTCATGGAGTACCACCGCGTGCTCCAGAACGGCTACCACCCCGGCGCTGCTATTGACGCGGTGCAGTTCGTCATGCAAGTCATGGACGAGAATATCGCCATCGGCCGCTTCGCCGAACGCGACGTCATGCTCCACCAGTGGCAACTGTACACCAAGGCGCTGTCGGGACTCGAGTTCCACTACCCGCGCTCAAACGTGGTCTCCACCACCGAACAGTCCATTGTGACATCCTACGCTAGCTACAAACACGTCGTGACGCGAGACACGCTCGAGGTAATGTTCCCAGAAGCTATGCGTCGATACCCTCGTATCACTACCGTAGCAAGGTGTTTGGGCGCGTGTTCCATGGCGAAGGACACTTCAACTTCAACTTTGACACCAAGACGCACCGCGTGGTGTCGTTTGACTTTGAGCTCGACTTCCTCCAGGTCTTTGCGCATTTGCTGCAGGATCCGCGCGAGCTCTGTGCCTTTTTCCAAGGAGCTCGCATTTCGGAGGAATGCGGGCCTGCCACGACGAGCGTAGAGTGGAGGCTGCTAGACATGATGACGGTGTTGATGAGACCATCCTCGAAGAGAAGGCTGAATTGCCCCAAGAAACGTTGCCGTGGGGCGACGAGGAGTACCGACAGCCTTCTCCGGCTGGGACGAGCATGGTTTAACTATCCATATCTATCAGGGTTCATATCGGTGGGGCTTGTCTCCTATCAGAAATATGCAAGTGTATGGTGTGTGTGTATCTAGCTAGCTAACTAGCTTCCGTTCTAATCGTTGTCCTCTTCATCGTTCTGGCGTTGGAGTTCGCGATCGAGACGCTCCAGGTCGTCGTGATCCAGCTCACCGCTGCCATCTCGGTCAAGTTTGTGGAACTGAGCAATGATGCCGTCAATGTCGTCCTGGTCGGCTTTGTTGAGCTTCACCAGCATGTAGCAGAGGTATTCCAGCTGCGAGACCTTGCCGTCGCCGTCTGCGTCCATGTCCAGCAGCTCTTTCATGCTGATCTTGGTCTTCATCACGGACCTGGCACTGAGCTCGTTGAGGATTGATCCGATGCCGTGCGCCACCGTCACGACAGCCAGCGGGAGGTAAAAGATAGCGTAGATGCGGGCGCTCTTCGACGTCGGAGACAGATCTCCAAAGCCTACCGTCGTGATGGTGATCAACGTGTAGTAGAAGCAATCCAAGACGGGCCAGCCTTCGATGGCTCCCACGATCAGGCCGGCTAGGATCGACACAACAATCGGCACGAACGCGTGGCAGAGCGCCTTGTTGCTATCCGAGAAAATCTTGCGAGCCCAACTGGGCAGACTGCCCTGAAATCGCTTCCAGTAGGTTTTCGCCTTGTCTCGTTTGCGGATTTTGGCTTCCTTGTCCTCCATGGTAGTAGTTCCAGTGGCTGTTGCTGCTGCATTCTCGACGTTACTTAGTAGTTTCTGTGTGGCCATCTTGGTCACGTGCCGTTGGCGTTGAAGGAACCAGGATGCCAACTGGCCGAGAGCAACACCGATAGTGCAGATGCCGTAGAATGCGAAGAAAATGGTAAACGCTTTCCCCGCTGTTGTCTTTGGCACCACATCACCGTAGCCCACCGTCGTGACGATGACCATCGCGTAGTATACGCAGTCCACAACAGTCCAATCTTCGACAAAGTGGAATACCAAAATGCTCACCCCAAGATACGAGAGCACGAGACCCAGCGCGACCAAGTTGGATTTCAAGTTGTCGTTGCCCTTTTTGGCATTTTCTGCGCCAGCGATGATCGTCTGTTGAGCCACGTTCGTGACGGTCCGATTCGACATCATCGGCATGTCAAAGATGGACTGCAATGCAAACCCGTAGCATTGTTACGGAGATAGCCGACTTCTATGCATCGCCACACAGCACGCACCTTATCTATGCGAGGCGCCTTTGACACTTCAGGAACATCGGTGGAGCTGCTTGGGGCATTTTCTGACACCGACTCCTACAACGACGTATGCAGCAGCTAGTTAGTACTAAAGTATGCTAGCGAGGCAGTGCCTCATGAGTTTATAGCCGATATACAGTACGAACCAGGCCATGAACTGCGATCACTACGTCCGCATCTTGAACCTCGTTTCGCTTACTTGGGCTCTGCTCGTTTGAATTTACGATTGTTAGTCAGTTGTTAGTGATCATAGTCGTCATAGTCATCACAAGCTGCAGCAGTACCCTCGCCATCGCGCCGCAATCCCACCGCAATGCTGGACACTACAGCTCGACTCTTGTTGACTGATCTGGTGCGTCGCCAAAAATGCAGTCGTGAACAACCGCGTGGCGACGTCTTTTTGCAGTCGGAAGGAAGGCCATGCAACGAGCTAAATTTACCAATCCAAAATCTCTCATCTGCACTTCAGCCTTGCTTCGAGAACGACCAGAAGTGATTGCAAATAAAAACCAAAATCCTGTTTTCGGGTATAACCGCACCTGGCAAACTTTTAAACCTCCACGTCTAATGCATCAGCAATTCCGCTGCTAATGGAGCTTCTCACGAGGTAACTAGTTCCTTGGCGCTGCAGCGGCGTTCGCGGCTGGATACCCTTCATGTTGTAGTATTGCAGTACCTGTGTTGGAATCTCGGCCAGTGTTTCTTTAGCTAGTCGTGCGGGATTCCGACGGAACTGGTTGAAGGGGACAAATTGAACACTGTACGAATACACAAGAAAAATACAGTTAGACTCGCCCACCGTCACAGCAAATACGAAGCCTCGATGAACGTACATATCGCGCGCAGCTCGTTGCCGCCTTGAGTCAACCAACAACTTGTCATCCGAGTCCAAAGCGTTCATAGCAGTGAAATCCGCATTGCCCACAGCAACAATCACAATTGATAGCGGGAGCGTCGAGGCTTGCACTAGCTCATCGATCGTTTGCTGCATGTCCATGATCGCACCGTCCGTGATGATGAGAAGCACGAAGTACTTGAGATTGCCACCACCCCCTTGCTCTGACGGCGCTGAGAACGTCCTAGCAATCGCCGCAGCCTGGTGCACCAGTGGAGCAAACATTGTGGGGCCGTGGAGCTGCACAAACTGGAAAGAATTCGAATACGCGCTCAAAATGCCGTTGATGCCTTCAACTTCAGGCTGTGACGGGTCGAATGTCAGCGGGAAGCAGTGACTCACAGCTCCATTGACCAGTCCACCGAAACCGTACACTGGGAAGCGTGCATCCGAGTCGTAGGGCTCCAGAATCGCGCCCGTCGCGGAGATCGCAGCTTGATAGTCGTTCTGCTGGCCTTGGTAGCTCGCTCCAGTGTAGTGCAGACTCGAAGGGTCCGATGGACTGCCGTTCGAGGCTGTGTAGTCGATTCCAACAATCAGACTGACCTCGCATCCGCCACGCAGATACTCTGCAAACGTATGCCTCTTGAACAACTCAATCTGCTCGAGGACTAGCACGCCTGAGTTTTTATACCTCTTGCCCTTCTTCGCTTGTCTTTCCCGATTGATCAGCTCCAAGCTGCGGATCTCCCCCGTCGCCAACTCCGCCGCCTTGACAGTGCAGCTGCCGATAAACTGGTGCTTGCCATTCTTCTCCCAGTCCATGCACTCGATCTTCAGCAGCCTTGACAGGTTTCCGTTGCAAAGCGTCTGCACACTGAGAGTTGCACGCCGCCACTTGGGGTCGCAGTTGTTCATGACCACTTCGTTTCTCCAGACCAAAATCCAGGACGTAGTGGCCATCGGGTCCGCATTCTCACCCCGTAGTCGATAGATATTCAGGAACGGGTCCGAGGCCCCGAACCATCCGTCCTTGTTGTCCAGCTTCGTCCCCGTGAACCTGACGTTGATCATGTCGGCGCAGGTGGAAACCTCCTCCGCGTCGATCACCACGTGTCCCGACAGGTTGTGCACGTGACCTCTGCTCCTGTCGTTCTGCAGCAGCTTGAGCACGGCCGACTGCCCCGTGGACGACATCAACTGCCCCATCGTGATCTCCACACACCCGAGGAAGTCGTGATCCGATAGTCTCTCGGATGAACTGTCCCGGTCGAAGACTTCGACCCGCAGTCTCTGCACCTCCTCGAAGAAGAAATCCACCTGCACCGACTTGGCGAACGTCGGGTCGGGGGAGTTCTGGATGGTCTCAGTGCGGCTGATTTCGCGCCACCCGCGCGTGGTCTGCGCCTCCTGCATGTAGAGCACGAGGAAGGGGTCGGACTGGCTCAGCAGGTCCGACTTCTTGAGCCCCTTGCAGCGGAACCGAAGCTCCACGACACTTGAAGGCATCGGGGCCAACCCGTCGGGCATCAGCGCCATGGAACTCCGTGAAGACTCCAAGCTGCCGGGCTGCACGGGGCCGTAGCCACCGTGCGGCGTTGGCTCGCGCTGAAACGGGGCGGGTGGCTGCGGCACTGCAGCTGTAGCAGGAGGTGGAGCATAATTCTGCTGTTGCAGAGCATAATTCTGCTGTTGCGGAGCATAATTCTGTTGTTGTTGGGCATAATTATGCTGTTGTGGAGCATAATTCTGCTGCTGCGGAGTGTGCTGGCCGATGTCCGGGTAGAGTGGGGGCTGTGCTTGGCTCTGGAAGGAGCCACGGCGGTCTGGGGGTGGTGCCTGGGGCGTCACTTGGTAGCCGAAGCTGCGGTTGTCCACGGGGGGCGCGGACGGAGATGAGAGCGAGCGCTCCCGGCCGAAGTACGGAGGAGGCTGTGCGTACATGACTGTGAATTAGGAAATGACCTTCTTGGGTGACTTGAGACGGCAGCTCGAGCTCTGATTGGCTGATGCGAAAATCTGGTCTAAATGAATTAACTCGGCATGAGAAAGGAAGAAATATCCATGCGGATGGACGGAGTTTTCGCTAGTTGAGCCTGCACTTCTTGACTGAGAATGAATGTTGGTGTGTGGTGCATGTTGATGGACCAGTGGATATTTGTTCTTAGTTGGCGGAGTAGACTTTGACCACGACCCGCCTCTGTCGAGACGTGAAGGCGTTTGTACTTAGCACTGAGAGCAAGAGAGCGACTGCACTCACGGCGCAGATTATAGCGGCGCGCTCCGCCTTAAGCACAATTTGCTGGAAAAGGTCGAACAATTCGTTCAGCGCAGCTCGGAACCAAGCTGTAGACGAACCAAGTCAGACGGTGCAGCTTTCGGTGGGGGGAGAGATTAGTACGTACGTACCACAGTTGCCGTTGTAGTTGCAGTCGCCGAGTCTGCTGGCGCGGATGGAGTCGGTCACGAACTCGACCGGTGCCTTGAGCTGAAACTCGGCGTCTTCCATTGTTTGCGTCTTCACTATTAGCTCGTCTATGGGAGAGATTAGAACGGAATCTGTACATATCAGACGAACTAACTTTCAGACTTACCCAGTAGTGGATGGATTTTGGCGATGAAGCTGGAGACGGTAGCCACATAGGTCTCGAGTTTCTGTTTCTGGAAATACAACTGCGCTACGAACAGCCATTCCGACTGGATGTCCTTGTTCAGAGATGTGCCTTCGTCGCTGACCCCCCTCCAGCTCTCGTTGAACACAGTCTGGATTGTCAAAAGGTCGTTTGCAGTCACGAGCTCGCCGTCGCCATCCGGGTCCATCAGCTTTTGTATCGTTGAGTTAAGTAACTCTTGGTGCAGTGTTCCATTGTAGGGGGTAGACGAATCTGAAAATACCAACACTTGAAGTCCGTCGTAATGAGATTTGACGAAGTCTTCGCTCCACGCAAACAGCTCGACTAATGCTTGGTCCGAATTCGCCGTGAGCTTCTCCAGAGCAAAGAGGGTCGGCATGTCGTACAGCGCAGTGGTGAAGTTGAAGCGATCAGGATCATCGGTCGCTGGCGTTGGGTGTGGCGGGACTCGAAGGGTGTCGCTGAATGCGAGAGTCTCCACCATATCAGTTGCCTCAACGAAGTTCTGATCGAACAGAAGCCTGTTCACGTCCTCTGCGGACTGTGTAGAAGGAAGAAAAGCGTACGTGTTCTCATCGAGACGTTGTAGGACGACAATCGCATCCTGCGCCATAACGCTCATAGTGTAAAGCACTCCGATGAGAACCACCGCGATCAAAAATGTTATCTCGGAGAAAAAGCACGCAGTACGTCCAAGCTTCCGCTGGCCGGTTAAGATGCCATGGGCGAAAGCGCTTAGTGCAAGGATAAGGGCAAACCCGCACATGCCACAGAGAGCGTAAAGTCCAAAAAGCGAGACCTGTCGAATCTCACTGGCAATAGCGTCGTACCCAGCTGTAAGCCGCCCGTTCGAGGCGTCGAAGTCACTAAACATTAAGCGCATTCGGTCAAGGAAACGCTGGACTGCAGGCGTGAGTGTTTTACGTGCTAGACTGAAGTCTGCAAGCTGGTGTTTAGCTGTGAGCATGTCGATCTGCACCTCGAAAATGTGTTTACGCCAGGATGTTTTCGCGTCAGAGATGAGATCCACAATGGTCAAGCAGGTTTTGCACTTGAAGCAACCGGTTTCTCCTCCTATAGTCATTCGAGAGACTTCACTCGGCTGCGTTATGTTCATGTACTCACAGTCGACTGAGTCGTTATTGACAGTTGGATAAAGCACGGAGTAGGTGGTTAGAGGGTCAATCAGATCGAACACGGGCTTGCCTATGGCGTCCTCCGCGTAGCTCTGATTGTCCAGGAATATGTGCAGCTCCAAGTCAGTCAGTGAGTGTTCCTGGATGTCAGCAAGGAAAAACGATTCTTCATTGGATTCCTTGTATCCGTTTGCTATGAGCTCGGCCATCGGCGACAGAAAGTTTGCCTCAAATGTGGATAAGTTGCTCGGAAGTGTGTAATTCAGTAGTGCAAATACTCTCGTTGCTAGCGGTTCGATATCATTGTTTAACACGAACAAAGTCATCAAAGCTGCCGCCGAACTCAAGAGTAGAAATAGTGTCATGAAAGTGCCCCACACGATCTTCTGGAGCTTGCTGTAAATTTTGGGTTTCGCGAGAGGATTGCGGCGTCGACAGCCGCATCTGAAGCAACAAAATGCCCACAAAAGTTGAAAAATAAAAATCAGCGCAAAAAATGCCGCTGCAAGAATGAAGTAGGCCGTCGTGGACCAGCCAAACTGTCGATAGGAACCCGTTTCCAGTACATCGAGGAACCCTGTCGAGGTGTCCGATGTCGAAGCACTAGCAATCGCTGAGTCGTAGTCGAATGAGAGTAGATACGTACGTAGATCTGGTAGCAAGTGGTCCACAGACGACAAGTTGGTTGCGTTCGGGAACACTTTCGCGTTAGCAGCTTCTGCGACGTCGTACACTGCATAGCACAGTACTTAAAAGTAAGAAATTAATCACCAATCAATAGACAGATCAATAGTTTGCTCACCGCTGTCCTGGCAGTAGTCACCTGTAAATCCCCATCGCTTGACGCACTGACATTTCCCGGACGCGTCTTCGTTGAGAGCGAGGCACTGTCCTCGTTGTTCACAGCAGAGATAGTCGTAGTCATTGTCGATCGGGTAACTCGTGCCAACCAAGCGTCCACTTCTCACTCGGCGTTCACCGACCTGCTCATTCAGCGCTGGGTCGTATGGGAACGTCAGCGTGCACACTGGCTGCGGGTCGGTCTTGAGCTTGATATCCCAAATGAACACGAGTGATCCTGTCGCCAGTTTTTCATTGTACGCATCTGCGCGCTTGGACGAGGAGCAGCCGCCACAACAAGCGAAGTTTGGGTCGAATTGCGCCGGTGCCGCGCCCGTAATCGTCATTCTCGTTGCAACTCAAGAAATGGCCCTGTCACGTTGAAGTCGTTCTAAATGTAGCCATCTCTGAATCGTGTAACGGTTAATAACTTGAAAATCAGGTTAACTCGTCAGTTCTGAAGTGAAAATCGCCAAAACCTTATCGGAGACCGTGAAATTCAGGAACCAGCCAAAAATGCTGCTGGAGCTCGCGGACGAGTGCAAACAGCACGTTTGGGACTTTCTGGATGTGAAGGAGCTCTGTCGACTGGCGTGTGTGGCTCGCAATGCCGAGCAGGGAGTTTGTATGGGGCCAATCTGGCAGCTACACGCTCGGACGCTGCTGGCCAAAGGTCAGGACGCCCTTCGGACCGACACTGGAGTGCTCAGCTGTCGGTTGCAACGAGGTTTTGCCAGTCGGAACTTGCTGGGGACAGACGACAAGCGTCGTGACGAGGATGAACTATTGGAGGTTCAAAACGAAATTGACTGGAGACCTTGGTACCGAGACACTCACGTGGTACGACCGCTATGTAAGACTAGGGATAGTTGCAATTGCTAATGTGATTTTTGCAGGTTCTGGTGAGGTTCCGTACCAATAACACAGGCTTTGCGCAGGGGTTGAGCTCCGTGCAGGAGCTGAAAACGGAGCGCGCGCAACTTAAAGAGGCCATGCAGAGTGTGAAGGCGTCAACTCAAGCGGAGAAGCGGAACCGACGAAGTCAGATGAATTGTGTACGATGGATGAATCGCACCCATCGGCGGCAAGCTGCCGCCTCGAACTCGATCCAAGCGCAGAATGCGGCGCTGTCGAAGGCTGAGCTGGTTGAGAGATTGCAGCGCGTGGAAAACTCGATTCAGACGATTGCCAAGGAACAGTTCGGACTGCGCAGGCGGGCGATGAAGAGCTTGAATAAGCTCAACGCGCAGCTTGCAAGTGGCACAAAACTACTGCGTGATCTGGGAGGTCATGCTGATATATCGTCGGGTTTTGCGCGTGAGTTGTTGTAGGTATTTATGCTCGTCAAAACTCGCTGGAAATTGTGGTTTACCACAGCTTGGTGGGCTCTGCTACGTGGTTTCGATACGCTCCTACATTGCAAACCTTGATGTTTGCTAGCGCTTGGCGTGCGTACTCGCTGGAACTCAATCCAGCATTCTAAGGAAACAGATGCGTCAGCAGCTAGATTATCAAGAAAATGTTAAAACCTAGACGATTGCAGCATACCCGGAGAGCAATCCCAAGCTTAAATCTTGCATTCTTGAACAGTGTGTTGCAGTCGTAACCATGGCTTGGAAAGAGTCCCGTCTCCTACATATTTCAATCAGCATGTGTGAAATGCTAGCCATCAGAGAAAATAACACGTAAGGGAGAAGCGAACATACGTTGAGTGGCAGCCCCTCTTGAGCAGCTTCGACATTCGAACGAAATGCTGCAGTCTCCTGTCGGGTGCGCTCAAAATCAGGCTAAGCAGGAAATGCACAAGGAAATATGAAGCGATGAGTAAGGTTTAGGCTTGAAAAAATCCAACAAGCTCCATTTTGAGTACCGCTATGTTCGCGATGATTTGGGCGTACGGCGTCTTCTCTTTTAGTTCGTTCAATTGAGCTAACCGCTGCTCTTCGAGCTGGGCCTTATGGAGTTCTTCAAGTTTCATATCCTCAAGTTTGCGCTGACAAAAAGTTGACAAAGTATCAAATACCATTCAAATTCAATGAGATTAGTTTGCTGCAACAAACCTGGAATTCATGATGCCGATACTGAACCCGCTCAACATTAACAGCGCTCTGAAGCGCCCGTTCTGCTTCGCGCTGCTGTTCCTCCTCGATCGATAACTTTTCATCAGCCATTTTCCGAAGAACTTTATCTTTCCTGCGGCGCCCATCAGAAACGTAAGACCCACATCACAATCTCATGCAAAACTATGATGACGTACTTGTACTCATCGACAGCCAGCTTCTGTTGATCGTGTTTTCTTTTCCACCGAAGAGCCTCTTCTTGCTGCAGCTGGGCCTCCAGTATTGCTTCAATTTCGCGCTGTTGTCTCTCTATCCGCTCTTTAGCTTCTTTCGTCACGCGCCACTTGGAAACCAAGTCATGACGTTGTTCGCACTGCTCCTGCATTACACTAAATTGCTGTAGTTTTTGAAGCCTCTGCTGCTCTTGCTCAATGGCGATTCCAAACTTGGTAGCAGCTTCACTCTGTAACACTTCCAAACCCCGCTGCAACTCTCGCTGGCGATCCTTACGTTTATCTTGGTAGAAGCGAAGATGTTGGTGGAACCGAACATGCTTTTTAATATCCGGAACAGGGATAGTTGGTAGCACCAAAGTGATCTGGTCATACAGTAGCTGCGGCTTCTTGCCAGTGCCGTGCTTTTTCTCGTAGCTGCGAAGAACCTTTAGAAATCGCTCCTCATCCGTGTCACTCCAACCGCCGCTTTTGGAGGTGGCGGCTTCGACACTACCTGCTGCATCAGTGGAAGACGCAGCACTGACGAAATCCTTCTCGTATTGTGCGAGGTCATGGCGAAACTCAGCAAAAACATTACGAAAAGCTTCAAGCATCTCAATTCGTAACATTTCGTCAAGGCATTCGTTTCCTCCAGTAGCGTCGAACACTTCCCTGATCTTCTGCTCTTGTGCGTCAAGGTTGTCAGCACTTGCTGGTACTGTCTTAGCATCGTTCCGAAGTCTCTCCAACACTTTCCGATAACAGGCATCAAACTCCTTTTCGCACGACAATACTTCTTCCTCCAGAGTAGCCTCGACCATTTGCCTTCCAATCACTGCATCGTAGATCAACTGGCGCACATCGGCCTGCAAAAATACACGGACCATGAGAAGCAATTCCAAGTGGATGTTTATGAAGTAGCATCACCTGCATGTCTTCCGCTAACATTTGATTGTTTTGCTCTGGATGGGCGTCTGTTCCTTCCCCTTTGAGAAAAACTGACAGAAGCTGCTTCAGTGCCGCTCTCTGCGCACACGCATCACCAGTAAGTAGATTGGTTATCTGTCCTCGATTGTAAAAGCGCACGTTTACCTACCTGCTCGCGCTCTGAGGTAATCTGCTTTATCATCCCAATTCGGTTGAGTTGTTCAGCTCGAATCAAATCTTCCAACTCTGCGGCGTAAATCGTGCTGGTAGACACTAAAGATGTCGCTGACGGAGTCGAGTTGTTATCTTTCTCATCACCGTTGTTATCGTCGTCGATTTCTTGTCTATCGCGAGCAGAACGAGACGTACTGCAGCTACGCTTGCTTGGTGTGTCTTGAGGTTCCAACTTCTTTGACTCTCGCGCTGTAGATGCGTCGTTGTACATGCGCAAAAGCATCGACTCGAGGTCTTTTGAACAATTCTAATCCAATCAAGGTGTTCGCTGAGTTACTGATCAAACGCTTCAAACAGAGAGAGAGCCACCTCACCTCTTCAAGCTTTTTCAGGTGACTGTGTTCTTGAAGCCACTCGAACTGCAACACGGTGGTGGTGAGCTACTAAGCACTGAGTAGAAGAAGAATGACCGCCTTCGCAGCGTTACCTTCAGGTTATTTGCCTTCGTTGTCTGCTTCTGGTTCTTTGACGCCTTCTTCATTTGCCGAATTGTCTTTACGTGACAGGCGCATGCGGTCAGAGATGGCGGTAGCAACTACTTTGTGTCGTCCGATACTTACTTTGAGGACATCATCACCTTCAGCTTTCAACTGCGATGCCACTTGAAGCTGCTGGTCGATCGTCAAACCTGCAGTCGCGCGGAACACCTTCCGAGCACCAGCTTTGGCAGCAAATAAGCAGGCATCCTGACCACGCTGAACGCTCAGTCGGTTCCACGCACCTGCGGGGATTACAGACCTCTTTGCTGTAGACATGGGGATCAAGGCTCTAATCGCCTAATGTCTGGACCTGCCAAGGTTTCGCGTCAAAAGGTCGCAAACTAAAAATGCTCCCAATTCTTTCTCCAAATGACTCTGATCACCTCATGACATTTGCATAAAAGTAAAGCAATTATCATTGTTCATGACGTGTGTCGACCTAGAAGCAGCCATTCCAGCAAACTGTGCAACAAAGAGAGGAGAGGAAGAGCTTCTAGCGCGTGCCCGTGCGGGGGCGAGCGAATCCCTCTTCCTTGGACTCGTCCATGTAGTCCTCCTGCTGCGTGCAGATGCGCAGGACCTCCTTCTTGCTCGACTCCTGCTGGTAGCCGCCGATGAACAGCTCGTCCAGAATGTAGTAAGCCTACGACAACCACCAGCACCCTATATTAGTCCCTCTAATAACCACATCTTAAGTCAAACAACCACAAACTGCCGCTCTACCTTGTGGAAGTTGAAGATGATGTCCAGCTCGCACACCTAAAAGCCCACAACAAGTCTCCAACGTCAGCCTCCCTCCCCACATAAACCCTCCAGCAGATCAAATTGCCACGCACATTGCCGAAGTAGCGGTCGAGCACCTCCACGAACAGGTGGATGGCCTCCAGCGTGATGAGCTCGTTCTCGTCCTTGGAGATGCACGCGATGAAGTAGAGACTCGCGTATCTGCGCAGAGACAAGAGACGTCAGTCAGCCCCCGTCCTCGCAGCAGCAGCAGCGACTGTAACTGTAACTGTGGTCACCTCTTGTAGACGATCTTCTTGTCCTTGAACTCGATGAAGTTGCACTGCTTGTGCGGGCGCGAGAGCACGAGCGACGTGATGTCGCGGATCATGCGCGTCTTCTCCTTGAGCGACGCGTTCAGGTACCACTTGGCCAGGCGCGTCTTGCCCTGGCGGCTCACCAGCAGAATGGTCTCGATCTGGACAGTACACACACATAGAGGACAGCGTTAGAGCGCAATACGCCGCGTAGAGCTGCGTCCTAGTAGTCCTCACCATGTTTCGG
Organism: Phytophthora fragariae; assembly: GCA_009729435.1. Classification (NCBI taxonomy): domain Eukaryota; phylum Oomycota; class Peronosporomycetes; order Peronosporales; family Peronosporaceae; genus Phytophthora; species Phytophthora fragariae. The sequence continues at coordinate 363,925 of QQOI01000077.1, read as the reverse complement.
CTCGGACGAGTTGTAAACAGCCACGTCGTCGGGTCGGGTAAAGTTGGTGTACAATCCACAAAGACTAGGGTGTTGTTAAAGGCACGCGATGCTGCACCCGACTGGGTGTTGCAGTAGCCTCTCTACTGTAACCGACTCGCACCTTTTATATAGCGATCTATGCGCGTCCGGATAAATGGAGATTTTTAGTACACCGGTTTCTCCGTCAGTGTCTGGGTCTGGGGATTTCCTAAAACGATTTTGATTGGCCAACAGTTTATTCTCCGACGGCCCATTAATTCCCACCCCCAAGGGGGTGAGAATAAAAAAATTCTATTCTCAGATAGGCGTCGAGAGCGAGAGGTAGGCGCTTCGCGATCACGATCACACGATCGAAGACAAAGATAATAGTACTATGGCGCTACCTCAGTAGTACCTGCGGCTGCGGCTCCGTGGGGGCACTTGAGCAAAGGAGAACACCAGTGGAAGGAGCTCTCCCATGGAGGGTGCCCAGCGCGAGTTCCTCGTAGCATCAAAGAGCTCCTCCATGAACTTGAACGGGTGTTAGCGCCGAGTGGCGCGAGCGCCTGGTTTGCGCTGGAGTGTTGAGTGGTTGGAGCTCTGGGTGCGGAGCTCTGGTTGGCGTAGCACGAGCTAGCGATTTTACGAGCGTATGTAAATTTAGAGGTAAAACCCGAGACCCCACTTGTCGAGGGTCGTCTCTGGGAATTACCGAGAGCGTTAATCCCTAGACCCAGACACCGACGGAGAAACCAGGACCTGACTGGACCCCAAAAACCTGGCATGGGACTCCTCAACCCCGAAATTTTGTTGAGTGTGGAGCCCATTTCAAGGGCTCCCAAGAGACACCGAGTCTCGAAAAAGTGGGATTGTTAGCCCTCCTTGGGTTGCTGCTGTCTTCGCCGCGACAGGTGCGTGACAATTGCAGGGGCGGAGCCAGCCCAAAAAGTATGGGGGGGGCAAGGTGTGCCGATTCGCCCATAATTGACTTCCTAATTCCCAGGAAATCCGAAAATTTCTCAATGTGTGTGTGGGGGGGAGCTGACGTCCCTCATTTTGACCCAAGCTCCGCCACTGGGTATTAGACGAGCTGTCCGTCTTGTGGCGCCCCCATTCACTCTACCCCCTATCTGGTCGAACTACGCGCAGCCCCGCAGCCTCATGACCGACACCGCTCCGTCCTCGGGACCCGCGGCGTGGCGCATCCACGAGAAGCTGCTGATCGCCTTCGCACCCCACACCTGGGCATACAGTCAGTGCACGAAACACCCTACTACCTCCGAATTCCTTAGTGCCGATGGTGTAGTTACCGGTATCAAAACGTGTAGCAGTAAGAGAGCTGATTTGAGGCATGCATTTCGTAGCTACGTGGATACATGGTATCCTAAGATCTACAGAGAGATTTCCGCTTTTTAGAGATTTCTATCATTCGACGATTCCAGAGAGCCTCTACACGTGCCTACGAAGTGAGAAGGACACAGCATCTTGGTACGCCGGCTGTCGTACGAGTAGACCCCCCCGGGGGAAGTCTAATGTGACGTCTGGTGCATTTTGTCGTGCGAGAATAAAGCAACAAGCGAATCCGCGGTGGTGGTGCGCGAAGTAATGGTACGTCCGCACGACAAAAACCACGCAGCAGTCGAGATAAGCGACGCGTCTTGACCAAAATCAAGCTGATAGCCGAAGAGCAAGAGCGCGCCAAAGCGATAGTAAAGCACGCTCGCGAGATATACTCGAATCGCCTGAGGATGGAAGAGAAGCCTATCCCGCATGCTACACAAGCTGTTCTGGACAAACAGCGCGAAGACGAAGGCAGGCCAAATGAGGTTGCGCTCGTGGCTACTAGCCCCAGGACGAATGAAGGGACTATGGATGGTGACGATATTGATGCCAGTCATGGCTTGGCTAACGCTACGAATTGGCTCGCGAGATGTGACGATGGTGGCGATGGCCACAGAGAAGTGAACGATGACGATTACGTGAGTGGGGTCCAGGGATTGCAGAAGCTCATCCAAGTGAGGACGAAGCCCCGGCTAGTACCAGTGACGTATCGGAGTATGCCCCCATCAGTAAAAGCTCGGACCAAGACGAAGCACACTTTTTGGCCCCGGAAATCCGGATGAATCGCCATCAGAGATACCGGAATCATCAATCCTTCGCCTGAGCCCACAAATGCATCTGCGATTGAGGACCACTTAGTCGGTAGAATTCACGATCGGGATAGACCGGGCGAGTTCCTCGCCGCGTTCAAGAATCACGGCAAATGGACTTCGTGGGGTGCGTTTGAGCAGGATCTTAACACCTTTTGCGGGGAGTCCTTCCAACACTTGCCTATGCGATCTTCCACAAAGGTGGACCACCGAACCAAGCAGATAAATGCATCCCAGTACAACGTCTCCAGTTGTATTCCTGAGAAGTGAGTTCACTACTGCAAAACGTACTTGTGCACACACGGTCACAAGTTCGTTTCTCGCCGTCGCGGGATTCGTACGCATCGAACTGTTCGGTACACGGAATGCTCGACAAAAGTTGACGTGGCTCTCACTTGGGGTGGAACCCACGATGCTGGTTTCAGTGTGTGATCGCTAAATGTATGCACAACCACGACACGGCGAAAGCGCTGTGGGCATACACGGTGAGAACAGGGGGATTCAAGATCCTGTGCTGATCGGTCGGGAGCAGGAAATGTATGAAACTGGCTCTCACGCCCGGGGCATTTCAATGTATCTTGGTCCGAAGACAGGTAAAGTCTAAGTTGCGCGCATGAAGTTTTGGTGCGATAGAGTCTCACGTGTGTCTTGATGTGCAACCTGCAACCTGCAGGCAAAAAACGAAGCACCGTGACGTTCACAACATCATTCAGTCCCAAAAGCGAGCGACGCGAGGAAACAAGTCGAATGCAGAGCGAACGGATATACTGCTGAACGAGTTCTGTGGTCAAGATGCTGGAAACTCGGCCAAGGTCGTCGTTGACAGCACGTCAAAGGTGGTGCAGGCCGTAGTGTTTCTGTCTGCGCGAATGAAGCGGTTGTTCGAAGCCTTCCCAGAGGTTGTGCTTGTCGATACGACACACGGCACTAACCGAAACGGATACAAGCTCTTCAGCTTTGTTTTCTATCACGTCTTTGGAAAGGTATACGACCTCTACACTCTTATGTACCGGAAGCTTACACTAATACATACCGGAAACTGACATGTACCATGCATGTTGTGTTTGCGTGAAGGGCCAGTACGTGCAGCATGTTCTTTTGCTTAACGAGACGAAGCCGAACCTCAATGTTGCAGTCTCGTTTTTTAAAGAGAACAACCCGGCTTGGCGGAAGATACGGGTGTTCATTAGCGACAAGGCATTTCACGATAAGGCTGTATTGCAAGCAGCATTCCCAGACGCGCGTCAACTGCTGTGAGCCTTTCACGTCATCGAGTGGCTGAACAAGCAAGTCGGACGCTATGCATCAGGAGCGCACGCTGGGAAAGAAGTGTTGAGAGGTTCCATGTCGGCGATGGTCTATGCGAGAAGTGCAGAAAACTACAATGAGCAGAAGAATGGTCATCTTCACAAGCTAGGAGGCGATGAGGAGCACACGCGCCTTCTTTACCTCGACGCCTGACGGCGGAGCGTCTTTTGACGTTTGGGCCAATCGCATCAGCTCCCTCTGCTGTCGCGTTCAAGTATCTGTCTTCTGGCCCAGCAGCCTGCGGAATCCGTACTGTGCATCCGGAACTGCCGGGAACGCCATGGGCGTCTGTCGATCTCCGGGTTTTGCAGGCTGCTGGGTCGTGACGTCGCCTTGGGTTGCACATCCCCGGTGATCTGGGGCATTATGGTCCTGACGTACATGCTCAGGAGGACCCGAATTGCAATGCGCCCGATAGGGATGAGGTAAGCGCAATCGCATTCGTGTCCCGATCGGCCTGGTAAGCATGACCCGGAGGATAGCCGATCGGAGGTGGCGGCATGCCTCATCAGAGATGTAGCCGCCACCTCGTCGCACATGTGTACGACAGAAGTCGCGGAAATCCCTTCGGTGGTCGACGCGGATCATGTTAAGAGAAAGGCGAATGCCTCCTCCCGAACAGACGACCAAACAGAACTGACTGGTGTTAAGATTATGTATATATTAGTTAAGTTGATTACATCAACCTAATTTCAGTATGGTACAAATGTACTGGTTCAGATTTATCGAATATACACAATTTCAAATACAGCCATGTACCCAATCTGGATACCCTACAAACTTATACTATAGAATAATCCATTACTAGAGGACCAGAACATCTTATGTTCTATTTGAATCTGAATTCTGAGATTCGATGAAATTTCAGCTGGGATTCGGTCCAGTCTGTTAAATAACTGTTCTGATTATAGCTGATTTCAAAATAATGCTTGTATTTTGTACTGTGCTTATCAAAGGTGTGTGGAGAGTCCTCCGGATAAACAGGATCACAGACCTCACGCGGCTCGTCTCTTGGCTTAATAGTTCGTCTACTGGAGGAATCACATGACCCTTCTTCGAAATCAAGCGTACAGGTACCGTGCAAGTGCATGTACGTACTGCTGCATTGCTAGCGTGTAGTTACCCTCACGCAGATTTTCCGTCCTGCATATTTGTCATGTATACATCATATTGGTGGTGCTCAGCTCAACACCACAACTCGGCCGCCGAATGAAGTCTCTACTAGAGCGCCGCTGCCAAGGCCACCGGCCCCACCTATCCAAATCAGCTTGACAGATTAAACCACCACTGCGAAAAGGTTCCGGTGCTGTGGTCCGGCCAAGAATCCGAACGTCAAGCCCCCCTCAATCCGTTCATCCAGGTGATAGAACGATCGAACGTGAGATCAAACGACAACTCATTCAAATTCGCATGGTCATTAACAAATAGCTCCAGATCCGATGGATGCGGCCAAATCCTCCTGTTCTTCTTCGAGGTAAGATGAGTGCGCCTGGTGACTTTCGTCTCAAGAAACGATGTCTACTATGCGTAGTAATGTTGGGGCCGATGACGCGGGATCATGGGAGGGGGCGATCTGCGCCTCAGCGATCTGGGGAAGTGGTTCAAGATTCCGCTCGAAGACATTCGTCAATGGAAAGGTGTATACACCGCCAAGTACGGCTACACAACGTAAGTTTTGCTCATTTATTTAAGGGCGAATATGCGTATATACTAACTCTGCTGTCGTTTAAATGTCGTACAGTACTGGGTTGTGCGATCGCTTAAGAAGTCTGAAGTCCGAGTTGAGGAGCTCTGTGGCTCCGATGGGATCAATCGACAACAAGGTTTGGCTACAAACTTGGGTGGCTTATCCCAAACAAAGCAGAAGCTTCAACAGCTCGAGCAGGGATTACGGGCCTCCTTTGACAGGACTGGCCTGCACATTTCGTACAACGCTACAGAGCACGAGCGGACTCGCGACAGACACCAGAGGGCCGTTAAAGAACCGACACAAACCCCGACGGTGGCTGAAGCGGGGATGTGGACAGTGCGATCGAAACAGCTGACCCACATCCTCCACTGGCCAGGCTCGGACTTTTCAGACTTTGAGCCGCTCAACGAAGACAAAGAGGAAGATCGAGCTGCAGAGGAGTCCCGGTTGGAGACAACAGTTACTCCCTTCTCAAGAGACCGCACCATCTACTCGGAGAAGGTCGAGTTCCTCAGGTATGACTCCCGTGACCCCGAACCATATTTTGATGCGATTCTAGAGTACAAGGAGAGCCTGGTAGAGCGTCGGCGTGTCGCCCGGGGGTGTGAAGTGAGGGTCATACTGCGTCTGCGCGCATCTCAAGGAGGATAGGAGAAGCCTCTTTTAAAAGATGGCACGAGCAGAACAATATGGACAGTAATGATAAACCATATTGAAGGATGCCACGAGAAGGACAATATGGACAGTATTGATAGACCATACTAATGATGGGCAATCAGCTGAAAAAATCGAATCGTTATGGATAAAAAGAACAGGTTATAATGACAATGGGTCTAATATACAAGTTAAAGTTGAATTGAAACGGCGACTAATTTTAGCTCCATTGATATTACAACTTGTTCTTTTGATCCATAACGATACAATTCTTCCAACCGATTGCCTCCCACAGATTGTCATTTCTGAAATTGACTGCTGCTATATCAGAGCAGGCGGCTAGGGCGATGCAGACAACGCAGTACCAAGTCGAAGAGGCCTAAAAGTAGCGCCCCAACGCCAGGCTCTTTCAACAAACCGCCGTACAGCTTGGTATATCTGTTTATCAAGGTCACCGAGCAGTACGTAAACACGAGAAGCAGATACACGAGAGACGGCACCGGAAGGGTGCCAGACACCAACTCAAAGCTCAGCCACAGCTGAGCTCAACTCCAGCGCGCGTGAATCCGACGATCCTAGAACCTACACGATCTCAAGTCGAAGCCACAGCTCTACCGTATTTCAAAGTGGCTCCGGGGTTGGAATCATTGTCGAAGACTCTTCTATCCCGGACGAGCAATTGGGGTCGCTGCGGGATCTGGCGTTGTATCAAGTTCAACTCAGCAGCGCATGACACCCCATGTCGATATGCAGGTTGTATCCCGACACACAGTGATTCAGGTACTCGGGACATACGCCTACCAGCTCACCTCCTCGGCGGATCAAAGCCCCGCCAAGACTCATCGCAAGTAACACTGGACTTTATCGACATGCTCCGACAGCACCCAGACGAAGATGAACGCATCAACAGTTTCCGCGCCAACTTTGAAGCCCGATACGGGTACGGGCATCCACAGTAGTTTCGCTGGCTGAATCAGTCGTTTTTCATATAGCTACACTAGCTACATGCCAACTCGAGAAAATATATTTCGTTTTCCTTTGTCAGTAAGGTACATTGAGGTCACTTAGTAAACTAACGACGAGAAAAAAATATATTGCTTCATCTCGATCTCCACTCTCTGCTCCTCGAACGAGACCTTCGGCCCAGACGGTCTCCCCATGAAGGCTTCGGTCCAATTAATAATACATAAATTAAACGCCAGCACAGTAACATGCTACACAACGCTACTAGAGGCCAGCCAAAGCAGATCCTCTATGTGCATGTACTATACGTATTGGTGTGCGTTGTTGTTGTATTTAATGGGGATGTCGACTCACCACTGCTTGAAGCGAGAAAGCCACCAAGCAGTGAGGGCACTAGAAGCGCGAAAGCCATCTAGTGCCCAGGGTTTGCGGAGAAGCCACCGCTTCTCTACATAGGTGCATGACGAGCGAAAGACACCATGTGCCACATCACACCACCCCCGTTCAACTCAGCACAAACACATAGACAACAGTTTAAATAACTACAATATAACAACAATTAAACCAACAAAAGTCTTTATTGATTCTTCCTATTCGTTCTTGCTTTCATGCCGCCCTACGACCGACCCTCAGCGCGAGCATTGCCCTCGCTGTCGCGGAATGCTTGCACGTGTTCCGGCGCGACGTGGTTCACGGGCACCTCGCTAGGTTCCCAGTCCAATTTAAGGACTGGACCATCAGGCGTCATTCGCTCCCCGATGATCGCGCGGAATGGAAATTCCCGATCAGCGGGGGCTCTGACAACCGCACGGCGAGGTGGCTGGTCTTGATCTTGGCCGGCGTCATTGGGGGCGTCCTCGGGCTCGTTGTCGAAAATCAGTGCGATGTCGTCTCTCGAAAGAGTGTCGCCACGATCGCATTCCCGTAGCACCCGTCTCGCCTCGAAGCGAACATCGACCTCGGTGAAATTCCACTCCTGGGCAATGGCGGCGAACTGGCGCTTCCCGGTGTTGAGGATGCCGACGACGCCTCCATTCGGGTCGGCCTCGTTCGGCGCGGCGTTGTGTTGATCGATTTCCTCGTTGAGGATGTTGATGATGTGGCGTCTTGGAAGTGCCATGGCTGAACGAAATAGGAAGCGGCATGCGAGGCCTGCTTCCGTCGGCTCGAGGAAGAGGTGGTAAAGGCAACATCATACAGTTTTTAAGTACAATATTTTAATACATATTCCAAGTTATATATTGAAGTTGACATGCATTCTGACTGTAGGTGGTGTGTGGGATAAAAAAAAACATGGTTGGGTATTTTAATCGAATCCAATACAACCCAATACAACCCGATATCACGTACGCTACGCGGGTTATTAATTGAGTGCACTTTATCCCAACTGAAAAAAAACTACTACTACAGCACGTCGCCCCCGTCGCCTCTGTTGTCTCCCGAACGTGGCTGTGGAAGGAGCGTCCCGTGATCTCGCGCTGAACTGGTTATACAGTACAGCGCGAGATCACGGGGCGTATTGACTAGACATAAATAAGTCTTGAAATGGGACGTGCATGTTGGTGTTGTGAATGATGGAGGAATTTGCATAAATCAACCTTAATCACTTAGATTTTGTTTTGAGATGGTGATAATTGCAATTTCATGGCAAAAATCAGTAGATGAGTAGTAATAGTACAATTCGTAGTAAAATCGTATGATGTGATATCAAAATTTCCATCGGACAGTACTATTTTCACTCTTGGACAGCACGATCAGGTACCGACCGACCTGCCCCCGTTGGCTGAATAGTCGCTACCATGACAGCTACAGAATAATAGTGCTCTCATCTCGATGATTGTAGGTCGCACGGCTGAGGAGTGGACGAGGTGACACTCTCTAAGCTTAGCACAACTTGTATTTAGAGGTTTGCCTCTCTCTCCCGGTCAGCGAATGAAAAACGATGGGACCTTTAGCATGCGTAGGTCAGACCTCACGTTGTGTACAATGTATGTAGGGGAATGCCGTGTTTCACGAATGCACTGTTGGATGAAGTAATTTGACATTTCACTCATTTTTATTAAACTATTTAAGGTATGCACAAACATGCAGATGCCCCGTCTTGGGCTGCAAACAAAACTGTGCTCCCCCACACCCCCTGTGGTAGATAAAGCTGTCTTCTCGTGGTTCGCCCAGTGTAACTCGCCTAGTTAAGTATTGCATAGTCTAACCTAATGATAGCAGTGGTGGCTGCGCTCGGATGGGCGTTCATGATCTTCCTCAAAACCACATGATAGCCTTTTGTAGTTGTATCTTACCGTCGAGTATATCCATGTAGTCAAGTCTGGTGATTTTCGCTTAACAAGGAGCCAAACAGGAAGCCAAAGTAACTACGATAGCATATCGACGCATATTAGTACTATATCAAATCACTGACCTAACGCTAAGTAATATTTTCTCAAATCTCAGTGATTAAGGTTGATTTATGGAAATTCCGCTGAATGATGTATAGTCGTACCCCTCAATATGCGCAAACATTCCTTCAAACACCCTGTTGTATCCGATCGTCTATATTGGGGGTTCGCCAGTCAATCATTACAAAGGACTGTAGATTCCCTATCAAATCGCTTTACAACCCTGCGCATATTGAGGGGTACGAATGTAACGCAAAGTCATGTTGGTATCTGGTTAGAGGGGGTTGATGCAGCAGAGTCGTTGGTTCAGTTGTTGAAACATTTTCGGTCTTGGATTTGATTGGCTGGTTTCAGTACAAAATATTTACACACGTTTGGTACATATATCCCAAATCTGTGACTTATTGTCTGGGGCGACATTCGCCATATAAAGCTGTGGGGGACCCCCCGTCAATATGTTTTGTTAGGCTGGATAGGACATAAATGTCCTCCCAGGAATATATTACAACCTAAAATTCACTTCATCGCAACTCGACGCCATGCCAAACTTGCACGGTACATGTACGCTTGATTTCGAAGAAGGGCCATGCGATTCCTCCAGTAGACGAACTATTGAGCCAAGAGACGAGCCGCGTGAGGTCTGTGATCCTGTTTATCCGGAGGACTCACCACACACCTTTGATAAGCACAGTACAAAATACAAGCATTTATTTGAAATCGGCTATAGTCAGAACAGTCATGCACCCCATATTTAACAGACTGGACCGAATCCCAACTGAAATTTCATCGAATCTCAGAATTCAGAATCAAATAGAACATAAGATGTTTGACACGATGGGAATCGAGATTTCTCTACAAGTGGAGTGGTGATTGGTTGAAAAGCCAATGTACCAGTGAGTATGGAATTGTGGGACATGGGGATATCTACGGGACAAGGTGTTCTCACGTTCAGCCATGGATCGGGTTGGATACCCCAGACGTAACAAGTCTGGATGGATCAACTACCGGACGACGGGTATAGCCTACGGGAGCGACCAAGAGCCCCAGTTCACATTGGACTGGTGGCCGCCCGTCTTGACATGACTGGACGTAGCGAAGAACACCAAAGAACACCGAAGAACACCAAAGAACACCGAAGAACAATGGACACTCTGGACGAGAGGATCAAGGTATAACCAAGCCAAGTGACATCCGACCGACCAGGACGACCAACCAGGTTCCAGGAAGATTCCGTGGAACCTTGAAGTACTACGCCTGTACCCACGACATCACGATGAGATCAAGGATGCCTAAGATGATGACACCCCCTCAAGGTATACTAAAAGTAAGTCAAAAGCTGAATGTGTGTCTATTGCAGGAAGATAGCCACAAAAGATAAAACCAAACAGAGTTCAATATTCCGTGTAACCCGCAAGCGCTCGGACAACTTCGGCCGGACAAAATACCGGCGGCCCCGATCAAGTGCTGAAGGCGAAAGGCCCTCTGAAGAAGGACATCCAGAGGTGTGGACTCCACCCCCCAAAACTTCAAGTCCAAATTAGGGTGAGTAGCGGGTGTGGAGCCCGTGGTAAATCTGCCCTATTTCATATCCTAGTTGTAGTGTGCGCTTAGGCGATCCTACATTTCATATCCCATATACATCCTGGAAAGAGTGGAAGAAAGTCCCATTCAGGATCGTGATCGAAGGACATCTTGTGTGATAGGTAGTGAGACTGTATTGAACTATCCCAAGTACTTCTGGGGTGGTGCGCGTTTGTAAAAGCTGACCGGGACTGACCAGTGTCCTGGAAGTGCAGCTAAGTTGACTGGTGTACGACCCACCGTTCAAGGGTCTAAGAATAAGAACGGTTGTATATTTGTGTGTATAACTCTGTATTGATTTTGGTTATCTTGGTTGTCGGAGCTACGTCTAAGTTGGTGACGCTACGCTCTTCTCCAAAGACCGACATTGGTATACAAAACAAGCTATCCCCGCGGTGCATCTCCCGGTTCGAAGACAAACGAACCTAGAGGGGTTATCACAAGGAGCACACGCTACCTGGACGTTTACGTTCAGGCGTTCCCAGTGGAGGACTTCCTGACCGGAAGCATCTTCCAGAGTCTGGAGCACAGCACTATACACCTGGGCGGTCAAAAGGCGTTCACCCGCCTCGCCACAGCTGGTGCGCGTGCCCGGATTTTAACCAGGGATTTCACCGCGAAGTTGTTTGTATATTTTGTATTGGTTTATTACGAGGAAGTGTACTAACCTACTAAACTAGTTCTTATGGCTAAAAGCAAGAAGGACATGAGAGACGCCGGTCGTGAGGGTCGCGAACGCGAAGAAGCCACGCGAAGTTCACGACGCGCGGAGGGGCTGCCGCCTGAGGAGCATGCAAGTCTGGAGGAAGTTGTCCGGACGGCTCGGAAGGCGGGCGCTGCAAAGCGCAAGGCAGCCCGTGAGGAGAAGAAGCGGTCTTTGAGTCAAGACCAGCCGGCTGCAGAGCCACCCGTCCAAGATGACGCGCACCCAGTGTCGACGGATGGGAATGCTGGAGGCGAGTTGGAGACCGGTCAGGGTGAACCTAGTCTGGGTGAACCCGAAGTGGCGTCTGTGGGAGGCGTCGACATGGAGGAGTCCCAGGTGGAGGGTCGAGTTTCGGATTCCCCTCTGCCTGAGCAAGATGTGGGCGTGCGGGCACCCGCTCAAGATGTGCCCCTGCCGACAGTCCGGGAGGACGTGTCTGGCGTAGACGCGGAAGCGCTGGCACTCCTGGAAGAGAAGGCACCACCGAGTGTACAACTCTTGACGACAGTGCAGAAGGCTGCGGCACCAAGTTCGCAACGACTAAGTGATGATGTGGCCAAGGCGTATGTGGCGAAACAAGTATCCCAGTGGGAACAAGTTCGTTCTGAACGAGTTCTCCCACCCGCGGTGCAGTACGACTGGCCAAGTTCTCGGCCGGACTCTCTGCCGTGGCTGGCGGCTACACTCGCGACATCGAAGTACATGGCTGCCCGTGCTACCTCGGATGACGCTATCCAAGCTTGTGTGGTCGAGCTCAACCTGGATCGACGTGACTTGGCTACTGCTCAGGATGTAGTCGCAGCCGAGATTCCGGTCAGCATCTTCTCACCCAGAGAATGTATTGCTGTTCTGCAAACACTGCTCTTCGAGGCAGGTTTCCACTTTGACAACTTGGTCCCAGTGTGGTTCAGGACGCGTGCGTCCAAGATCACATCAGACCTCGTACGAAGTCTGGTTGGAGACCTTCAACGTCTTCTGGCTGCTGAGTTAACGGAGTGGCGGACACTGTGTGTCGGAGCCACGCTCAAGGTGACTCCTGCAATCGAACAAGAAGCTGAAGTTGAAGAAACGCCTTTCCTGGATTATCATGCAGAGGATCAAGATGGGGACTTGTTGATGAACGATTATGAGATCAACCTTCTTGGACGAAGTTATGTTCTACGTCTATATTTGACTGGTCTTCGCCCTGCTCGAAGTGCAACTAGCTCTTCAGCTGGGGAGCCACCATCGAAACGTCAGCAACATCGGCCACCTCGACCGGAAGATCCACTCGCATCTTTGCCATCTGAGCTTCCGTCAACTGCAACATCCGACCATGAAGATTCGTCTATGGTGCCAATATCGGACCCTGTCCCGAGCTTGGTTGGCACCACCGATGGGTCTGCCCGTGGTACGACGTCAGAATCCCTCATATCCAGGAACAGTTCACCAGGGTCCTCTTCGACGTCACTTGAGTCTGGTGGAGGGGCACACATGCCACTCGCCGTCTACGGCCCAATGGTGATGTCTGCCAGGACTGCTGGTTCGAGCGTGCTTGGAAGTGGAGACCTTGGATACTACTTGACTCGTCAAACAATCACTCCAGAACAGAGAATCATGCCGGATCAAGATGATGTTGTCATGACAGAGCCCGAGGTTGCAGTTAGTGCGAAGATTAGTGAAGCGCCCGAGTCGAGAAGACGCAAGCCAGACAGGATCTCCAACCGGAGACACTCGTCTAGCGAATCTGAGTCGGAATCTGACCAGAGCCGTCGTCGTCGGAGTTCTCGAAGTCGTCGTAGCTCGTCCAAAAAATCGTCAAGGAAGAGATCCTCATCGCGGCATTCAAGTTATTCCAGACACTCACATCGTCCGGGAAGGTCCGGGTGGTCAGTGTCGACTGGGGTAGCTGAAGCCGCCGTGAGTGCATTACGTGAAGCACAGCAGGTCCGTGAAGAACTGGCGAAGCTGACCGAACAACTTGCAGCTCAGAAGTCGACGACCCCGCCAGAAGTGAACTTCCAACAGGTACTTGCAGAAGCCGGAGTACGTGCCCGCGAAGCGGAGCTGAGAGCTCAGGAGGCTGAACGCCGTCTGACTGGACTCTCTGCTGAACGCGCGGAAGCCGCCACCCAAAGAGAGGATGTTGCAGCTGTTATACAATCAGCGTGTCTCCAGGCGGCCAATGCTGAAAGAGAACGTGTGGAAGCTGTGGCGGTACAGCTCTTGCAACAGCAGTAAGCGGAAGTAGACGCGAGATGGGAGGCTGAACAGGCTGCGTGGCTCCAACAAGCCCAGAAGAATCTGGACGAACAGCAAGCTGCCTTTGAGCAACGTCTGGAAGATGAGCGAGTGACTGCGAGTAATATGCAGCGATACCAGGCTGAACAAATTCGGAATCTTCAAGCAGGCTCTACTCCGGGACAAGTGAGTCATGTGACCCCCCCCCCTAACCGAACAACTCAAGTCAAGACCTAAAGGACTGACTCTGAAAGAACAGCTGAGACAAGTGGCGTAAACATGGGAGAGGTCACCAGTAATCAAGCGGGGACTGACTCGAGGAATACAGTCGAACGACTGTTGGCGCAAATCAGAGGGGCGTTACCAGACCCCTCGATCACGCGTCGTGCTGGAAGTGTGCCAGCCCCGAGGAAGACTGACGCAAATGCTGCTACGATCAAGACGAACGTGCCACAGAGGACCCGGACGGAGGCGCCTAAGGCGGACACCAAGAAGAATGTGAAGTCAGAGCGTCAATCAGGGTCGAAGAAGCCGGACAAGAAGCCTCCTCCTCCAAAGAAGTCCAAAAGTGGTCCCCCATCTGGCCCCAGTTCGAGTTCCTGCTCAAGCTCGAGCTCTAGTTCAGATTCAAGCTCGAGTGACTCTGAGGACAGTCTGGATGAAGACCTGTCAACAGGTGTAAATGCCTCGGACGCGACTAAGGTTGGTGGAACCCTCTTGACTCTCCGCCCGTATGTTTCCTCCAGTACGTTGGAGAAGTTCGACGAGAAGGCCTCCATGGGAGACCGTCGGAGCTGGTGGGAGCGTTTTGTCAACATGTCGGTTCAAGGTGGCTGGACGGACAAGATGAAGATCAGTGAGCTTAAGATGAAGATGTCCTCGGCTGTACGGAATTGGCGTGGCCAGCTCTCCAAGCATGTACAAAGTAACTGGAGAAGACTCTCGGTGGAGTTCAAGCGCAAATATTTGAAGGCCCGGACGTCCGAGTCTGAACGATATTACACTATGCGTCAGAAGTCGAACGAGAGTGCCATGGAGTTCTTCTACAGGTTAAACGAGGCTGCAGTCAAGGCAGGCATTCGCTATAAGAAAGGTAAGAAGGATTCCGCTCATCACATCAAGCGCTTCATCAAGAACCTGAGAGACCAGCAGCTCAAGGCCATCCTGCGCAATACGAGATTCCACAATTTGGACGACCTCGAGTACGTCCTGCAACAGGATGAAGACCTGGGTCTAGACGGAGGCTATGACACTCCGCCACACCGAACGAGAGACTTCAGGGCAGACAATATCCCGCCCAGACGTTTCAAACCGGGACGCCAAGGCCGAGCATACATTGGTCTAAGTGGTGGAGAATCTGAAGGCGAAGTCGATTGGCGCGTACGTTTTGAAGATGAAGAAGATGACTCAGATGAAGCCCCTCCGGAACCCCGGAGTTCAGGACGAGGCAAGCCAGAAGTCGCTAGCCTTGAAGTGTCAACTCGAAGTGTGCCTACCCAAGAAGTGACAACAGAGCAGGAGATTCGCAAAGCGGTGTTTCGTGTGATGGAGCATTCTGGATGGAGACCCCCTCCACAGGCGGATCCTCGCCCGGGTTGGCAGTCGCCTCGCCCTGGTTGGCAGTCTCCTCGGCCGGATAACCCGAACAAGAACGAATTCTGTGAGAAGTGCAGTAAGTTCGGCCACAAGGAGGAGAGCTGCTGGAGTGATATGAAGTGCGACAAATGCAAACGGACAGGACATCCGACACATGCGTGCAGAATCCCTCCGTGCAAGAATTGTGGAGATTTCCATGACGGTCAGTGTGCAGACCATGAAGCCCTCCAAGCCGTGAAGACTCTCGCTCGTCAAGGCATGCTAAAAGACCTGCCCGCTCACATCCTCAAGAAATTGTTGGGTGGAGAGGCCAATCAAGGGAAGTTGTTAAACGAGTAAGCCCGCTGGACAGGGGTCCAGAACGCGTCGGGCTGAAGAATCCCCAACGATTGTGTGTCTTAGTGTATGTCGGACCAGAGCTGAGAAAGAAGATGAATGATAACCAACAATGCATGACTTCTATTCGAGATGCTACCGCTGAGTCTGGAGGATGTGACCCTGAACGGACCCCTCCAAGATTGAATGACCAAGATGTTCCGACCGAGATCGAGTTAGGTCCCGGCCAGCGCTACGGTTGGTGGGCAGATCATGAGCAAGAAGACAGTCGTGAGGTTGCGTCAGTACATGGAGCAGTGAATGATCTTCGGGTACAGATCCTGCTGGACACTGGTGCGTCTGGAAGTATGGTCAGTTTGAACCTTGCGCGTAGGCTCAAGCTGAAACTCCAGATGTTACCAGAACCTATCAAGGTGTCCGGCCTAGGATGGGTCCCGACGTATATCACTGCGAGTGCGAGAGTCAAGATCACGCTTGGAGTACGAGTGGTTTATGTCATGAATGTCTGGGTGACGAACATTGGTGAAGATGTGGAAGTACTTTTGGGAATGAACTTCATGTACGCCGCTGGAGTTCGACTATGTGTGCGCGAAGGGCTCGTCCAACTCCCAGACGAGGAAACTATCCTGATGAGTGGAGGGGCGTCGCGCCAACACATAGGGTTAAACCTGCCCGTGTTGTCTACGCGCAGTCTCTATCTACGCCCAGGGGGCATGCGATGGTTCGTATTGAATATGACCAAAGCAACCCCCAGCGGGATGTAGTCTGGGCAGGACGAGGCGATCGTTGGGTGACTCAAGTCATTTACACGGCACAATCATGGGCGACCTCAGTCAAAGTGGTCAATATTTCAGAGCAGATGGTGTGGATTGACACTCGAACCCCGCTTGCGCGGATAGTAGAGTTTGGAAACTTTCCTCAGTCCGGACGATTCCTCATCCCAGGATGTCAGAAGTATAAGGAGTGGAAACAACTCATTTACGAGAGTACCCGTCTCCTCAGATGAGGAAACGCGAGCGCGAGCTTGATGAACTCAGACAGGAACAGGAACCACCTGCTGTCTCCACGCCCCAGTACGAATGGCCTTCCAAGATCATGTTACGACCCCGTCCGGGAGCGACTGCGGCTAGAATTGTCCAACTACAAGACCCGCCCAAGCAGGTTCACCCGACGAATGTGGAGCCCCCAATCAAAGTTGTATGCAACGTGGCTACCCAAACGACAGAGCTGACAGACGTTCGTATTCAGACAGATGCTGCCCAATAGATTGCGGAGGTGAACATACTGAAAGCAAGTGTGCTGGAGAGTATCGAAGCGAATCCTAGTGAAGCAGAATCGGATTCTGATCCGAGTTTTTCGGACGCAGAGGTTCGGGAATGCCAAGGTCAGGAAGCTGAAGAGATGGATCTCCCAAGCTGTGCGTGACCGTCCACCCCTATCCGAAGGTTGGAGGAAGAGTATGCCAGGTGCATGAGAGTCAGTCAAGAAGACCTGGATTTGGAACCAGCCATCTACCTACAGGAAGGTAGTGAGCTTCTGTCACAGTTACGTGATGAACTTGCCATGTTGCCCGAGTTGAAAGACCTTAGCCCCGAATGTGACATCTCCAAAGCAGACGTCGGCGATCCAGATCGGACTACTGCTGCAGAAGAGAAGAAATTACGGTCTATCCTGACTTATCACCGGAAGATATTCTTGGGTGATAGTAATGCAGCACCCGCTCCAGCAAGGGGCGTGGTGTGCGACCTAGACGTGGGAGATGCTAAACCAGTAGCTCAACGTCCAAGGTCCATTGCCCCGCATATTATGTTGAAGGTCTATGAGCTGCTCAAGAAGCTGTTGGAAACGGAATTGATTGAATTCTCGGTGTCCGCTTGGGCATCCGCGATTGTGATTGTCTTCAAGAAGAACGGTGTGGACATCCGGATGTATATTGATTACCGGGTGGTGAATGGTTTCATCCAACTCTCAACTTATCCGTTGCCTCTGATCGATGATTTATTGATTGGATTCGAGAGTGCAATGTGGTTCATGAGTCTCGACATGGCAAGTGGTTTCTGGGCAATTCGGATGACTGAACGCGCGAAGCTGATTTCCGCTTTTGTATGCCCATTCGGACATTTCCAGTGGGTGCGAATGCCTTTCGGGTTGAAGAATGCCCCCCTCGTTTATCAGGCAGTAATTAACAACTGCCTGCGGGGATTCGTCCGACTGCCTGCGGAAGAAGAGAAGCTGGTAGATCAAGACGTCCTGGAGTTTCTTGGGTTAGACCCGTTCAAACAGGATGAGTCCGAACGTGAGAAGGCTGAGTGGAATGTGCCGATACTGACAGATAGGATTACTGCGTTCAAGCGTGACATTCCGGCGCCGTCTCAAATGGGCCCGGTGATTGGACGCAGCTCGTACATCGATGACATCGCTCATGGGGCGCCAACCTGGGATCAGCTGTGTGAAGATCTGAATGCCTTATTGTTCAGACTCCGCTATTGGAATATCTCCGTCAGCCTCCCCAAGAGTGAATTTGGCAAATTGTCTATCCCATACCTCTCTCATGAGATCAGTGCGGAAGGACTTCGAGCCACGCCCAAGATTGCTAAAGGCGTCCAAGATCTCCCATTCCCGAAGACGCTGAAGGGAGTCCAGTCCTTCCTGGGAAGTCTGAACTATTATCACAAGTTCATTGAGGATTTTTCTGTGGTGGCTGCAGTCCTATATGATCTCACGGACGAACGAATACGTGCAGGGAGAGACCTATCCAAGGCAAAAGAAGCTTTCGAGATCTTGAAGAGGAAGATTTTATCCACCCCGCTGCTCAGGCATCCCGACCAGACCAGACCTTTCGTGGTCATACCTCATGCCAACCAGTGGGCTGCTTGTGCAGTTCTCGGCCAGGAATATGATGGCGTAATACACCCGGTCAGGTTCACGGGGCGTGTCCTGAACGACGCGGAACTCCGATACCATGTCGCTGAGAAGGAAGTGGTGGCCGTGATGAGGGTTCTGGATGTTTTCCAGACTCTTGTCCAGAATTGCCTGGTCAAGGTTTTCACTAGGCACTCCGTTCTGAGTTGGTTGCTGAAGTCCAAGACGGCCGATGGGAGATGCGTCCGCTGGGGAGTCATATTGTCGCACTGGAACCTGGAAGTGCACAAGATTCAGAGAGACGAAGATGGGTTACCTGCCATATTAGGAGCAGGTATTACTCCACGCGAACATTTGGACGAAGTTGCCGAGTCACTCATTCCGGCCATGGGGCGAGTCAAAGCACCGCCAGTGATCAGTATGGAGATGTTGGAAGCAGACTTGGCTGGTTACGTCTTAAGTTTCGACGGAGCGGCTCAGACTTCAACGCGTCAAGGTAGTTGTGGTTGTATCATCTGGGAGTTACCGGGCTGGAATATCCTGGCTGTTTCATCCTGGAAGATGTTACTGTCAACGACGCTGAGTATTACGGACTGCTGAAAGGTCTCACCCTCGCGTCTGAACGAGGGATTCAGGATCTGGTGGTGGTCGGGGACTCTCGCATAGTTATCCAACAGGTGCAAGGGCTGATTAATTGCAACCAACCAAATTTGCAACGACGACTGTCCGAGGTGGGAGTACTGAAGGAGAAGTTCACGTCAATGCGGCTGGTCCATGTCAAACGGGAATACAACCAGGCAGCAGATTATCTTACTTCTAAGACGTTAGCGTTGGGACATCCTGGCAGACTGAAGACCCGGAAGAGCTGAAGCACCCTGTGCAGGTATCCAAGATACACGAAAAGCTGATGAAGCCGCTCACGATCATGGATGAAAACACCCAAGATGTTTCCCCCCGGGAAGGCCTACCCGTGGAGACCCCAACCGGCATATGTCCAGGACCGGAATCTGCACCATTGTCTACAGCCGCTAAGATCATGGTTGCAGTGACTCGGAGTCGCACTCAAGAACAACCCGAACAAGGGGAACCGATGGGACCACTGGAGTTCCAGGCGGAACGATGGCGGAGGATCAAGGCTCACCAGGAGTGTGACGACCAGCTCATGGAGATCAAGAAGTTCCTGAAAGGGGACCTGGACAGTTTCTCTCGCGGCCAGATACGCAGGATTTCAAAACAGGCGGAGTTGTATGCCCTGGACGTGAGAGACGTGCTCGATCGACTGAGTCGATCTACAAAAGATCGTCCTCGAGACATGTCGGACGAGTTACGCTTGGTTGTGCCTGAGTCACTCCGCCCGGACCTCCTTCACTACGCTCACGAAGATTTTCAGGGCGGACACCAAGGGATAACCCGGACGCACGAGAAGTTGAGGTCTGAATTCTACTGGCCTGGCATGTATGCCGACGTGGAAGCGTTTGTGAAGGAATGTGTGGACTGTGCGAGTGGCAAGGGGCGACCGCCCAATCCAGGACCGTCCCCGGGAAATATCGAACCAAGATACCCTTTCGAAGTGGTCTCGATGGATTTCGTCACTCACCTTCCGAGGTCTGAACGAGGTAATACGTTCTTACTTCTCTTTCAAGACACATTCTCAGGATACGTGATGTGCCAGCCCATGGATTCAACCACTGCTCAAGATGTCGCAGAAGCATACGAAGAGAGGTTTTTTCGAAGTTTCGGGGCTAGCTCATTGTTACGTCACGACCAAGACCCTCGCTTCATGAGCGAAGTTTTCACCCGCTTTCGGGAACTCCTGGGCAGCAGACAAAGAGCTACTTTGGCCTACCGCTCTCAAGCGAATGGCCAACAGGAAAGGTCTGTTCAGACTGTCATCCGAAGTGTACGCGCTTACGTTGCAGAATCTGACCAGAGTGATTGGGATGAACACGCCGAGAGGTTGATGTTCGCCCTGAATACTTCGTACGACGCTACTCGGCTAGACACTCCATTCTACCTGGTTCACGGTTGGGATGCCAAAGGGACAGTGTCGGCCATGCTAGACCCTAGACCATCCAGCGTCCCTGAACGTACAGCGTATGAATGGCGGAGGAAGTTCCAACGAGACTACAGTTACGCCCAGGCTTGTGCAGAAGACCTTCAAAGGAAAGCGAAGAGGGCCAGGTCTGATGAACAGACCCAAAAGTGGAAGGAATTGTCTGATCGACTCAAGTCGGGTTTTCACGTTGGAGATGCGGTCTGGTTATATATTCCCAAAGTGCAGACCGGGTTAAGTCGCAAGTTGGCTCACCTCTGGCATGGTCCATTCAGGATCGCTGAGATGCATGACGATTTCAGAGTGAAGCTCAAAATCGAGGATACAGGCTACCGAGTCAATCCCTGGGTGCATGTTAGCCGACTAAAACCGCGAGCTCTGCATCCCAAAAGACCCTCCGTCCAGATAGACGTCGAAGATGAAGATGACTTTGACACTGCACTACTGCCGGAGGATAGTTGGGAAGCCGACAATGACAATGACGAGTACGAAGTGGAGAAAATCTTGGACCTTCGATGGTCTAAACGAACACGCACATCCAAGAGGGCTCGTGAGTATCGGATCAAATGGAAAGGATACGAAGAACCCGAGTGGCTTCCAATGACACAACTAAGCTGCGGCGCGTAGTTGTATGAGTTTAACCAAGGGGCGAAAGCTCGGGCTCGATTCCAGGCTATGCAAGCCGGGGACGACCACCCGAGAGTTTAGCCGTCCAGTTGGACACCCTTGAAATGCAACAGACCGCCGCCCGAGTGAAGTGACAAAACCTGTGAATGTGAATGTGGAAGGAGAATGCAACGAGTGTTCTAAGACCGTGTGAAATGAAGATTAACCCAAAGAGACTCAAAGTTTTGGATGAACATGAAAGAGGATCGGGCTAGAAGAAGTGAATAAGAGAAGCTCAAAAGGTGATTATGGTATTACGCTACTTAAAAGAGAAAAAAAGACGTCACCTACAAGGGAGCTTCCTTGGACATGAACTTGCTGGACGGAGAATTACAGCATCAGCGAAACCGGGTTTTCCTTGCGCTCGTCGGATGAAAGCAGTTTCAGACGAAGCTCCTTCGGGACATGTGCAATCCGCTCGGAATCCGTGCAGTATTTTGTCCACTGGGTACGGCCAGGCTCTGCTTTCTCGGCCATGTCGATCTGCTCTTCCAACGAGTAAGGTTTCCCAGCTGCATTCAAAGTGGACTCGTCCGTAAGGTAGAGGTGGCAGATCTTGTCGGGATATTTCCAGACTCCAGGTTCTTCGAACAATGAAGCAGGGACTCCTTTCGAGATGTACTTGCGGATACGAGCACCCATAGAACGACCTACGCTCTCATGACGAGCTGCCCGCTCCCGATACAGCTTGGCGGAAACCGAGTATTGATCCAAGTCGTCATCCTCTTCGTCTCGTTCAGGCCTGTACTTGATCGTGAACCAGTGGAGAACCTCCCAGAAGGCCTCAGCGTGATCCCGGACATACTCCAAGTACTCCTCCAGCAGATTCAGCACTTTTGCGCTCAGATCCGCACGTCGATGGAAGTATAGGACTTTGACCCGATTCTGGAACATCACATCCCAAGGTTTCTTGGCTCGAAGCATCACATAGGCGCCCTCAAAAGGAGTCCAACGCTGAGCGAGATAACGGATCTCAGTCTTCCGGGGAGAGTATCATGGAAAACCAGGGGTCTGGTCTTTATGGTCACCCTTTCGAGGAGTACGCTGGGTCAGAATCCTACGACGACGCCATGAGAGTATCTCCCGGCCAGGAACCTCAATTACCGCCAACTCGGTGGGACTCAGGTCCTCAAAGGACTTGCGCGCGAGAAGTGATCGCACCCTGTCCAAACTTGAGCGAGTTTTTGACCGGAGACTACCAGACTTCTTGCTCGAGCGGTCACTAGCACGCGAATGACGAGGACGCTTGGGAGATGGATGGAAACCGGTTTCTTGGAAGAGGCAGTGTCGCTGTTTTCAGAGGTATCAGAAGAGGAGGACACCCTTTGGAACTTGAGTTTCCGTTTGGATCGCAGTATTAACACGTCGCTGTCTGGTGAGGAATTTTCACCTCCAGCCGCATCGGCTTGGGGAGGGTCCACTTCCGCATTTTCAGGAACTGGACTGTCAAAGTCGGGATCCTCCAGATTGTCTTCCTCCTCTGATGAGCTGCTCTCCGGATCCGGA
Organism: Phytophthora fragariae; assembly: GCA_009729435.1. NCBI lineage: Eukaryota > Oomycota > Peronosporomycetes > Peronosporales > Peronosporaceae > Phytophthora > Phytophthora fragariae. Next base: position 341,241 of record QQOI01000077.1, on the reverse strand, counting down.
AGGTCTTCCGCCAAATTGCGGAGCTCTGGCCAGTCCGCGGGGACCACCCCTTTTTCGAGCCAGCTCTCCAGCAACACGTCAGCCATCAGATAACAGGAGACGGAGACATACTTTGCCCATGGAGTTTCATCCAACTTCTGCCGATACATCATTGTAGCCAACATCTCGCACAAGCTGTCCCGGTGGAAAATCTGGTGATGAATGTCGTCGGCCAACATCATCTCGACTGCCTCGTCGTACCCCACGCCGGTACGCATTGTCCATTGAACATCCAGACTGAGGTCATCCCAGGCGATGAATTCCGGAAGGAGAGCACAAGCTTCTCGAACGTGTAGGGCAAAACATCGGATGCCGCGCGAGGCCCGACGTTGGATTCTGGATGGACGGTGGGACGATGCTGAACCTCAGAAGACTGGACCCGCCCAGACGAAGAACGCCGCTTGGATTTTGACTGACTCCCGGAGTCATCACTTGAAAGAGATGGCGAGCCTGCAGGAGATGGGGGATTATCCTCACGCTTCTCTTCCTGCTCGGCGTCGTCATCATCATCAGCGTCACTATCTGGAGGGGCCGGACCGGGATAAGGAGGAATCATCCGAAAAGCTTTGTCCGCTGCCTCCACCGTGATCCAGGTCTTCCAGGAACTGGGAGGAGACACGCCCCGTCGGAACTGTCCCAGCAATCGACGAAAACGAGGCCAATTCCCACGGACTTCACTGCCTCCCCCATTCAGGAATGAAAGCAGACCATCAGCATCAAACTTGCTCTCTTGGACTGGACTCTTCAAGGAAGCAATCTGGGTTTGTGAATACCGCAGTTGGGACTCGAGGTCCCCCACGCGTTGACGTAAGGCTGCGGTTTCTTCCAAGTTTTCGCGGGCGAGACGCGCAAAGTCAGTTTCGAGCAGACACCGAGTGCTGGCAGCTTCATTCTGGACGGACTGCACCTCTTGTTGGTGGTATTCGTACAGGAATACGAAGTCTTGCTTGAGTCGATCGTGTTCACCTTGGAGACACAAGGAGCGCCGGGCAACGGAGTTCACATCCATATCCTGGATGATACGGTGACGCTGCCGATCCCAGACCAACACTCGATGCAGCTGCGAAACTGTGTAGAACACCCGTTGCGCGAGCTCGAGTGGGGAGAAATGCATGATCAGCGAAGCGAACTCCCGACGGGCCATGTGAGAATTCAGTGTAGTCTCCAAAGCATCGAGAGTGGGAGCTTGCTGGTCGTGATACGGACGAAGTACCATTTGACGGACCTCCGCGGAATCCCCAACCAGAGAGCACAAGTCCTGAACGGCTGGCTCTGACAGGCCGTCGAATAGCATTAGCGCCTCCACGCCTCCATACCCATTCCGGACGTACGACCCATTGCGATACGCTGAGGCGTGTGCGGGAACGCCGATGATGAATGAGTCACCGACTAGAGTACGGGGCGGAGGAAGAGTGTGATGCGCCGGCAGGGAGTTGGAGTTGCTGGGAGAACCTTGATTACGATCAGGGAGTACCCCAGCGCGGACCCGTTGGACCACTTCATCAAAACTGAGTAGCTCAGTGCGCGAGACATTCGCCTGCGAAGACCCCGGTTGGGAATCGTCCACGGCGTCGTCTGCTTTTCCAGCGCTGCCCTCGAGCTGCGAGGAGTGGAGGGCGCTAGTCGTCGAGGCCGCCGCAGGTACTACTGGCACCACGCCAGCATCGCCAGGTGTTTTGGCATCCGGTAGTGGGTGGCCTTCTTGGCCATCGCCTTCAGGCACGGTTGGAGAAGACGTGTGCTTGCTGGGGCTGTCGCCCACCGAAGAACACGCGCTCATCTTGTGCGTGCGCGGGAGAAAGTTACGTTGTAAGCTGAAGGCGTACTGGCGGGAACCTGAAAGTGAAAGCGAAGGTCTGGGACCAGGCTGGGAAAGGGCACACAGAACGGTCGCCAGGGCAGGAACATTCTCGACGGGATGAACGTTCAGACCCGCGTTACGTTGGGACAACTGTAGATCGTGTGATCTAGTCATGTTCGACCAATTCGGCAAATGACCTCAATGATGGACCAAGACTAGAGGGGCGATTGACACGATGGGAATCGAGATTTCTCTACAAGTGGAGTGGTGATTGGTTGAAAAGCCAATGTACCAGTGAGTATGGAATTGTGGGACATGGGGATATCTACGGGACAAGGAGTTCTCACGTTCAGTCATGGATCGGGTTGGATACCCCAGACGTAACAAGTCTGGATGGATCAACTACCGGACGACGGGTATAGCCTACGGAAGCGACCAAGAGCCCCAGTTCACATTGGACTGGTGACCGCCCGTCTTGACATGACTGGACGTAGCGAAGACCACCAAAGAACACCGAAGAACACCAAAGAACACCGAAGAACACCGAAGAACAATGGACACTCTGGACGAGAGGATCAAGGTATAACCAACCCAAGTGACATCCGACCGACCAGGACGACCAACCAGGTTCCAGGAAGATTCCGTGGAACCTTGAAGTACTACGCCTGTACCCACGACATCACGATGAGATCAAGGATGCCTAAGATGATGACACCCCCTCAAGGTATACTAAAAGTAAGTCAAAAGCTGAATGTGTGTCTATTGCAGGAAGATAGCCACAAAAGATAAAACCAAACAGAGTTCAATATTCCGTGTAACCCGCAAGCACTCGGACAACTTCGGCCGGACAAAATACCGGCGGCCCCGATCAAGTGCTGAAGGCGAAAGGCCCTCTGAAGAAGGACATCCAGAGGTGTGGACTCCACCCCCAAAAACTTCAAGTCCAAATTAGGGTGAGTAGCGGGTGTGGAGCCCGTGGTAAATCTGCCCTATTTCATATCCTAGTTGTAGTGTGCGCTTAGGCGATCCTACATTTCATATCCCATATACATCCTGGAAAGAGTGGAAGAAAGTCCCATTCAGGATCGTGATCGAAGGACATCTTGTGTGATAGGTAGTGAGACTGTATTGAACTATCCCAAGTACTTCTGGGGTGGTGCGCGTTTGTAAAAGCTGACCGGGACTGACCAGTGTCCTGGAAGTGCAGCTAAGTTGACTGGTGTACGACCCACCGTTCAAGGGTCTAAGAATAAGAACGGTTGTATATTTGTGTGTATAACTCTGTATTGATTTTGGTTATCTTGGTTGTCGGAGCTACGTCTAAGTTGGTGACGCTACGCTCTTCTCCAAAGACCGATATTGGTATACAAAACAAGCTATCCCCGCGGTGCATCTCCCGGTTCGAAGACAAACGAACCTAGAGGGGTTACCACAAGGAGCACACGCTACCTGGACGTTTACGTTCAGGCGTTCCCAGTGGAGGACTTCCTGACCGGAAGCATCTTCCAGAGTCTGGAGCACAGCACTATACACCTGGGCGGTCAAAAGGCGTTCACCCGCCTCGCCACATGTTCCGGTCCTCTAGTAATGGATTATTCTATAGTATAAGTTTGTAGTGTATCCAGATTGGGTACATGGCTGTATTTGAAATTGTGTATATTCGATAAATCTGATCCAGTACATTTGTACCATACTGAAATTAGGTTGATGTAATCAACTTAACTAAGGTATACATAATCTTAACACCAGTCAGTTCTGCTTGGTCGTATAGTCTCGTCTGTTCGGGAGGAGGCATTCGCCTTTCACTTAACATGATCCGCGTCGACCACCGAAGGAATTTCCGCGACTACACATGTGCGACGAGGTGGCGGCTACATCTCTGATGAGGCATGCCGCCACCTCCGATCGGCTATCCTCCGGGTCATGCTTACCATACCCGAGGCCGATCGGAACACGAACACGATTGCGTTTCGCGTCTTGTGCCTCATCCCTATCGGGCACATTATAATGCGGGTCCTGAGCATGTACGTCAGAACCATAATGCCCCAGATCACCGGGGATGTGCAACCCAAGGCGACGTCACGACCCCGCAGCCTGCGGAACCCGGAGATCGACAGACGCCCATGGCGTTCCCGGCAGTTCCGGATGCCCAGTACGGGTTCCGCAGGCTGCTGGTCCAGCGCCAGAGTGAGCTCAGTCTCCAATTGCTGGTCGAACGGATTCCTACTTGGGAACCAGCCTCGAACCTGGACCGAGCTCACGTGGCTGAGTAACAGGCGTATATGCGCTGTCAATGTTAGCATCTGTACACCAGTTGCACATCATGATTGTAAAAAAATTAGGCGTAACTATGCACCATCTAGACCTCTTCTGGAGTACCAGATCTGACAGGTCTAGAGGGTTGGTTCTCGAGTCTCCACGTATCGTTGTCTCTACGTTACTGAAATCTCTCTCTCTTCTTCTCCTAAACCTACAATACACCCAATTTTCCAATTTCATCTCTTCTTCTTCAGGTCCCTTCTTTTCTACCTACGCAAGTGTGTCGAGCCATAGCTGGTTATCAGCCCAACGTTACCGAGATTTGGCGAAGACGTCCCGCGCCTCAACGGCTCCAACTTCCCGGTGTGGAATGCTTGTATTCGTTCGGCGCTTAACAGCCAAGGCCTCATCGGGTTCATTAACCAAGATGACTACGACGGCGGCTCCGACTCTTAGACTGCCAACTCCGACGGAGACGACCCCGAGCCGCCCAAGGTCAAGCCCTCCCACCCACCCTCGTCCTCCTCGTCGGACGCTCTACTCTCCGACACGGGCACACCGCCCCCCGGCAGTGACCTCGACGACGACGACACCGACCATGCTGCTCAGCCCAAGACGGGTGACATCTCCGAGGCGAACTCCGACTCGTCCTCCGACTCGTCCTCCGGCAACGCCTCCGAGGCGATGGCGGCAGACTCCAAGTCTACGAAGACGTCTGCCAAGGTCCCTCCGGTGGTGAAGTCCTCCACGGAGACCAAGAAAGAAAAGGAAATACGTCGTACAATGCTCCGTGCACAGGCCAAGAAGGCTCGAGCCAAGCTCAGAGCGGCCAGAAAGCGTGCCACTAGTAAGCCGAGTGTGCATGAAAGACGCCGAATGGCGCTCAAACCCGATCGCTTCTGATCTCAATGATTGACGATGCGCATGTGCTCCTCGGCGAGGGATGTACCTCTGCGTACTCGATCTACCAGAAGCTGCGTGACCGCTATGAGGGATCGACTGCCCATGGTGATCCGAACTGCATCAACCACTAATTCATGCCCATCAAGTAGGAGGAAGGTACGGACCTCTTGACGTTTTTCCTGACCTTCGAGCGCACTTAAGGCAGCTGCTGAAGCTACTGGGGTTGTGGTGAGCAGAAGTCGCTCTATCTCTACCATGCGATACCCAGTACGTGGAAGCCCGTTCTGGCGATCTGGAGGGGAAGTTAGAAGTACATCCCCTACATGGACCTCAAGACCAACATTGAGCGCAAGGTGCTGGGCGACTACGCCAAGCGTAAGTACATGGCCAAGAAGGGCAGCACGAGTCCACTACGACAGCCAGCGAGACGGCTCTCTAAGTCATCTCAAACGCGCCTTATGGACGCGACGACCCACCTCGTCGCACGCAAGGCTGTACGTACTGCCAGCGCCCAGCCACGCCATCCACGACTGCCGTGTGCTGCACAAGCACATTCGTACTAGGACGGTCAAGGACGGCACTGTGCTACCTGCGAATTTGGCCATCATTGACCGTAATCCGCGGGATTATCACAACCCTTTTCCAGCCAAGCAGCAGCGCGCCAAACGCTCTGATGACCGTCAGCGCCAGGCCCCTCGCCACGATAGCGGGTTCGAGGCCCAGGAGATCTACGACCGCTTCGGCAATCAGGTGAACATTGATGAATTCAAGCGCAAGATCAATTCGCGCGGCCGTGATGCCGGTCTTATCGCATACGCGACTGTTCCCATGCCCGACTACGGTCTCTCTGCCATGGCTACTGACCCGCATGACCCTACGTAGACGGTCGACTCAGGAAGCACCCGCCATGATGCCTTCCAGGAGTTCTGGCTCAAAGAGATCCGACCCTATGCTAGCGCCATCATCGGCGGCGGTAAGAAGGAGATAATCATCCGCGGCATTGGTGATGTCATCCACGAAGTGGCTGACACCACAGGTTCCAAGCGCATGCTGGAATTCCGCGATGTGCTCTACGTGCCGGACATGAAATTCAACATTATGTCCATTGCGCAGATCCTGAAAAAGGGCACCCCCCTTGTGTTCAGTAGCACGCGCTGCACGTTCTTCGTGGGCAAGGACTAGAAGACCCAAGTCAAGCTTGCTGCCCATATGAACATGTTTCAGCTTACGGCTAAGACGCCACTCAAGACGCCACCCAGCGCTCTTGTGGCCTCGACCCCTGCGGACGAACTTCCCGCCAACACCCTAGTGGCTCAACCAGGCATGGACTCTGCTGTCTTTTTGTGGCATAAACGTCTCGGTCATCCTAACTTTCGCGTGATGCAGACCATTTCGAGGACCCAAGCGGCCCCGGAACTGGCGTTCTCTCAAGCATCTGCGATACCGAAACATTTCTGCCCATCGTGCATCATTGCTCAAGCCCATCGGGTTCCCATTTAATAGCAACGTTGATCGCTGTAAGGCTCCTCTTGACAAAGTTCATTCTGACATTAATTGCCTTACCCTAGCCTAAGCGGCGCACACTATTTCATTACGTTCATTGATGACTACCCGCGGTTCATGCACCTTTATGTATTTCAGCGATAGTCCGACCTGTACGATTGCTACGAAAGTTTCGAAAGGCAGCCAAGAACCACTTGAAAACTGAAGTCGGTACTCTTGAAGCAGAGTTCAATCAGTATGATCCTGAAGTCACACTTGAGTCGCATCGCAACAAGGTCGAGGCGCGTGCTAAACTGTGCATGTTTGTTGGTCTCCCACAAAACAAGAAAGGCTATCGCCTTCTCAGCACGATGGAAAACAGAATTATTTACAGTCGAGACGTCACCGTTAAAGAGAACACGTCCCCCAAGCTGACGTTTCTCGACCGGGCTACCCCCAACCTCCGTACTGGCTCAAAAACTACTCCTACCTCCACTCAGTGCACTCCTCAACGCAATCAAGCCTCTTTGGTGACCACTGATGCTGACGTGTGGACAACTTCTGCTAAGAAAGTTAAACTCATAGACGCTCAAAAGTGCAACTGCTCACTGAGCCCCTCGACTTGGAAGATGAGGATACCCGGCATCGTACCATCGTACGTCTCCTAGCTGCTCGTTATGACCCCGATCCTAAGGCCTATAAGGAAGCCATGCGCTCCAAATATGCATCTGGCTGGCACAATGCCGCTCTACCGGAATACGAGTGTCATGGAAAATCAGACGTGAACGCTTGTTACTCGCCCACACTCCCGCAAAGTACCCCAATGCCGATGGGTCTTTGTGCGTAAACGTAATGCGGCTGGCCATGTTGTGCGCTTTAAGCTTTAAAGCTCGCCTCGTCGTTTAAGGCTTCCAGCAAACGTATGGCATCGACTACACAGAGATATTCTCACCTGTCGTCCTTCGACTGCTGCTCACGCTAGCAGCAATCATTGACTACGAGATCGAACAAATGGACGTTAAAACGGCTTTCCTTAACGGTTCACTTGTGGTAGGAATCTTCATGGAACGGCCCGAAGGGTTCAAGTGTCAGGGCAACCCTGACCTGGTGTGCAGACTTGATAAGAGCCTCTATGGCCTCATGCAGGCACCCAGAGTCTGCTACCACACCTTTGCACTATACCTCGAACATCTTGGTTTACGTCGACTGGTTAAGGACCGTTGTGTGTTCTTTAAAGTTATATTCAATGCACCATGCTACATCTCGGTATATGTCGATGACCTGTTGATTATCTCACCGTCCAAGCGGGTCGTTGCTCACGTAAAATCGGCTTTGAGTTCCAAGTTCCACAGGGCCGATTTAAGGGGGGGTATCCTACCTACTCGGCTGGGCGATTGAGAGAAATCGCTCCGCTCGCTCCATTTTCCTTCACCAGAAGAGCTATGCCTCCAAGGTGCTTGGCCGCTTCTCTATGTTAGAAAGCCACCCTTAGAGCACACCAATCACTCAGAAGCTCAGTGTCCATGACTGTCCTACTGATGAAACAAGTAAGGCTGAAATAGCAAGCAAGCCATATAGGGAAACTGTAGGTAGTTCATGTTCCTCATGACAGGTACTAGACTTGACCTCGCATTCTTTCTACGTGAGGTCAGTCAATACCTGGACAACCCAGGAAATACTCACTGGAATGCGGTCAAGCATGGCCTGCACTGCCTGAATGGCACCAAGGACTATGGTATAACACTTGGATGAATGGAACATCTAGAGCTTCTTCAGTCAGATGAATATCTCATGGCAACACGGACTCAGACTACGCAGCATGTCAAGACACCCGCCGCTGTGTTGGTGGCTACATCACCATGTTCTGCAACAGTCCTATTAGTTGGGTCTCACACCGCCATCACACGGTGGTGTTGTCTACGACAGAAGCAGATTACATCTCCCTCTGTTATTGCATGCAAGCGCTACTCTATATAAAACTACTGCTAGGATAACTCGGTTACATGAGCTCAAAGCCGACACTGATCATGGAAGACAATCAAAGTTGCATAAATATATGTAACAACCCCGAACTCCATGGTCGCAGCAAGCAGATCGATATAAACACTTCTTCATCCAGGAGAAGGTATCGAGAAAGGAGTTCACCATCGACTACTGCAGCACCAGTGAAATGTGCGCAGACATATTCACAAAAGCTTTAACGAAGCCAACCTTTGAGAAGATGAGAAGCTTACTACGCGTCTCTCCACCACAATAAACAACCCACAATAACTTTGCATGGGAAGAAAATAAAAACATTCATTGGTGAGAGCATAATGTCTATTGTCCAAATACTTAAAACTCACCTTGAAATCATCTTCAAACACTTTCCAGTTACCTACACACGCGGCTTGAAAACGCAGAGCGGGCGTACGAAGGCGAAAAACACGAATCACTTGTGCTCCTGGACAGGTTTCTCTCGAATACGACCGCTCTTGTCTTCATCGATGATGGAGCGCTTCGTCCCCGCTCCCAACACTCTCAAAATCACACACTGTTCGTAGTAGTGGCGAATAGGGGCCCACCAAGTAAAGCCCATCGTCGAAAGGCTCAGTAGCCAGATACTCCGTGTCGCGACGACAAACAGCTGCAAGGTTCTTCTGTAGACAATTGATCACCAAGTCACATCGCGCTGCACGAAGCCGAGGAAGTAGCTTCGCGAACTGCTTTCAGGTACATCCCAGGAGGAGATCGTGGCTGATCCGCCAGGAACCTTTTCACCACTTCATCTGTAATCAGGTCCGGACGTCCAATTACATGCGCGCCGATCTCCAAACCTCTGAAGAGCTGTATAGGGAGCAGGGGACACGTATGTCCTGTATCGCTAGATGCTGCTGGACGTACCTCTTCGTCGCATGCATCAATGATCCTCTTGCCGTAGCCGTTCGTCTTGCCGAACAGCTGAAAGTGGCGCATGCCACTCGCCTTGAATCGCTCCCTCCGCCAACTTCTCCTCATCAGGGTGCGTCTCTATCAAGAGCGCAGCAGGTTCCCAGCGCCGATAGCGACGGCTGTTCTTTGTCGGCCGCCAGTTCCAAAGCACGCTGACCTCTTTGACGCCCTCGCTGCTGGTGCGGATGACGTCGATCTGCCACACGGTTGACGCTTGTCCGTGTCGTGTTTCCAGAAAGGCTCTTCAACCTCCTTATCATTCTCATCACTGACGTAGGTGTCGGGCTCCTCACGAGAAGACCAGTCGCTTTCCAAAATTTCGCTGCAAAAGCTGTCAGAAGCATAGTCATCACTACACGAGCTATCATTGCTCTCGCCGTCACCCGACGACAGCACACTGCTGTAGAGCCTCCCACGCTGCATGGGTTATGCACGCTCGACGCGCTCGCTCTGCTGTTCTTGCCCCTCACGTGGCGCAAGACGCTGCCGCTTGGGCGCAGGGGGCGCTGGTATGTTAGCCATCCTAAAATTTGTATCTGTTCTCGTACTGAACAACAAACCAGGACCACGTGTCGTCACCCCTTTACAGAATAAACTGTAGTAGCCACGCTTCTAGATTCTAAAACGTTACAGATTCACCGTCGCAGAATTTACCACATCAGGAGCCTCATGGACAACTGGTTGTTTTGATGCGGAGGGGGGTCAATGTCAGCATCTGTACACCAGTTGCACATCATGTTCGTAAAAATTCAGGCGTAACTACGCACCATCTAGACCTCTTCTGAAGTACCAAATCTGACAGGTCTAGATGGTTGGTTCTCGAGTCTCGATCGTTGTCTCTACGTTACTGAAATCTCTCTCTCTTCTTCTCCTAAACCTACAATACACCCAATTTTCCAATTCCATCTCTCCTTATTCAGCTCCCTTTTTCTATACCTACGCCAGTGTGTCGAGCTATGGCTCGACATGCGCAACCGGCGCCGAATCGATGCATAGTCGGACTGAGGAAGATAGCAGAGGCGAATACAACAGTTTTATTAACCCCCCGCACTCGCGTTGTATATGCATACATGTGGGGAAAACGTACGAAATGCCACATGTAGTTTATACAACATGTTAAAGACATTGAGAATGCACAGGGCTAGGTTGGGAACTCGCACATAAGCTCACCAATTTGTCAAGGGATAGCCACTTCAAAGTTTGGCAGTGATTGCTAATTGCAAAATCGAGTTAAGAGGCTCACGCCATTCAATTCAAAATAAGGGTTCGTATGCACGGAGTTGGCTAGAAGCGGCGTAGCCGCGTGTGCTAACACGACGACACCGCAGGGATGCTGAGGACCAGAAGGACAGGGGGGGGGTGATGACAGTCTTAGAGGGGCTAGCAAGGTAGAGAGTGCAGTGGGAGGAGACTCCATAAGTGAGTATGCGGCAAGTAATGAGTATGGCTAGGGCGTTTTGTAGCTGCTGGTTATTTTAGCTAACCTGCTTCAATACATTTTATTGCAATCAATGATGACTTTATGCATAGCCGAGCAGGTTTGTGCGTACTCTTATGAGCTTCTATAAACATGACATTTAACCACTGTGACATACACCATGTGGAAAAATTGCTGTAATCTATATCTGAGTGCATAATGCTGCACTGATCTGTACAAGGGAGGTTATACCGATCGTTCGATCTTCCCGCAGTACAAAGTTGGGCGTCGTTCTTACGAATGTCAATATATAATGCAAGTCTAGCATTTCTATAGCATGTAGTATATACCACATTTGGTGACACGGTCAGGGTCAAAACCCCGTGAGTGTGTGTGTGGGGTTAAACATGAGATTTTTGATTAATAGAGTAGGTTAGTACAATTAAATAAAGCTGCCACGCCATAAAGGCTTCGGTCCATACGGTCACCCCATGAAGGCTTCGGTCCAATGAGTAATACATAAATTAACCCTTTTGTGAACGCGTACATGTGTCTTACTTATACAATACTATACAAACCCAAATTGTAAGCCTAAGAAAGGGGGCAAAATGCCCCCTTTCATTTGGCCACGGTACTACTACAAATCTTCAGCAAATCATTTGCGAGCCAATGGTACACTGCTTATATGGGCGGGAATCCATGATAGGGCGCATTTTTCGCCCTGTGGTAGGTGGAAACTGTGGAACTCCAGGATAGACCCACGAAAGGGCAAAATGCGCCCTTTGACCACGAAAGGGTTAAACGCCAACACAGTAACTCGCTAGACAACACTAATATATTACAACCTAAAATTCACTTCATCGCAACTCGACGCCATGCCAAACTTGTACGGTACATGTACGCTTGATTTCGACGAAGGGCCATGTGATTCCTCCAGTAGACGAACTATTGAGCCAAGAGACGAGCCGCGTGAGGTCTGTGACCCTGTTTATCCGGAGGACTCACCACCAGCGTTGCAAATGGTGTGGGTCGGTTTGTTTGGATTGTGGTTAATTCACACGACCCACCCACCCATCGTCCTCGATTCTTAGGTTTTATGGGTTTAAAATAGAGCGCTAAACGTGTCCGCTCTTGGCATGGTAGGGAGTCAATGCATTTCTACTTTATCGCTGTTATGGCTCGTCACTAGTGCCCTGTATGCTACGAGCTGTTAAAGCGGGCATCGTCTCTCCAGCGCCACTAAGGGCGACCAATTTGCTAGCGCAATCGCCGCAGAGAGGAGCTGAATGCCGAGCGTCGAATTGCCCGTAATCAGCGACGCCGTGAGCGGTATCATGAACGCCAGCAAATCCGATCAGCATCAACAGCAGTTCATCAAGTTGAAGCTGATCACGGCAGTATGGCGCCAGGTCCGGACCATACTCAAGTGCCATTGACGGCTGTCCCTGCAACACCGGAACTAGACCCTCCGTCGACAGTCGTGGCGGTGCAGCCGCAGCTAGAGGAATGCCCTGTCTGCATCGACCCAGTGCAAACTGCGTTGAGGTGCTTGTGGCGTTTTGCACGGCGTGTATACTTACCCACATTGCTGCGAGCGACGATAGCGCCACGTGCCCAATGTGCCGTGCGTCAATTTTGGCGGACAGCCTGGCCGAAGATCATGTTCAGCAACCATCAGCACCGCCAATCGCACCACTAGCGAACCTACACGCTACCCGGGCCGCACCAGACGACGCGTCGACCGATACGGCGCATTCACCGCAAGCACCATTATCGAACTGTCTGATTCCGACACCTCGATGGGTGACGGCGACTCGAGCACTGATTTTGATTAACTAGTTTCAGTAATCAGAGGACATTTATATATCGGCATATTAAATGCAAAATATACGGTACTGGATTATAGAGTGGTGTACATACGCATATCTAGAGTACCGTACAACGCTTGTCGATGCTTTTCCGCTAGCTTTCGTCCATGGTTTGGCAGTAGGTAATCCGGGCCAAGTATGTTGTGGTCACTGTGACCGTCATCGTCCCCGGTTTGGCTATAGAGATTCCTGAGCTAAGATTTTGCGGCCACCGGCTTCGCCACCGTCTCCACATTAGATACAGGAAATGTGGAGGCTAATTTTTTTGGGTTCGTCCCCGGTTCGGCTGTAGAGAGTCCTAAGCTAAAATTTTGCGGCAGCCGGCTCCGCAACCGTCCCACTTTGGATACATGAATTCGTGAGAAATTTGAAAAAGATGGATACACCAGAGCTAAACATGTTAAAGGCAAAAACGGTGCATGTTACTTAGTAGTACTCGTAGATACTGGCCTGGTTTCTGCTCTCTTTCTCACTCTAAATCTTCTAGCAAGTTGAAGATCGCCATATCTTCCGCGCACTGGTTCTTGGAGTTGAAGAAGATAAACACCAGCTTCTCCACATGGGCTTCACTGAGGCGGTTTCTTACATCTGAGTGAATGAACTTGTGAGTCGAGAAGTTTTGCTCAGCACCTGCGCTTGAAGCAGCCACTGTAAAAACAGTCAACGCAATCTGCCGAAGCAGCGGGTAACGGTGCATGGGCCTCCAGTAGTCAAACACTGGTACCTGCTTGTCGTGGACCAACTTCAACTCCCGCGACGGCCGCTGAAGCTCCGCCTGGAACTTGAGCATTTCTATGGACACAGCATCCTCTTGATCGGAGCCGTGCCATCCCGCAATGAAGTCCTGAACCGTCTCCTTAGTTCTGGTCCATGTGCTCTCCACCATACCACGGATCCAGTAGATACGCGACGCCATGTGCATCACCATACACGAAATCAAAACGATCTTTCAGAATGGCGGTGATCACACCGAACTCTCCGATGGGCATCGACATCTCTCTGTAGATCTTTGGGAGCTGAACGAACATCTGGTACACGTCCGAAAGTGGCTGCTTGTTGCGCTCAAAAGCTTTCTGTACTTTGACAGTACCCCCAAGGTCTCGATCGCCTTCTTCAACTGGCTGACAAAATCTCGGGCCTTCACCGTGTCATGGACCATGCGGCGCTTGGTCTTCTGTTTCTTGGATTTGGCACGCGGGAAGTCTCTGCCACTGCCAAACACGTGAAGGATCTGCTCGGACTCCAAGACGGAGACGAATCATCCATCGATTGTACCCCAACGTGTCGGCGCTGGACGTACAAGAGCGTTCTTGCCCTCCATTTTCTGTAGTCGACGTAGCTCATGTCACATCTGCTGGTTCTACTTGAAGAACTTGACTAATTTGCGGCAGCCCTTCTCAAGATCCCGAAGCCACTTCAGCTTGGCCACAACATCTTTTACCGTCAGATGGATCACGTGCGAGATACAGCCGTGGAAAAACACGTGGGGGTAATCATTCTGCAGCGCGGACTACATCAGCCGGTTGGTTGCAGTGTTATCCGTCACGCAGAGATGGAGACGTAGGATAGCTTGGTCATCACCCGCTTGATGTCAGACGGAGGAATTTCCATAAATCAACCTTTATCACTGAGATTTGAGAAAATATTACTTAACGTTAGAATCACTGAGGTCAGTGATTTGATATAGTACTATAATAGTACTAGTCTACAGTAGGCGTCGACATGCTATCGTAGTTAGTTTGGCTTCCTGTTAAGTGAAACTCACCAGATTTAACTACATGGACAGACTCGACGGTAAGAGACACCTACGCTAATGTGGTTTTGAGCACAGAAGATCAAGAATCATGAAGGTAGGACTTGCCCATCCGAGCGCAGCCACCACCGCTATCACTAGGCTACACTATACAATACTTGACTACACGAGCTACACTAGTCAAACCCCGAGAAAACAGTTTCATCTGTCACAGGAGGTGGGGAAGCTCAGCTTGTTTGCAGTCCTACAAGAGGCATCTGCATGTTTGTATATACCTTAAGTAGTATAATAAAAGCGTGTGAAACTGCATGTACTTCAGTTATTTCCCCTTCGTGAAAAACATAATTCCCCTATATACCTTGTACTCGTACTGGTACATGTACTTTAGGACTAGCGTGCTCATGCTAAAGCCCCCATGTTTTTTTATCCGCGGCCTGGGAGAGAGGCAGACCTCTAAATACGAAATATGCTAGGTGGTGTCACCTCGACCATTCCTCAGCCGTGCAACCTATAATCATCAGTACGAAAGTACTGTTCTTCGGTCGCTGACAGTAGCGACGAGTCACCCAACGGTGGTGGCCAGGTCGGCCCTGATCCTGTTCCCAAGAGTGAAAATAGTACTCTCCGATAGAAATTTTGATATCGCATCAGACAATTTTACTGCTAATTGTACTACTACTACTCATCTACTGATTTTCACCGTGAAATTGCAATTATCACCATCTCAAAACAAAATCTCAGTGATAGAGGTTGATTTATGGAAATTCCTTAATGTCAGACGCCAGAAACACGGCGTTGTGCGACGTCGATCCAGGGTACGCTGACTCCAGAAAGTAGGTTACCGAGCCGAAGATCAGGACGTAGTTGATGACACTATTTCCGTTGACGTCACTCCAGCCGTCGGTAGTGAGCGTACATCTCTTCCCCGTTACCGCATGCACCATCTTCAACAAAAGCTGTTAGAAGCATCCGTTGAGCAGAGGCGTCGTCAGCTGATAGCGAGTTGGCACAACGGCAGCTGGGGTCAAAACGGCGAGGGCCCTTGTAAGTGTCGGATGGTCGACCTTGTGAAACGCCATCCCCGTGGAGTAAAACCACAGAGCGAACAGCTTCTGGAACTCGCTAATCTTGTTTTCACTCAGTGCCCTTGGGAAGCACGACGTGATCACTGGGGTTTTGAGGCGCTTGCTGTACTTCTGCTGCAAGTGGTGACAAACGCGCTCAACGTGGGTTTCACCCATGTGGTGGATAATCTTCTCACACTTGCGGCATGAGACAATGCCATCCGCGACAATCACCTCCTTCCATGCCGGATCTTTACAGCGGCCTCGTTGCTTGGCATGTTGAGACGGCTCAACTTCTGGTGGGGTTGTCATCCGAAACAGCTCCAAGTCAGTCGAGGGCGGGGACGCCTGGGCGTAGGGTTGACGACGAAGATCTGAGCGGGAACTTGGGCTCGCAGGAAGCGTGCTGGGGTCGATGACGAT
The DNA here is from genome assembly GCA_009729435.1 of Phytophthora fragariae. NCBI lineage: Eukaryota > Oomycota > Peronosporomycetes > Peronosporales > Peronosporaceae > Phytophthora > Phytophthora fragariae. The sequence continues at coordinate 325,301 of QQOI01000077.1, read as the reverse complement.
CATGGCGAGGCGAGAGAGGCTGGATGGCGGAGGATATGCTTGAAGTGTTTGTTTCAGATAAAAGAATGGGAATTCAGCAGGCTTGTGTGAGCACTAGCTTTCAGGTCACGCTTCTGAGGCCATGTCGGGGGAGCCATTGGTAACGGAAACGCGGTTCAAGGGCATATTAGTGAATTCTAGTAGTTTCCGGACCGAACCGAACCGCGTCTCGTTAACCGTTCACGAGCGATTAACGTGTTTAGTTAAAGCGTCCATCAAATACGATAGCATAAACCAAACGTGTTAAAACTGGTACACTGTGCCGAAATATAATGTTGTATTTTGTATTGGAAAATGACGTCATTCAAAAATAAAACCCAGGCTAATTATCCCACCACCTCTTGAAATTTCAAGTCCCTCCCGCTTGGCTTCAAAACTCCTGGGTTTTTACAACCCTGCTCACCACACACCTTTGATAAGCACAGTACAAAATACAAGCATTTATTTGAAATCGGCTATAGTCAGAACAGTCATGCACCACAAATTTAACAGACTGGACCGAATCCAAACTAAAATTTCATCGAATCTCAGAATTCAGATTCATATAGAACATTAGATGTTCCGGTCCTCTAGTAATATATTATTTTATAGTATAAGTTTAAAGGGTATCCAAATTAGGGTACATGGCTGTATTTGAAATTGTGTATATTCGATAAATCTGAACCAGTACATTTGTACCATACTGAAATTAGGTTGATGTAATCAACTTAACTAATGTATACATAATCTTAGCACCAGTCAGTTCTGCTTGGTCGTATAGTCTCGTCTGTTCGGGAGGAGGCATTCGCCTTTCACTTAACAGGATCCGCGTCGACCACCGAAGGAATTTCCGCGACTTCTGTCGTACACATGTGCGACGAGGTGGCGGCTATATCTCTGACGAGGCATGCCGCCACCTCCGATCGGCTATCCTCCGGGTCATGCTTACCATGCCCGAGGCCGATCGGGGCACGAACGCAATTGCACTTACCTCATCCCTATCGGGCACATTATAATGTGGGTCCTGCGCATGTACATCAGGGCTATAATGCCCCAGATCACCGGGGGATGTGCCACCCAAGACGACGTCACGACAAAAAAATAAAGCTGCCACGCCGTAAAGACTTCGATCAGTGTTTGATCACGCCATAAAGACTTCGGTCCATACGGTCACCCCATGAAGGCTTCGGTCCAATTAATAATACATGAATTAAACGCCGAAACAGTAACCCGCTACACAACACTACTAGAGGCCAGCCAAAGCAGAGCCTCTATGCGCATGTATTATACGTATTGGCGTGCGTTTGTTGTTGAATTTAATGGGGATGTCGACTCACCACTGCTGAAGCGCGGAAGCCACCAAGCAGTGGGGGCACTAGAAGCGCGAAAGCCATCTAGTGCCCAGGGTTTGCGGAGAAGCCACCGCTTCTCTGCATTGGTGCATGGCGAGCGAAAGCCACCATGTGCCACATCACACCACCCCCGTTCAACTCAACTCAACATACACAACAGTTTGAATAACTACAATATAACAACAATTAAACCAACAAAAGTCTTTATTGATTCTTCCTATTCGTTCTTGCTTTCATGCCGCCCTACGACCGACCCTCAGCGCGAGCATTGCGCTCGCTGTCGCGGAATGCTCGCACGTGCTCCGGCGCGACATGGTTCACGGCACCTCGCTAGGTTCCCAGTCCAATTTGAGGACTGGGCCATCAGGTGTCATTCGCTCCCCGATGATCTCGCGGAATGGAAATTCCCGATCAGCGGGGGCTCTGACAACCGCACGGCGAGGTGGCTGGTCTTGATCTTGGCCGGCGTCATTGGGGGCGTCCTCGGGCTCGTTGTCGAAAATCAGTGCGATGTCGTCTCTCGAAAGAGTGTCGCCACGTTCGCATTCCCGTAGCACCCGTCTCGCCTCGAAGCGAACATCGACCTCGGTGAAATTCCACTCCTGGGCAATGGCGGCGAACTGGCGCTTCCCGGTGTTGAGGATGCCGACGACGCCTCCATTCGGGTCGGCCTCGTTCGGCGCGGCGTTGTGTTGATCGATTTCCTCGTTGAGGATGTTGATGATGTGGCGTCTTGGAAGTGCCATGGCTGAACGAAATAGGAAGCGGCATGCGAGGCCTGCTTCCGTCGGCTCGAGGAAGAGGTGGTAAAGGCAACATCATACAGTTTTTAAGTACAATATTTTAATACATATTCCAAGTTATATATTGAAGTTGACATGCATTCTGACTGTAGGTGGTGTGTGGGATAAAAAAAACATGGTTGGGTATTTTAATCGAATCCAATACAACCCAATACAACCCGATATCACGTACGCTACGCGGGTTATTAATTGAGTGCACTTTATCCCAACTGAAAAAAAACTACTACTACAGCACGTCGCCCCGTCGCCTCTGTGCCTCTCGAACGTGCCTGTGGAAGGAGCGTCCCGTGATCTCGCGCTGAACTGGTTATACAGTACAGCGCGAGATCACGGGGTATATTGACTAGACATAAATAAGTCTTGAAATGGGACGTACATGTTGGTGTTGTGAATGATGTACAGTCGTACCCCTCAATATGCGCACCCATTCCTTCAAATACCCTGTTGTATCCGATCGTCTATATTGGGGGTACGGCAGTCAATGATTACAAAGGACTGTTGATTCCCTATCAAATCGCTTTGCAACCCTCCTGGCATATTGAGGGGTTCAAATGTACCACAAAGTCAGGTTGGTATCTGGTTAGGGGGAGGGGTGATGCAGCAGAGTCGTTGGTTCAGTTGTTGCAACATTTTCGGTCTTGGATTTGATTGGCTCGTTTCGGTAAAAAAAACATTGACACACGTTTTGTACATATAGCCAAAATACGTGACCTATGGTCTGGGGCGACATTCGCCATATAAAGCTGTGGGGGGACCCCCTGTCAATAAGTTTTGTTAGGCTGGATAGGACATAAATGTCCTCCCAGGAATATATTACAACCTAAAATTCACTTCATCGCAACTCGACGCCATGCCAAACTTGTACGGTACATGTACGCTTGATTTCGAAGAAGGGCCATGTGATTCCTCCAGTAGACGAACTATTGAGCCAAGAGACGAGCCGCGTGAGGTCTGTGACCCTGTTTATCCGGAGGACTCACCACACACCTTTGATAAGCACAGTACAAAATACAAGCATTTATTTGAAATCGGCTATAGTCAGAACAGTCATGCACCCCATATTAAACAGACTGGACCGAATCCCAACTAAAATTTCATCGAATCTCAGAATTCAGATTCATATTGAACATTAGATGATCCGGTCCTCTAGTAATATATTATTTTATAGTATAAGTTTAAAGGGTATCCAATTTGGGGTACATGGCTGTATTTGAAATTGTGTATATTCGATAAATCTGATCCAGTACATTTGTACCATACTGAAATTAGGTTGATGTAATCAACTTAACTAAGGTATACATAATCTTAGCACCAGTCAGTTCTGCTTGGTCGTATAGTCTCGTATGTTCGGGAGGAGGCATTCGCCTTTCACTTAACAGGATCCGCGTCGACCACCGAAGGAATTTCCGCGACTTCTGTCGTACACATGTGCGACGAGGTGGCGGCTATATCTCTGACGAGGCATGCCGCCACCTCCGATCGGCTATCCTCCGGGTCATGCTTACCATGCCCGAGGCCGATCGGGACACGAACGCAATTGCACTTACCTCATCCCTATCGGGCATATTATAATGTGGGTCCTGCGCATGTACATCAGGGCTATAATGCCCCAGATCACCGTGGGATGTGCCACCCAAGACGACGTCACGACAAAAAAATAAAGCTGCCACGCCGTAAAGACTTCGATCAGTGTTTGATCACGCCATAAAGACTTCGGTCCATACGGTCACCCCATGAAGGCTTCGGTCCAATTAATAATACATGAATTAAACGCCGAAACAGTAACCCGCTACACAACACTACTAGAGGCCAGCCAAAGCAGAGCCTCTATGCGCATGTATTATACGTATTGGCGTGCGTTTGTTGTTGAATTTAATGGGGATGTCGACTCACCACTGCTGAAGCGCGGAAGCCACCAAGCAGTGGGGGCACTAGAAGCGCGAAAGCCATCTAGTGCCCAGGGTTTGCGGAGAAGCCACCGCTTCTCTGCATTGGTGCATGGCGAGCGAAAGCCACCATGTGCCACATCACACCACCCCCGTTCAACTCAACTCAACATACACAACAGTTTGAATAACTACAATATAACAACAATTAAACCAACAAAAGTCTTTATTGATTCTTCCTATTCGTTCTTGCTTTCATGCCGCCCTACGACCGACCCTCAGCGCGAGCATTGCGCTCGCTGTCGCGGAATGCTCGCACGTGTTCCGGCGCGACGTGGTTCACGGCACCTCGCTAGGTTCCCAGTCCAATTTGAGGACTGGGCCATCAGGTGTCATTCGCTCCCCGATGATCTCGCGGAATGGAAATTCCCGATCAGCGGGGGCTCTGACAACCGCACGGCGAGGTGGCTGGTCTTGATCTTGGCCGGCGTCATTGGGGGCGTCCTCGGGCTCGTTGTCGAAAATCAGTGCGATGTCGTCTCTCGAAAGAGTGTCGCCACGTTCGCATTCCCGTAGCACCCGTCTCGCCTCGAAGCGAACATCGACCTCGGTGAAATTCCACTCCTGGGCAATGGCGGCGAACTGGCGCTTCCCGGTGTTGAGGATGCCGACGACGCCTCCATTCGGGTCGGCCTCGTTCGGCGCGGCGTTGTGTTGATCGATTTCCTCGTTGAGGATGTTGATGATGTGGCGTCTTGGAAGTGCCATGGCTGAACGAAATAGGAAGCGGCATGCGAGGCCTGCTTCCGTCGGCTCGAGGAAGAGGTGGTAAAGGCAACATCATACAGTTTTTTAAGTACAATATTTTAATACATATTCCAAGTTATATATTGAAGTTGACATGCATTCTGACTGTAGGTGGTGTGTGGGATAAAAAAAACATGGTTGGGTATTTTAATCGAATCCAATACAACCCAATACAACCCGATATCACGTACGCTACGCGGGTTATTAATTGAGTGCACTTTATCCCAACTGAAAAAAACTACTACTACAGCACGTCGCCCCGTCGCCTCTGTGCCTCTCGAACGTGCCTGTGGAAGGAGCGTCCCGTGATCTCGCGCTGAACTGGTTATACAGTACAGCGCGAGATCACGGGGTATATTGACTAGACATAAATAAGTCTTGAAATGGGACGTACATGTTGGTGTTGTGAATGATGTACAGTCGTACCCCTCAATATGCGCACCCATTCCTTCAAATACCCTGTTGTATCCGATCGTCTATATTGGGGGTACGGCAGTCAATGATTACAAAGGACTGTTGATTCCCTATCAAATCGCTTTGCAACCCTCCTGGCATATTGAGGGGTTCAAATGTACCACAAAAGTCAGGTTGGTATCTGGTTAGGGGAGGGGTGATGCAGCAGAGTCGTTGGTTCAGTTGTTGCAACATTTTCGGTCTTGGATTTGATTGGCTCGTTTCGGTAAAAAAACATTGACACACGTTTTGTACATATAGCCAAAATACGTGACCTATGGTCTGGGGCGACATTCGCCATATAAAGCTGTGGGGGGACCCCCTGTCAATAAGTTTTGTTAGGCTGGATAGGACATAAATGTCCTCCCAGGAATATATTACAACCTAAAATTCACTTCATCGCAACTCGACGCCATGCCAAACTTGTACGGTACATGTACGCTTGATTTCGAAGAAGGGCCATGTGATTCCTCCAGTAGACGAGCTATTGAGCCAAGAGACGAGCCGCGTGAGGTCTGTGACCCTGTTTATCCGGAGGACTCACCACACACCTTTGATAAGCACAGTACAAAATACAAGCATTTATTTGAAATCGGCTATAGTCAGAACAGTCATGCACCCCATATTAAACAGACTGGACCGAATCCCAACTAAAATTTCATCGAATCTCAGAATTCAGATTCATATTGAACATTAGATGATCCGGTCCTCTAGTAATATATTATTTTATAGTATAAGTTTAAAGGGTATCCAATTTGGGGTACATGGCTGTATTTGAAATTGTGTATATTCGATAAATCTGAACCAGTACATTTGTACCATACTGAAATTAGGTTGATGTAATCAACTTAACTAAGGTATACATAATCTTAGCACCAGTCAGTTCTGCTTGGTCGTATAGTCTCGTATGTTCGGGAGGAGGCATTCGCCTTTCACTTAACAGGATCCGCGTCGACCACCGAAGGAATTTCCGCGACTTCTGTCGTACACATGTGCGACGAGGTGGCGGCTATATCTCTGACGAGGCATGCCGCCACCTCCGATCGGCTATCCTCCGGGTCATGCTTACCATGCCCGAGGCCGATCGGGGCACGAACGCAATTGCACTTACCTCATCCCTATCGGGCACATTATAATGTGGGTCCTGCGCATGTACATCAGGGCTATAATGCCCCAGATCACCGGGGGATGTGCCACCCAAGACGACGTCACGACAAAAAAATAAAGCTGCCACGCCGTAAAGACTTCGATCAGTGTTTGATCACGCCATAAAGACTTCGGTCCATACGGTCACCCCATGAAGGCTTCGGTCCAATTAATAATACATGAATTAAACGCCGAAACAGTAACCCGCTACACAACACTACTAGAGGCCAGCCAAAGCAGAGCCTCTATGCGCATGTATTATACGTATTGGCGTGCGTTTGTTGTTGAATTTAATGGGGATGTCGACTCACCACTGCTGAAGCGCGGAAGCCACCAAGCAGTGGGGGCACTAGAAGCGCGAAAGCCATCTAGTGCCCAGGGTTTGCGGAGAAGCCACCGCTTCTCTGCATTGGTGCATGGCGAGCGAAAGCCACCATGTGCCACATCACACCACCCCGTTCAACTCAACTCAACATACACAACAGTTTGAATAACTACAATATAACAACAATTAAACCAACAAAAGTCTTTATTGATTCTTCCTATTCGTTCTTGCTTTCATGCCGCCCTACGACCGACCCTCAGCGCGAGCATTGCGCTCGCTGTCGCGGAATGCTCGCACGTGTTCCGGCGCGACGTGGTTCACGGCACCTCGCTAGGTTCCCAGTCCAATTTGAGGACTGGGCCATCAGGTGTCATTCGCTCCTCGATGATCTCGCGGAATGGAAATTCCCGATCAGCGGGGGCTCTGACAACCGCACGGCGAGGTGGCTGGTCTTGATCTTGGCCGGCGTCATTGGGGGCGTCCTCGGGCTCGTTGTCGAAAATCAGTGCGATGTCGTCTCTCGAAAGAGTGTCGCCACGATCGCATTCCCGTAGCACCCGTCTCGCCTCGAAGCGAACATCGACCTCGGTGAAATTCCACTCCTGGGCAATGGCGGCGAACTGGCGCTTCCCGGTGTTGAGGATGCCGACGACGTCTCCATTCGGGTCGGCCTCGCTCAGCGCGGCGTTGTGTTGATCGATTTCCTCGTTGAGGATGTTGATGATGTGGCGTCTTGGAAGTGCCATGGCTGAACGAAATAGGAAGCGGCATGCGAGGCCTGCTTCCGTCGGCTCGAGGAAGAGGTGGTAAAGGCAACATCATACAGTTTTTAAGTACAATATTTTAATACATATTCCAAGTTATATATTGAAGTTGACATGCATTCTGACTGTAGGTGGTGTGTGGGATAAAAAAAAACATGGTTGGGTATTTTAATCGAATCCAATACAACCCAATACAACCCGATATCACGTACGCTACGCGGGTTATTAATTGAGTGCACTTTATCCCAACTGAAAAAAACTACTACTACAGCACGTCGCCCCCGTCGCCTCTGTGCCTCTCGAACGTGCCTGTGGAAGGAGCGTCCCGTGATCTCGCGCTGAACTGGTTATACAGTACAGCGCGAGATCACGGGGTATATTGACTAGACATAAATAAGTCTTGAAATGGGACGTACATGTTGGTGTTGTGAATGATGTACAGTCGTACCCCTCAATATGCGCACCCATTCCTTCAAATACCCTGTTGTATCCGATCGTCTATATTGGGGGTACGGCAGTCAATGATTACAAAGGACTGTTGATTCCCTATCAAATCGCTTTGCAACCCTCCTGGCATATTGAGGGGTTCAAATGTACCACAAAGTCAGGTTGGTATCTGGTTAGGGGGAGGGGTGATGCAGCAGAGTCGTTGGTTCAGTTGTTGCAACATTTTCGGTCTTGGATTTGATTGGCTCGTTTCGGTAAAAAAAACATTGACACACGTTTTGTACATATAGCCAAAATACGTGACCTATGGTCTGGGGCGACATTCGCCATATAAAGCTGTGGGGGGACCCCCTGTCAATAAGTTTTGTTAGGCTGGATAGGACATAAATGTCCTCCCAGGAATATATTACAACCTAAAATTCACTTCATCGCAACTCGACGCCATGCCAAACTTGTACGGTACATGTACGCTTGATTTCGAAGAAGGGCCATGTGATTCCTCCAGTAGACGAGCTATTGAGCCAAGAGACGAGCCGCGTGAGGTCTGTGACCCTGTTTATCCGGAGGACTCACCACACACCTTTGATAAGCACAGTACAAAAATACAAGCATTTATTTGAAATCGGCTATAGTCAGAACAGTCATGCACCCCATATTAAACAGACTGGACCGAATCCCAACTAAAATTTCATCGAATCTCAGAATTCAGATTCATATTGAACATTAGATGATCCGGTCCTCTAGTAATATATTATTTTATAGTATAAGTTTAAAGGGTATCCAATTTGGGGTACATGGCTGTATTTGAAATTGTGTATATTCGATAAATCTGAACCAGTACATTTGTACCATACTGAAATTAGGTTGATGTAATCAACTTAACTAAGGTATACATAATCTTAGCACCAGTCAGTTCTGCTTGGTCGTATAGTCTCGTATGTTCGGGAGGAGGCATTCGCCTTTCACTTAACAGGATCCGCGTCGACCACCGAAGGAATTTCCGCGACTTCTGTCGTACACATGTGCGACGAGGTGGCGGCTATATCTCTGACGAGGCATGCCGCCACCTCCGATCGGCTATCCTCCGGGTCATGCTTACCATGCCCGAGGCCGATCGGGGCACGAACGCAATTGCACTTACCTCATCCCTATCGGGCATATTATAATGTGGGTCCTGCGCATGTACATCAGGGCTATAATGCCCCAGATCACCGTGGGATGTGCCACCCAAGACGACGTCACGACAAAAAAATAAAGCTGCCACGCCGTGAAGACTTCGATCACGCCATAAAGACTTCGGTCCATACGGTCACCCCATGAAGGCTTCGGTCCAATTAATAATACATGAATTAAACGCCGAAACAGTAACCCGCTACACAACACTACTAGAGGCCAGCCAAAGCAGAGCCTCTATGCGCATGTATTATACGTATTGGCGTGCGTTTGTTGTTGAATTTAATGGGGATGTCGACTCACCACTGCTGAAGCGCGGAAGCCACCAAGCAGTGGGGGCACTAGAAGCGCGAAAGCCATCTAGTGCCCAGGGTTTGCGGAGAAGCCACCGCTTCTCTGCATTGGTGCATGGCGAGCGAAAGCCACCATGTGCCACATCACACCACCCCCGTTCAACTCAACTCAACATACACAACAGTTTGAATAACTACAATATAACAACAATTAAACCAACAAAAGTCTTTATTGATTCTTCCTATTCGTTCTTGCTTTCATGCCGCCCTACGACCGACCCTCAGCGCGAGCATTGCGCTCGCTGTCGCGGAATGCTCGCACGTGTTCCGGCGCGACATGGTTCACGGCACCTCGCTAGGATCCCAGTCCAATTTGAGGACTGGGCCATCAGGTGTCATTCGCTCCTCGATGATCTCGCGGAATGGAAATTCCCGATCAGCGGGGGCTCTGACAACCGCACGGCGAGGTGGCTGGTCTTGATCTTGGCCGGCGTCATTGGGGGCGTCCTCGGGCTCGTTGTCGAAAATCAGTGCGATGTCGTCTCTCGAAAGAGTGTCGCCACGATCGCATTCCCGTAGCACCCGTCTCGCCTCGAAGCGAACATCGACCTCGGTGAAATTCCACTCCTGGGCAATGGCGGCGAACTGGCGCTTCCCGGTGTTGAGGATGCCGACGACGCCTCCATTCGGGTCGGCCTCGTTCGGCGCGGCGTTGTGTTGATCGATTTCCTCGTTGAGGATGTTGATGATGTGGCGTCTTGGAAGTGCCATGGCTGAACGAAATAGGAAGCGGCATGCGAGGCCTGCTTCCGTCGGCTCGAGGAAGAGGTGGTAAAGGCAACATCATACAGTTTTTAAGTACAATATTTTAATACATATTCCAAGTTATATATTGAAGTTGACATGCATTCTGACTGTAGGTGGTGTGTGGGATAAAAAAAACATGGTTGGGTATTTTAATCGAATCCAATACAACCCAATACAACCCGATATCACGTACGCTACGCGGGTTATTAATTGAGTGCACTTTATCCCAACTGAAAAAAAACTACTACTACAGCACGTCGCCCCCGTCGCCTCTGTGCCTCTCGAACGTGCCTGTGGAAGGAGCGTCCCGTGATCTCGCGCTGAACTGGTTATACAGTACAGCGCGAGATCACGGGGTATATTGACTAGACATAAATAAGTCTTGAAATGGGACGTACATGTTGGTGTTGTGAATGATGTACAGTCGTACCCCTCAATATGCGCACCCATTCCTTCAAATACCCTGTTGTATCCGATCGTCTATATTGGGGGTACGGCAGTCAATGATTACAAAGGACTGTTGATTCCCTATCAAATCGCTTTGCAACCCTCCTGGCATATTGAGGGGTTCAAATGTACCACAAAGTCAGGTTGGTATCTGGTTAGGGGGAGGGGTGATGCAGCAGAGTCGTTGGTTCAGTTGTTGCAACATTTTCGGTCTTGGATTTGATTGGCTCGTTTCGGTAAAAAAACATTGACACACGTTTTGTACATATAGCCAAAATACGTGACCTATGGTCTGGGGCGACATTCGCCATATAAAGCTGTGGGGGGACCCCTGTCAATAAGTTTTGTTAGGCTGGATAGGACATAAATGTCCTCCCAGGAATATATTACAACCTAAAATTCACTTCATCGCAACTCGACGCCATGCCAAACTTGTACGGTACATGTACGCTTGATTTCGAAGAAGGGCCATGTGATTCCTCCAGTAGACGAGCTATTGAGCCAAGAGACGAGCCGCGTGAGGTCTGTGACCCTGTTTATCCGGAGGACTCACCACACACCTTTGATAAGCACAGTACAAAATACAAGCATTTATTTGAAATCGGCTATAGTCAGAACAGTCATGCACCCCATATTAAACAGACTGGACCGAATCCCAACTAAAATTTCATCGAATCTCAGAATTCAGATTCATATTGAACATTAGATGATCCGGTCCTCTAGTAATATATTATTTTATAGTATAAGTTTAAAGGGTATCCAATTTGGGGTACATGGCTGTATTTGAAATTGTGTATATTCGATAAATCTGAACCAGTACATTTGTACCATACTGAAATTAGGTTGATGTAATCAACTTAACTAATGTATACATAATCTTAGCACCAGTCAGTTCTGCTTGGTCGTATAGTCTCGTATGTTCGGGAGGAGGCATTCGCCTTTCACTTAACAGGATCCGCGTCGACCACCGAAGGAATTTCCGCGACTTCTGTCGTACACATGTGCGACGAGGTGGCGGCTATATCTCTGACGAGGCATGCCGCCACCTCCGATCGGCTATCCTCCGGGTCATGCTTACCATGCCCGAGGCCGATCGGGACACGAACGCAATTGCACTTACCTCATCCCTATCGGGCATATTATAATGTGGGTCCTGCGCATGTACATCAGGGCTATAATGCCCCAGATCACCGTGGGATGTGCCACCCAAGACGACGTCACGACAAAAAAATAAAGCTGCCACGCCGTGAAGACTTCGATCACGCCATAAAGACTTCGGTCCATACGGTCACCCCATGAAGGCTTCGGTCCAATTAATAATACATGAATTAAACGCCGAAACAGTAACCCGCTACACAACACTACTAGAGGCCAGCCAAAGCAGAGCCTCTATGCGCATGTATTATACGTATTGGCGTGCGTTTGTTGTTGAATTTAATGGGGATGTCGACTCACCACTGCTGAAGCGCGGAAGCCACCAAGCAGTGGGGGCACTAGAAGCGCGAAAGCCATCTAGTGCCCAGGGTTTGCGGAGAAGCCACCGCTTCTCTGCATTGGTGCATGGCGAGCGAAAGCCACCATGTGCCACATCACACCACCCCCGTTCAACTCAACTCAACATACACAACAGTTTGAATAACTACAATATAACAACAATTAAACCAACAAAAGTCTTTATTGATTCTTCCTATTCGTTCTTGCTTTCATGCCGCCCTACGACCGACCCTCAGCGCGAGCATTGCGCTCGCTGTCGCGGAATGCTCGCACGTGTTCCGGCGCGACATGGTTCACGGCACCTCGCTAGGATCCCAGTCCAATTTGAGGACTGGGCCATCAGGTGTCATTCGCTCCTCGATGATCTCGCGGAATGGAAATTCCCGATCAGCGGGGGCTCTGACAACCGCACGGCGAGGTGGCTGGTCTTGATCTTGGCCGGCGTCATTGGGGGCGTCCTCGGGCTCGTTGTCGAAAATCAGTGCGATGTCGTCTCTCGAAAGAGTGTCGCCACGATCGCATTCCCGTAGCACCCGTCTCGCCTCGAAGCGAACATCGACCTCGGTGAAATTCCACTCCTGGGCAATGGCGGCGAACTGGCGCTTCCCGGTGTTGAGGATGCCGACGACGCCTCCATTCGGGTCGGCCTCGTTCGGCGCGGCGTTGTGTTGATCGATTTCCTCGTTGAGGATGTTGATGATGTGGCGTCTTGGAAGTGCCATGGCTGAACGAAATAGGAAGCGGCATGCGAGGCCTGCTTCCGTCGGCTCGAGGAAGAGGTGGTAAAGGCAACATCATACAGTTTTTAAGTACAATATTTTAATACATATTCCAAGTTATATATTGAAGTTGACATGCATTCTGACTGTAGGTGGTGTGTGGGATAAAAAAAACATGGTTGGGTATTTTAATCGAATCCAATACAACCCAATACAACCCGATATCACGTACGCTACGCGGGTTATTAATTGAGTGCACTTTATCCCAACTGAAAAAACTACTACTACAGCACGTCGCCCCCGTCGCCTCTGTGCCTCTCGAACGTGCCTGTGGAAGGAGCGTCCCGTGATCTCGCGCTGAACTGGTTATACAGTACAGCGCGAGATCACGGGGTATATTGACTAGACATAAATAAGTCTTGAAATGGGACGTACATGTTGGTGTTGTGAATGATGTACAGTCGTACCCCCTCAATATGCGCACCCATTCCTTCAAATACCCTGTTGTATCCGATCGTCTATATTGGGGGTACGGCAGTCAATGATTACAAAGGACTGTTGATTCCCTATCAAATCGCTTTGCAACCCTCCTGGCATATTGAGGGGTTCAAATGTACCACAAAGTCAGGTTGGTATCTGGTTAGGGGGAGGGGTGATGCAGCAGAGTCGTTGGTTCAGTTGTTGCAACATTTTCGGTCTTGGATTTGATTGGCTCGTTTCGGTAAAAAAAACATTGACACACGTTTTGTACATATAGCCAAAATACGTGACCTATGGTCTGGGGCGACATTCGCCATATAAAGCTGTGGGGGGACCCCCTGTCAATAAGTTTTGTTAGGCTGGATAGGACATAAATGTCCTCCCAGGAATATATTACAACCTAAAATTCACTTCATCGCAACTCGACGCCATGCCAAACTTGTACGGTACATGTACGCTTGATTTCGAAGAAGGGCCATGTGATTCCTCCAGTAGACGAGCTATTGAGCCAAGAGACGAGCCGCGTGAGGTCTGTGACCCTGTTTATCCGGAGGACTCACCACACACCTTTGATAAGCACAGTACAAAATACAAGCATTTATTTGAAATCGGCTATAGTCAGAACAGTCATGCACCCCATATTAAACAGACTGGACCGAATCCCAACTAAAATTTCATCGAATCTCAGAATTCAGATTCATATTGAACATTAGATGATCCGGTCCTCTAGTAATATATTATTTTATAGTATAAGTTTAAAGGGTATCCAATTTGGGGTACATGGCTGTATTTGAAATTGTGTATATTCGATAAATCTGACTCAGTACATTTGTACCATACTGAAATTAGGTTGATGTAATCAACTTAACTAAGGTATACATAATCTTAGCACCAGTCAGTTCTGCTTGGTCGTATAGTCTCGTATGTTCGGGAGGAGGCATTCGCCTTTCACTTAACAGGATCCGCGTCGACCACCGAAGGAATTTCCGCGACTTCTGTCGTACACATGTGCGACGAGGTGGCGGCTATATCTCTGACGAGGCATGCCGCCACCTCCGATCGGCTATCCTCCGGGTCATGCTTACCATGCCCGAGGCCGATCGGGACACGAACGCAATTGCACTTACCTCATCCCTATCGGGCATATTATAATGTGGGTCCTGCGCATGTACATCAGGGCTATAATGCCCCAGATCATCGTGGGATGTGCCACCCAAGACGACGTCACGACAAAAAAATAAAGCTGCCACGCCGTGAAGACTTCGATCACGCCATAAAGACTTCGGTCCATACGGTCACCCCATGAAGGCTTCGGTCCAATTAATAATACATGAATTAAACGCCGAAACAGTAACCCGCTACACAACACTACTAGAGGCCAGCCAAAGCAGAGCCTCTATGCGCATGTATTATACGTATTGGCGTGCGTTTGTTGTTGAATTTAATGGGGATGTCGACTCACCACTGCTGAAGCGCGGAAGCCACCAAGCAGTGGGGGCACTAGAAGCGCGAAAGCCATCTAGTGCCCAGGGTTTGCGGAGAAGCCACCGCTTCTCTGCATTGGTGCATGGCGAGCGAAAGCCACCATGTGCCACATCACACCACCCCCGTTCAACTCAACTCAACATACACAACAGTTTGAATAACTACAATATAACAACAATTAAACCAACAAAAGTCTTTATTGATTCTTCCTATTCGTTCTTGCTTTCATGCCGCCCTACGACCGACCCTCAGCGCGAGCATTGCGCTCGCTGTCGCGGAATGCTCGCACGTGTTCCGGCGCGACATGGTTCACGGCACCTCGCTAGGATCCCAGTCCAATTTGAGGACTGGGCCATCAGGTGTCATTCGCTCCTCGATGATCTCGCGGAATGGAAATTCCCGATCAGCGGGGCTCTGACAACCGCACGGCGAGGTGGCTGGTCTTGATCTTGGCCGGCGTCATTGGGGGCGTCCTCGGGCTCGTTGTCGAAAATCAGTGCGATGTCGTCTCTCGAAAGAGTGTCGCCACGATCGCATTCCCGTAGCACCCGTCTCGCCTCGAAGCGAACATCGACCTCGGTGAAATTCCACTCCTGGGCAATGGCGGCGAACTGGCGCTTCCCGGTGTTGAGGATGCCGACGACGCCTCCATTCGGGTCGGCCTCGTTCGGCGCGGCGTTGTGTTGATCGATTTCCTCGTTGAGGATGTTGATGATGTGGCGTCTTGGAAGTGCCATGGCTGAACGAAATAGGAAGCGGCATGCGAGGCCTGCTTCCGTCGGCTCGAGGAAGAGGTGGTAAAGGCAACATCATACAGTTTTTAAGTACAATATTTTTAATACATATTCCAAGTTATATATTGAAGTTGACATGCATTCTGACTGTAGGTGGTGTGTGGGATAAAAAAACATGGTTGGGTATTTTAATCGAATCCAATACAACCCAATACAACCCGATATCACGTACGCTACGCGGGTTATTAATTGAGTGCACTTTATCCCAACTGAAAAAAAACTACTACTACAGCACGTCGCCCCCGTCGCCTCTGTGCCTCTCGAACGTGCCTGTGGAAGGAGCGTCCCGTGATCTCGCGCTGAACTGGTTATACAGTACAGCGCGAGATCACGGGGTATATTGACTAGACATAAATAAGTCTTGAAATGGGACGTACATGTTGGTGTTGTGAATGATGTACAGTCGTACCCCTCAATATGCGCACCCATTCCTTCAAATACCCTGTTGTATCCGATCGTCTATATTGGGGGTACGGCAGTCAATGATTACAAAGGACTGTTGATTCCCTATCAAATCGCTTTGCAACCCTCCTGGCATATTGAGGGGTTCAAATGTACCACAAAGTCAGGTTGGTATCTGGTTAGGGGGAGGGGTGATGCAGCAGAGTCGTTGGTTCAGTTGTTGCAACATTTTCGGTCTTGGATTTGATTGGCTCGTTTCGGTAAAAAAACATTGACACACGTTTTGTACATATAGCCAAAATACGTGACCTATGGTCTGGGGCGACATTCGCCATATAAAGCTGTGGGGGGACCCCTGTCAATAAGTTTTGTTAGGCTGGATAGGACATAAATGTCCTCCCAGGAATATATTACAACCTAAAATTCACTTCATCGCAACTCGACGCCATGCCAAACTTGTACGGTACATGTACGCTTGATTTCGAAGAAGGGCCATGTGATTCCTCCAGTAGACGAGCTATTGAGCCAAGAGACGAGCCGCGTGAGGTCTGTGACCCTGTTTATCCGGAGGACTCACCACACACCTTTGATAAGCACAGTACAAAATACAAGCATTTATTTGAAATCGGCTATAGTCAGAACAGTCATGCACCCCATATTAAACAGACTGGACCGAATCCCAACTAAAATTTCATCGAATCTCAGAATTCAGATTCATATTGAACATTAGATGATCCGGTCCTCTAGTAATATATTATTTTATAGTATAAGTTTAAAGGGTATCCAATTTGGGGTACATGGCTGTATTTGAAATTGTGTATATTCGATAAATCTGAACCAGTACATTTGTACCATACTGAAATTAGGTTGATGTAATCAACTTAACTAAGGTATACATAATCTTAGCACCAGTCAGTTCTGCTTGGTCGTATAGTCTCGTATGTTCGGGAGGAGGCATTCGCCTTTCACTTAACAGGATCCGCGTCGACCACCGAAGGAATTTCCGCGACTTCTGTCGTACACATGTGCGACGAGGTGGCGGCTATATCTCTGACGAGGCATGCCGCCACCTCCGATCGGCTATCCTCCGGGTCATGCTTACCATGCCCGAGGCCGATCGGGACACGAACGCAATTGCACTTACCTCATCCCTATCGGGCATATTATAATGTGGGTCCTGCGCATGTACATCAGGGCTATAATGCCCCAGATCACCGTGGGATGTGCCACCCAAGACGACGTCACGACAAAAAAATAAAGCTGCCACGCCGTGAAGACTTCGATCACGCCATAAAGACTTCGGTCCATACGGTCACCCCATGAAGGCTTCGGTCCAATTAATAATACATGAATTAAACGCCGAAACAGTAACCCGCTACACAACACTACTAGAGGCCAGCCAAAGCAGAGCCTCTATGCGCATGTATTATACGTATTGGCGTGCGTTTGTTGTTGAATTTAATGGGGATGTCGACTCACCACTGCTGAAGCGCGGAAGCCACCAAGCAGTGGGGGCACTAGAAGCGCGAAAGCCATCTAGTGCCCAGGGTTTGCGGAGAAGCCACCGCTTCTCTGCATTGGTGCATGGCGAGCGAAAGCCACCATGTGCCACATCACACCACCCCCGTTCAACTCAACTCAACATACACAACAGTTTGAATAACTACAATATAACAACAATTAAACCAACAAAAGTCTTTATTGATTCTTCCTATTCGTTCTTGCTTTCATGCCGCCCTACGACCGACCCTCAGCGCGAGCATTGCGCTCGCTGTCGCGGAATGCTCGCACGTGTTCCGGCGCGACATGGTTCACGGCACCTCGCTAGGATCCCAGTCCAATTTGAGGACTGGGCCATCAGGTGTCATTCGCTCCCCGATGATCTCGCGGAATGGAAATTCCCGATCAGCGGGGGCTCTGACAACCGCACGGCGAGGTGGCTGGTCTTGATCTTGGCCGGCGTCATTGGGGGCGTCCTCGGGCTCGTTGTCGAAAATCAGTGCGATGTCGTCTCTCGAAAGAGTGTCGCCACGATCGCATTCCCGTAGCACCCGTCTCGCCTCGAAGCGAACATCGACCTCGGTGAAATTCCACTCCTGGGCAATGGCGGCGAACTGGCGCTTCCCGGTGTTGAGGATGCCGACGACGCCTCCATTCGGGTCGGCCTCGTTCGGCGCGGCGTTGTGTTGATCGATTTCCTCGTTGAGGATGTTGATGATGTGGCGTCTTGGAAGTGCCATGGCTGAACGAAATAGGAAGCGGCATGCGAGGCCTGCTTCCGTCGGCTCGAGGAAGAGGTGGTAAAGGCAACATCATACAGTTTTTAAGTACAATATTTTAATACATATTCCAAGTTATATATTGAAGTTGACATGCATTCTGACTGTAGGTGGTGTGTGGGATAAAAAAAACATGGTTGGGTATTTTAATCGAATCCAATACAACCCAATACAACCCGATATCACGTACGCTACGCGGGTTATTAATTGAGTGCACTTTATCCCAACTGAAAAAAACTACTACTACAGCACGTCGCCCCCGTCGCCTCTGTGCCTCTCGAACGTGCCTGTGGAAGGAGCGTCCGTGATCTCGCGCTGAACTGGTTATACAGTACAGCGCGAGATCACGGGGTATATTGACTAGACATAAATAAGTCTTGAAATGGGACGTACATGTTGGTGTTGTGAATGATGTACAGTCGTACCCCCTCAATATGCGCACCCATTCCTTCAAATACCCTGTTGTATCCGATCGTCTATATTGGGGGTACGGCAGTCAATGATTACAAAGGACTGTTGATTCCCTATCAAATCGCTTTGCAACCCTCCTGGCATATTGAGGGGTTCAAATGTACCACAAAGTCAGGTTGGTATCTGGTTAGGGGGAGGGGTGATGCAGCAGAGTCGTTGGTTCAGTTGTTGCAACATTTTCGGTCTTGGATTTGATTGGCTCGTTTCGGTAAAAAAACATTGACACACGTTTTGTACATATAGCCAAAATACGTGACCTATGGTCTGGGGCGACATTCGCCATATAAAGCTGTGGGGGGACCCCCTGTCAATAAGTTTTGTTAGGCTGGATAGGACATAAATGTCCTCCCAGGAATATATTACAACCTAAAATTCACTTCATCGCAACTCGACGCCATGCCAAACTTGTACGGTACATGTACGCTTGATTTCGAAGAAGGGCCATGTGATTCCTCCAGTAGACGAGCTATTGAGCCAAGAGACGAGCCGCGTGAGGTCTGTGACCCTGTTTATCCGGAGGACTCACCACACACCTTTGATAAGCACAGTACAAAATACAAGCATTTATTTGAAATCGGCTATAGTCAGAACAGTCATGCACCCCATATTAAACAGACTGGACCGAATCCCAACTAAAATTTCATCGAATCTCAGAATTCAGATTCATATTGAACATTAGATGATCCGGTCCTCTAGTAATATATTATTTTATAGTATAAGTTTAAAGGGTATCCAATTTGGGGTACATGGCTGTATTTGAAATTGTGTATATTCGATAAATCTGACTCAGTACATTTGTACCATACTGAAATTAGGTTGATGTAATCAACTTAACTAAGGTATACATAATCTTAGCACCAGTCAGTTCTGCTTGGTCGTATAGTCTCGTATGTTCGGGAGGAGGCATTCGCCTTTCACTTAACAGGATCCGCGTCGACCACCGAAGGAATTTCCGCGACTTCTGTCGTACACATGTGCGACGAGGTGGCGGCTATATCTCTGACGAGGCATGCCGCCACCTCCGATCGGCTATCCTCCGGGTCATGCTTACCATGCCCGAGGCCGATCGGGACACGAACGCAATTGCACTTACCTCATCCCTATCGGGCATATTATAATGTGGGTCCTGCGCATGTACATCAGGGCTATAATGCCCCAGATCACCGTGGGATGTGCCACCCAAGACGACGTCACGACAAAAAAATAAAGCTGCCACGCCGTGAAGACTTCGATCACGCCATAAAGACTTCGGTCCATACGGTCACCCCATGAAGGCTTCGGTCCAATTAATAATACATGAATTAAACGCCGAAACAGTAACCCGCTACACAACACTACTAGAGGCCAGCCAAAGCAGAGCCTCTATGCGCATGTATTATACGTATTGGCGTGCGTTTGTTGTTGAATTTAATGGGGATGTCGACTCACCACTGCTGAAGCGCGGAAGCCACCAAGCAGTGGGGGCACTAGAAGCGCGAAAGCCATCTAGTGCCCAGGGTTTGCGGAGAAGCCACCGCTTCTCTGCATTGGTGCATGGCGAGCGAAAGCCACCATGTGCCACATCACACCACCCCCGTTCAACTCAACTCAACATACACAACAGTTTGAATAACTACAATATAACAACAATTAAACCAACAAAAGTCTTTATTGATTCTTCCTATTCGTTCTTGCTTTCATGCCGCCCTACGACCGACCCTCAGCGCGAGCATTGCGCTCGCTGTCGCGGAATGCTCGCACGTGCTCCGGCGCGACATGGTTCACGGCACCTCGCTAGGATCCCAGTCCAATTTGAGGACTGGGCCATCAGGTGTCATTCGCTCCTCGATGATCTCGCGGAATGGAAATTCCCGATCAGCGGGGGCTCTGACAACCGCACGGCGAGGTGGCTGGTCTTGATCTTGGCCGGCGTCATTGGGGGCGTCCTCGGGCTCGTTGTCGAAAATCAGTGCGATGTCGTCTCTCGAAAGAGTGTCGCCACGATCGCATTCCCGTAGCACCCGTCTCGCCTCGAAGCGAACATCGACCTCGGTGAAATTCCACTCCTGGGCAATGGCGGCGAACTGGCGCTTCCCGGTGTTGAGGATGCCGACGACGCCTCCATTCGGGTCGGCCTCGTTCGGCGCGGCGTTGTGTTGATCGATTTCCTCGTTGAGGATGTTGATGATGTGGCGTCTTGGAAGTGCCATGGCTGAACGAAATAGGAAGCGGCATGCGAGGCCTGCTTCCGTCGGCTCGAGGAAGAGGTGGTAAAGGCAACATCATACAGTTTTTAAGTACAATATTTTAATACATATTCCAAGTTATATATTGAAGTTGACATGCATTCTGACTGTAGGTGGTGTGTGGGATAAAAAAAACATGGTTGGGTATTTTAATCGAATCCAATACAACCCAATACAACCCGATATCACGTAGCTACGCGGGTTATTAATTGAGTGCACTTTATCCCAACTGAAAAAAAACTACTACTACAGCACGTCGCCCCCGTCGCCTCTGTGCCTCTCGAACGTGCCTGTGGAAGGAGCGTCCCGTGATCTCGCGCTGAACTGGTTATACAGTACAGCGCGAGATCACGGGGTATATTGACTAGACATAAATAAGTCTTGAAATGGGACGTACATGTTGGTGTTGTGAATGATGTACAGTCGTACCCCTCAATATGCGCACCCATTCCTTCAAATACCCTGTTGTATCCGATCGTCTATATTGGGGGTACGGCAGTCAATGATTACAAAGGACTGTTGATTCCCTATCAAATCGCTTTGCAACCCTCCTGGCATATTGAGGGGTTCAAATGTACCACAAAAGTCAGGTTGGTATCTGGTTAGGGGAGGGGTGATGCAGCAGAGTCGTTGGTTCAGTTGTTGCAACATTTTCGGTCTTGGATTTGATTGGCTCGTTTCGGTAAAAAACATTGACACACGTTTTGTACATATAGCCAAAATACGTGACCTATGGTCTGGGGCGACATTCGCCATATAAAGCTGTGGGGGGAACCCCCTGTCAATAAGTTTTGTTAGGCTGGATAGGACATAAATGTCCTCCCAGGAATATATTACAACCTAAAATTCACTTCATCGCAACTCGACGCCATGCCAAACTTGTACGGTACATGTACGCTTGATTTCGAAGAAGGGCCATGTGATTCCTCCAGTAGACGAGCTATTGAGCCAAGAGACGAGCCGCGTGAGGTCTGTGACCCTGTTTATCCGGAGGACTCACCACACACCTTTGATAAGCACAGTACAAAATACAAGCATTTATTTGAAATCGGCTATAGTCAGAACAGTCATGCACCCCATATTAAACAGACTGGACCGAATCCCAACTAAAATTTCATCGAATCTCAGAATTCAGATTCATATTGAACATTAGATGATCCGGTCCTCTAGTAATATATTATTTTATAGTATAAGTTTAAAGGGTATCCAATTTGGGGTACATGGCTGTATTTGAAATTGTGTATATTCGATAAATCTGAACCAGTACATTTGTACCATACTGAAATTAGGTTGATGTAATCAACTTAACTAAGGTATACATAATCTTAGCACCAGTCAGTTCTGCTTGGTCGTATAGTCTCGTATGTTCGGGAGGAGGCATTCGCCTTTCACTTAACAGGATCCGCGTCGACCACCGAAGGAATTTCCGCGACTTCTGTCGTACACATGTGCGACGAGGTGGCGGCTATATCTCTGACGAGGCATGCCGCCACCTCCGATCGGCTATCCTCCGGGTCATGCTTACCATGCCCGAGGCCGATCGGGACACGAACGCAATTGCACTTACCTCATCCCTATCGGGCATATTATAATGTGGGTCCTGCGCATGTACATCAGGGCTATAATGCCCCAGATCACCGTGGGATGTGCCACCCAAGACGACGTCACGACAAAAAAATAAAGCTGCCACGCCGTGAAGACTTCGATCACGCCATAAAGACTTCGGTCCATACGGTCACCCCATGAAGGCTTCGGTCCAATTAATAATACATGAATTAAACGCCGAAACAGTAACCCGCTACACAACACTACTAGAGGCCAGCCAAAGCAGAGCCTCTATGCGCATGTATTATACGTATTGGCGTGCGTTTGTTGTTGAATTTAATGGGGATGTCGACTCACCACTGCTGAAGCGCGGAAGCCACCAAACAGTGGGGGCACTAGAAGCGCGAAAGCCATCTAGTGCCCAGGGTTTGCGGAGAAGCCACCGCTTCTCTGCATTGGTGCATGGCGAGCGAAAGCCACCATGTGCCACATCACACCACCCCCGTTCAACTCAACTCAACATACACAACAGTTTGAATAACTACAATATAACAACAATTAAACCAACAAAAGTCTTTATTGATTCTTCCTATTCGTTCTTGCTTTCATGCCGCCCTACGACCGACCCTCAGCGCGAGCATTGCGCTCGCTGTCGCGGAATGCTCGCACGTGCTCCGGCGCGACATGGTTCACGGCACCTCGCTAAGTTCCCAGTCCAATTTGAGGACTGGGCCATCAGGTGTCATTCGCTCCCCGATGATCTCGCGGAATGGAAATTCCCGATCAGCGGGGGCTCTGACAACCGCACGGCGAGGTGGCTGGTCTTGATCTTGGCCGGCGTCATTGGGGGCGTCCTCGGGCTCGTTGTCGAAAATCAGTGCGATGTCGTCTCTCGAAAGAGTGTCGCCACGTTCGCATTCCCGTAGCACCCGTCTCGCCTCGAAGCGAACATCGACCTCGGTGAAATTCCACTCCTGGGCAATGGCGGCGAACTGGCGCTTCCCGGTGTTGAGGATGCCGACGACGCCTCCATTCGGGTCGGCCTCGTTCGGCGCGGCGTTGTGTTGATCGATTTCCTCGTTGAGGATGTTGATGATGTGGCGTCTTGGAAGTGCCATGGCTGAACGAAATAGGAAGCGGCATGCGAGGCCTGCTTCCGTCGGCTCGAGGAAGAGGTGGTAAAGGCAACATCATACAGTTTTTAAGTACAATATTTTAATACATATTCCAAGTTATATATTGAAGTTGACATGCATTCTGACTGTAGGTGGTGTGTGGGATAAAAAAAACATGGTTGGGTATTTTAATCGAATCCAATACAACCCAATACAACCCGATATCACGTACGCTACGCGGGTTATTAATTGAGTGCACTTTATCCCAACTGAAAAAAACTACTACTACAGCACGTCGCCCCCGTCGCCTCTGTGCCTCTCGAACGTGCCTGTGGAAGGAGCGTCCCGTGATCTCGCGCTGAACTGGTTATACAGTACAGCGCGAGATCACGGGGTATATTGACTAGACATAAATAAGTCTTGAAATGGGACGTACATGTTGGTGTTGTGAATGATGTACAGTCGTACCCCTCAATATGCGCACCCATTCCTTCAAATACCCTGTTGTATCCGATCGTCTATATTGGGGGTACGGCAGTCAATGATTACAAAGGACTGTTGATTCCCTATCAAATCGCTTTGCAACCCTCCTGGCATATTGAGGGGTTCAAATGTACCACAAAGTCAGGTTGGTATCTGGTTAGGGGGAGGGGTGATGCAGCAGAGTCGTTGGTTCAGTTGTTGCAACATTTTCGGTCTTGGATTTGATTGGCTCGTTTCGGTAAAAAAACATTGACACACGTTTTGTACATATAGCCAAAATACGTGACCTATGGTCTGGGGCGACATTCGCCATATAAAGCTGTGGGGGGACCCCCTGTCAATAAGTTTTGAAAGGCTGGATAGGACATAAATGTCCTCCCAGGAATATATTACAACCTAAAATTCACTTCATCGCAACTCGACGCCATGCCAAACTTGTACGGTACATGTACGCTTGATTTCGAAGAAGGGCCATGTGATTCCTCCAGTAGACGAGCTATTGAGCCAAGAGACGAGCCGCGTGAGGTCTGTAACCCTGTTTATCCGGAGGACTCACCACACACCTTTGATAAGCACAGTACAAAATACAAGCATTTATTTGAAATCGGCTATAGTCAGAACAGTCATGCACCCCATATTAAACAGACTGGACCGAATCCCAACTAAAATTTCATCGAATCTCAGAATTCAGATTCATATTGAACATTAGATGATCCGGTCCTCTAGTAATATATTATTTTATAGTATAAGTTTAAAGGGTATCCAATTTGGGGTACATGGCTGTATTTGAAATTGTGTATATTCGATAAATCTGACTCAGTACATTTGTACCATACTGAAATTAGGTTGATGTAATCAACTTAACTAAGGTATACATAATCTTAGCACCAGTCAGTTCTGCTTGGTCGTATAGTCTCGTATGTTCGGGAGGAGGCATTCGCCTTTCACTTAACAGGATCCGCGTCGACCACCGAAGGAATTTCCGCGACTTCTGTCGTACACATGTGCGACGAGGTGGCGGCTATATCTCTGACGAGGCATGCCGCCACCTCCGATCGGCTATCCTCCGGGTCATGCTTACCATGCCCGAGGCCGATCGGGACACGAACGCAATTGCACTTACCTCATCCCTATCGGGCATATTATAATGTGGGTCCTGCGCATGTACATCAGGGCTATAATGCCCCAGATCACCGTGGGATGTGCCACCCAAGACGACGTCACGACAAAATAATAAAGCTGCCACGCCGTAAAGACTTCGATCAGTGTTTGATCACGCCATAAAGACTTCGGTCCATACGGTCACCCCATGAAGGCTTCGGTCCAATTAATAATACATGAATTAAACGCCGAAACAGTAACCCGCTACACAACACTACTAGAGGCCAGCCAAAGCAGAGCCTCTATGTGCATGTATTATACGTATTGGTGTGCGTTTGTTGTTGAATTTAATGGGGATGTCGACTCACCCCTGCTTGAAGCGCGAAAGCCACCAAGCAGTGGGGGCACTAGAAGCGCGAAAGCCATCTAGTGCCCAGGGTTTGCGGAGAAGCCACCGCTTCTCTGCATCGGTGCATGGCGAGCGAAAGCCACCATGTGCCACATCACACCACCCCCGTTCAACTCAACTCAACATACACAACAGTTTGAATAACTACAATATAACAACAATTAAACCAACAAAAGTCTTTATTGATTCTTCCTATTCGTTCTTGCTTTCATGCCGCCCTACGACCGACCCTCAGCGCGAGCATTGCGCTCGCTGTCGCGGAATGCTCGCACGTGCTCCGGCGCGACGTGGTTCACGGCACCTCGCTAGGATCCCAGTCCAATTTGAGGACTGGGCCATCAGGTGTCATTCGCTCCCCGATGATTTCGCGGAATGGAATTTCCCGATCATCGGGGATCTGATAGGTGCTCACACAGTAGGTTCTGGAAGGTGCTCTAACAGAAGTTACTTTGGTAAAGTCGTATTATATCGTTACAATCTAGTTCTTCGATTATGTACTGTTCTTCACTGCGATACCAATGATTCGAAATTTTGTGCATATAGAGAATGGAACAGTCTGTCTGGCGATGCTGCTGCTCCGAAGTATGTAGAGGTTTAGCACACCTCTTCCATAGATGCATTTCTACAAGACTTTAAAGTTATTAGGTGAACGTAACAATGCCTCGAATGTTTAGTTATATTGATAATAACTTTGGCAGAAGCACCTTTCCGTGTGAGGAAATAGGATGCTGTACGGTGATCACATTGTTTCTTACACTCATCTGGAGAGTGCAAGTTTAGTTAGAAGAATGCGTCTTAAATGAAAGGCAAACGTAAAACTGGTCTGAAATGTGGTATAGCGAACCACTGGGACAGTGAGTTATTCGACCTTACTATCTACCGCTGACGTTGCAAGTTCATAAGAAAGAATCGTATTCGATGGAACAGCTTAGATTTTTAACCATGTATTACAACAACAAGATTAAGGTATTTCTCCCGACGACATGTAAATCTCTATCCACCAACTCCATTTCTCATTTCTCCTTCTTCTTCATGGCCCACCGCCCTCACCGTACAACAACACCCTCCCCCACGGCCAGAAGGGGGTCGGGTGGGGTGCATCCGACAAATGCGCAGAGGATGGCGATCCCACCAACTCAATTCAACTTCACCTCGAGACCGATGGCGAGGGGGGTCGCTCCTGCTTTCGTTCCAGGATAAGTCCCGGTGGGTAAATGCCCTTGCCGGTGGTAGTAGGGGGCTACGCGATGAGTGGTTGAAGCCGACGCCCGTGTCAGAGGGACTCCTCCATACCCCCCCTCGCCATTGGCCTGGAGGAGAAGTTGAGTTGAGTTGGTGAGGCTGCAGGTCTCGTCACCGAAAATGACACCCCTCCCCCCAGTATGAGGGTTTCCGGTGTTGGCGTTCGACCGACTGCTATGTTAGGGGGTGCTGGTCGTGGCTCAAAACCAGGGAAGACCACCGGTACAATAGACCTAGATGATTGTCTAGCAACATCACCTGCGGTCCCATCTACGGCAACGGCCACCCCGGCACAGTCTACATCTACTGATGAGAGCACTCTAGCCCGCGAGATTACCCGTCAACTACAACAACTTCGTATTATCGACGATGGAGAGCTTCGAATAAATGGATGAGGTTGAATCCTCCGATACCTTTACGAGGCAACTCCGGCCGATATGGGAATTTTCATCTCAAGAAACGAAATCTACTCTACGTAGTTTTGTTGGGGTCGTTGACGTTGGGATCCTGGGACGGGGGCGACCTTCGCCTGAGCGATCTGTGGAGGTGGCTTAAGATTCCGCTTGAGGATATCCGTCAATAGGAAGGAGTGTACGCCGCAAAATACGGCTTTACAACGTGCATATTGTTATGGGATCTAGGAACGGTTTACACGTACCTACTAACTTGTTGTTATGTTTGAATAATGTCTAGTGTTGCGCTAAGTGAGCGGCTGAGAAAACTCAAGTCGGAGTTGAAGCGCTCTGGGGCTCCCATGGAGAGTATCGACATCGCACTTTTGACTGCAATCCTGGGCGGCTTGCCTCATACGAAAAAACAGCTTCATCAGCTTGAACATGGTCTGCGGGTTGCCTTCGAGAAGGCTGGCCTGCGTATTCGGTACAACGCAACTGAGCACGAGCAAACTCTTGACACACACCTCAGGGCCGTCCAAGAACCTGCACCAACCCCAACATTAGCAGAAGCGGAGGTGTGGGCAATGGGATCGAATCAGCTCACGCACACCCTCCTCTGGCCAAGGTCGGAAACGTGCCGCTCATGGATGAAGACGAAGACGACCGAACTGTGTTGGACTCCAGATTGGATTCAACGGGTACTACAGTTTACTCTGAAAAGTTCGAGTTCGTCAGGTACGATTCCCGAAATCCTGAACCTTTTTTTAATGTGGTTGAGGAGTACAAAGAGAGCCTGGTAGTGCGCCGCCGTGTCGCCCGTGACCGTCAATTGGAGGCCATCCTCCGACTGAGAGCTTCAAACCCGGAGGAGTTTAGGAGGCGCCACTTCGAAATGATGGCAATTGAAACACAAGAAGGAGAGTAAAGGTAAACTTAATTAATACAGTTGTCTGTAACTTCAACTTCAACATTTCTTTTTTCTGTATCCAAGACGACGAACAACCTCCGCTGATGACCAGTTCTCAATTAGACGGCTATGGCGCAGCGGACAGAACCGCCGACACAGGCCGACATCGAGGAGGCGTACAGCCTACTTCAAACCCCCATGACCAAATCCGCTATTGCAAGGCGAATGGGTCTTTCTAAATACCAGGTCTACCGGGCGATTAAGAAACACCGCCTCTAACTAGGAGAAGGGCAACGCCAACGCCACCAAGGTGATCATCAGCCGGACCCACCTCAAACTCCACCGACCACGGACCCGACTATGTCAACGGCTGAAACTGGTGCTGGAATCGGAATCAGAGTCGAAGATTTCACGCCGCAGCAGCAGTCGGCTTCAGGAATGGGAGTCCACGACGGATTCGGTGGTGGATTCGCTTCGAACCAACAGCACTCGGCTTCGGGGTTTGTATATGTGCTCAGAGGTGAGACTCACACCGATATACCCCAAGGTTTCACACCACCTGGAGCCAATATGCAGCTATCCCGTGGGTCAGTGATTCAGATGCTCGAGACGTATGCCTACCAGTTGCCCAGCATCCCGAATCGAAGCCCCGCCATGAATCAGGATGTGCAAGCTGTTCTGGACTTCATCGACATGCTTCAGCAGCTTCCAAGCGAAGATGGTCGCATCGGCCAACTTTGAAGCTCGATATGGGTACCAATCGTAGTTTCTGTGGTTTGGATAACCAGACTTTATCACTCGCTCGTCTCTTGATTTCAGTTGCTAAACATCAACATGAACACGTTTAACTTGCTTTCACCAAGTTTTGTATTTAATTAATTTGTCCTTCCTTCATCTGAACCATACTGAAATTAGGTTGATGTAATCAACTTTACTAATGTATACATAATCTTAACACCAGTCCGTTCTGCTTGGTCGTACAGTCTCGTCTGTTCGGGGGGAGGCATTCGCCTTTCACTTAACATGATCCGCGTCGACCACCGAAGGCATTTCCGCGACTACTGTCGTACATATGTGCGACGAGGTGGCGACTACATCTCTGATGAGCATGCCGCCACCTCCGATCGGCTATCCTCCGGGTCATGCTTACCATGCCCGAGGCCGATCGGGGCACGAACGCGATTGTCCTGTACCTCACCACTATCGGGCGCATTACAATGCGGGTCCTGAGCCTGTACGTCAGGACCATCATGCCCCAGATCACCGGGCATTTGCAGCCCAAGGCGACGTCACGACCCAGCAGCCGCGGAACCCGGAGATCGACAGACGCTCATGGCGTTCCCGGCAGTTCCGGATGCCCAGTACGGGTTCCGCAGGCTGCTGGTCCAGCGCCAGAGTGAGCTCAGTCTCCAATTGCTGGTCGACCGGACTCCTACTTGGGAACCAGCCTCGAACCTGGACCTAGCTCACGTGGCTGAGTACCAGGCGCTTATGCGCAACCGGCGCCGAAACGAGCGTAGTCAGACTGAGGAAGATAACAGAGGCACAGTTCGCTTCTTTACACAACAGTTTTATGCTTTACACAACAGTTTTATGCTTTACACATCAATCTTTCATTATAAAAGTAGGTTAGTACCATTCAAAAAAGCTACCACGCCGTAAAGACTTCGGTCCAATTAATAATGTAATACATAAATTAAACGCGAACACAGTAACCCGCTACAAAACACTAATATATTACAACCTAAAGTTCACTTCATCGCAACTCGACGTCATGCCAAACTTGCACGGTACATGTACGCTTGATTTCCAAGAAGGGCCATGCGATTCCTCCAGTGGACGAACTGTTAAGCCAAGAGACGAGCCGCCTGAGGTCTGTGACCCTGTTTATCCGGAGGACTCACCACACACATTTGATAAGCACAGTACAAAATACAAGCATTTATTTGAAATCGGCTATAGTCAGAACAGTCATGCACCACATATTTAACAGACTGGACCGAATCCAAACTGAAATTTCATCGAATCTCAGAATTCAGATTCATATAGAACATTAGATGTTCCGGTCCTCTAGTAATGGATTATTCTATAGTATAAGTTCGTAGGGTATCCAAAGGGGTACATGGCTGTATTTGTAATTGTGAATATTCGATACATATGGACCAGTACATGTGTACCATACTGAAATTAGGTTGATGTAATCAACTTTACTAATGTATACATAATCTTAACACCAGTCCGTTCTGCTTGGTCGTACAGTCTCGTCTGTTCGGGGGGAGGCATTCGCCTTTCACTTAACATGACCCGCGTCGACCACCGAAGGCATTTCCACGACTACTGTCGTACATATGTGCGACGAGGTGGCGGCTACATCTCTGATGAGGCATGCCGCCACCTCCGATCGGCTATCCTCCGGGTCATGCTTACCATGCCCGAGGCCGATCGGGGCACGAACGCGATTGTCCTGTACCTCACCCCTATCGGGCGCATTACAATGAGGGCCGTGAGCCTGTACGTCAGGACCATCATGCCCCAGATCACCGGGCATTTGCAGCCCAAGGCGACGTCACGACCCAGCAGCCGCGGAACCCGGAGATCGACAGACGCTCATGGCGTTCCCGGCAGTTCCGGATGCCCAGTACGGGTTCCGCAGGCTGCTGGTCCAGCGCCAGAGTGAGCTCGGTCTCCGATTGCTGATCGACCGGACTCCTACTTGGGAACCAGCCTCGAACCTGGACCGAGCTCACGTGGCTGAGTACCAGGCGCTTATGCGCAACCGGCGCCGAAACGAGCGTAGTCAGACTGAGGAAGATAACAGAGGCGCTGTTTTCTTCTTTACACAACAGTTTTATGCTTTAAACATCAATTTTTCATTATAAAAGTAGGTTAGTACCATTCAATAAAGCTACCACGCCGTAAAGGGTTCGGTCAGTGTTTGACCACGCCATAAAGACTTCGGTCCATACGGTCACCTCTAGTCGGGCCCCGTGGAAATGCCCGGCCTGGGTTATTAAATTGCCCGAGGCCCAAGAATATTTAAAAAAGTCGCTGGAGGAACTCGCTGATTCATTTCGGGCGCCAAGTTGGGATGATTATAATCCTGGCTGCCTCTTGGATGAACACAAGCGGCGGGACTCAATTGTTTTACGGGAACTTTTTATTGAAAAAAAGAATGCGCGCCAACGAGAGATTGAAAACCTCCATTTAAAGGTTAATGAGTTACAGCACCACCAAGCTCAACACCCGGATGATGATTTTTCTGAACCATTGGCGACTACGAAGAATGAGCTCAAGGCGAAATTGGAAGAACACACCCATTTTGCGTCGCAGCAGAAGTTTGACTCGGATCTGCTCGACTCTGAACATTGCTCTAAACATTTTTTTCGGCCGCCCCAAGTGCTCCACAAGACGCCCATACCTGTGGACTCGGCTGAAGAACTGGAGTCAACCTGCTCTGAATTTAATTCATACTGGTCTGGAATTTATTGCTCGCCGTCCAAGGAGTTTAACCATCGGAAGCCCACCCGGGATCGTTTTAAACTCTCGCAGATTTTACAATTTACCAAGAATCGGCTCTCTGCCGCCGAGCGGGCTTACTTGGACAGCCCCTTCACTGCGAATGAATTTCACTGGGCGATCAGTAACACGGCCTCTGGTAAAACACCGGGTCCAGATGGCTTACCTCTCGAGTATTACAAAGTCGACTTGCCACTATGGAGCTGTATAATGGAGGTGGTTTATGCGGCACAATTCCAACGGGGACGGATGACCAAGTTTCAGCGGCGAGCCCAAGTCTCGCTCTTATACAAGAAAGGCGACCGCAAGCTCCCCAGTAATGATCAACCCATTTCGCTGTTAAATGTGGACGCTAAGCTGGGACCCAAGATTTTGGCCCACAGGCTCACGCTTATACTGGGTCGACTTTTACACTCGGGCCAATATGGATTTGTTTCGGGCCGCGATATTCGCCACGCCCACCTCCGCTTCCAAGCTCTGGCGCAGTTACATACTGCTGAAGACTCGCCTGCTGGAGCGGTTTTACTCGATTTTGCGAAAGCCTTTGACAGTGTCGTGTGGGATGCGCTGGATATGGTTCTTATGCATTTCGGTTTTGGGGACGCCTTTCGGCGCTGGGTTCGGGTTTTATTCCCAGGCACGCTGGTCTCCCTGATGTTTAACGGTCGACCGCTCGATTCGTTTGAACTTGGCGCTGGTGTGCGTCAGGGAGATCCGCTTTCGCCTGCGCTCTTTGTGATTTTTATTGAGCCTTTATTAAATTTCTTAAGTGCCAAGCTGGTGGATAAGGGACTCCGGAGTGGCGACGTGCGCCATGCAGTTATTAGCTTTGCGGACGACTGTACCGGGTTTCTTCACGATTTACGCCACACTAAGGATTTTCTTGCCCTGGTCGAAGAATTTTGTGTGGCATCCGGTATGCGTCTTAATACGGACAAGACTGTGGTTTTACCATTTCGCCCATGGACCGAGTCGACTGAAGCTCTTCGACAGTCACTGGTGGACCTGGGAATTATTGTGGTTGGGAACGATGGCCAGGCTAAATTATTGGGAATTTACTATGGCCCCAACCTCTCGAACGCGGACCGCCTCCAGCATTTATTAACTGAAATGCAGACGCGGTGTTCACTGTGGGTTCACCGAGCACGGACGCTACGTGGGCAAGCAGTTATTCTGCAGCAGATTATTCTCCCAGTTTTGTGGTATTCGGCCAGCGTGTGCCATATTCCTCCGACTGGATTTCAAGACCGGCTCCACTCGCTTATTTCGAGGTTTATGTGTCGGGGCAAGTCTCCAAATGCGTTACCCCAGGATTGGTGGTTTTTACCCCCTGGCAAGGGCGGTCTGGGTATCACACCGGTGAATGATATGATTCGAATCCTGCAGTTGCATATGCTCTGCAAAGTTATTATCGCCACGCGGCAAAGCCTGGGTCGGGATATTCCGTCCTGGGTGGACCCAATTATACGGCTGTTTAATGACGCAGTTTCTCCCTGGGGGCAAGACTTCGATATTCTGTACGCCCCAGTAAATACCAGTCCGGACTACGTGGTGGCTCGGCGTTTAAACCGGTGGACCGGCCTGGGTGCCTACTGGCACTTTGTATTGTTTTGCTGGAATACCCAATTTCGCTCCAAGACCGCGCGTCTCCAGCTCAAGCAGGATAAATTGACTACACCGCTGATGGATAATGTGGATATTACCTACGGGCCCAAGGGCAGGACCTTGGCAGGGACCTCCGCACCGCTGGGAATGTTAACCGTTTTAGCGGATCACGATATTTATCGTCCAGTCGATTTATTGGCGATGTGCGAGCTTCCAATGTCGGCGGCCAGCCTGTCCGAGTTTTTAAGCCAGATTGTCCAGGGCCGGATCTCCAGTGTTCGCTCCTGTACGGGTTTCCTCGCTAAAGTAGGCCGGTTTTTCGTTGACCCGCCTATTGGACCCCAAGTCGTCAAGTTTTACAGTGCTTTTCATTCCTGGGTTTTTAACGCGTACGATCTGGAAGAATTAAGTGTGGCTCGAATTCGTAAGGGCTTACGCAAGTGTGTGGTTCCAGCTTTACCGCTTGACCGCCTTGGCGTAGAGGGGTTGCCGTCTGATGATACGTGAAGTCGCGATATTAAAATGGGCAAGCATTTACTGCCGGTCTACGCGGATCTTCTGTACAGGCTGCAGCATAATGCTTTATTTCTCGGCTACCGCTTTAAACATCGCGATGAATCGCAGGCCCAGTGCCACCATGGCTGCGGCGTGCTGGAGACGACCCCGCATTTATTTTGGTACTGCACGGCGGCTCTTCAAGTTTGGAGTATGTGGCTTCCTGCCTTCCAAGTATTTTTTGAAACCAAACTGGAGTGGGAATCCATTTTATTTTTTAAGTTGAAACCCACGCCTGTGGCCAAGAAGGAGTACGGCTACTGCCTATTTGTGATGCTTCATATCGTCCGCGCGGTGATTTTTCGGTGCCTGTGGATGCATCGGAACGACCTGCGCTTCCACGGTATGCAGCCCAACGTGAGTGATGTCCAAGCTCAGGTTACTGCCGTGATTAAACTTCACGTGAAGCGATTTTATCAAGACCTCCTGCTGAAGAGCTTGAGCCACTCGGGGCTTAAGTGCAGGCAACTGCGGGCGCTACTCCGGTTGCTCCCGTTACCGTCGGCGCTTCTCCCGGATGACCCTGACCCTGATGCGCCGGACTTGGATGAACCCGCTTCACCTTCTCTTCAAGAATAAGCTCTCTCGTTTGGCATGCGCCTCTGGAATGCTCCTGCTCAAGAATATCCTCTCTCGTGGAATATCTGTGGGCGGCTGACATTATGAAGCTTTCGCTGCAGTTTTCGATGGTTTACGATGGCGTTTCACAGCTTCGAAGGCCTTTTGGATGTGGATTTATTGAATTTACGACCGAGAGTGCCTTTGGACGTGTGCTATTGTGGACCTTCGCGCGGTTGCGACGGTTTCTTGGCGCTTCATTATTGAAGACTTTACGAAAGCAATTGGCTTTAATTTGTGCGGCTCCTCTGAGACTTACGCTTGGTTTATATGGTTTTGGGAGAACTGGCAAGCCAAGTTCAATACGCCGGATTTTATTTTTAACCGTGACGTGGATTTCGTTTGGGCACTTCATGAATTTTTATTCAAGTTTGCTCTTTTGATTTTGGGCATTTCCTGGATTTCTCCAAGTTTGCTCTTTTATTAACATCCGCCGATCCTGCTTTCGCATTTCAGTGGATATTTACAAGAAGTTTGAACAGCTCTCAACACGCTTATGCCAACCGAGTCCGTGTAATGTGAGGTGATAACACCATTCCGCTAAAGAAGACACCCCAACTCATGTACTCCTGACAGCTTTCCGCGAGGTGGCCCGCCGGCTGACAAAACACAAGTTGGGTAACCCTGCTATCAGAACGAATTCTTCAAGCTGGAACACCGACCGAAGTCGATTGCATATCGGCCATTCCACTATTAACCTAGGACTTGTTCCAGATTTCTTCCCGCTGTCACTACTCCGAAAATTACTTACCTCAAGCATGGGCGACTTTGAACTACTTCTCGGTGGGAAGGAATCTCGCTTTTTCAAGTGAGGTTTATTTTGCGAGAAGGGACCAATGGATTCTGCTGATATTCTTCAGTAACTATCCCCGCTCCCGCAAATTTCTTCTCTACGCTTATGGACGCTCATATTGATTGTGAAGGTTACCTCCCGGAAGGACTTTTCGATATTTTCCTAACTTATTCTGGACTCCGGTAAATTACGCAAGTACGTAACCCGCGACCTGGTTAAGTTCGGGTTTTTTCCGCAAGAAGTTCGAAGCATCTATTATATAGCTAGGCAACTTGCAGAATTAAAGTGTAATGTAATTTGTTTCTCCATACGGTCACCCCATGAAGGCTTCGGTCCAATTAACCCTATTGCGAGGGATGGCGCTTAAACCAGCCACATGACCATGTTTAGCAAAACAAGGTACCTTTTTGAAATTACTACTAGGATATTAACAGGGACAAGCGACGATCAACCTTGTTTTTACACAGCAAAGATCAACATTCATACTATTTTTCGTAATATATCCCGCTAGCTATCCTCATATTTGAATACTGGCTTAAAGAAATCATGTTTCTACCAATCAAAGCAACTTGCGGAAAGCGCTCTAAAACATGGCATCTAGCGATGTTTTACGTTTGAGCTGGAACTGTCTTCCTCCAAAACCTCCCTAATGTGATGATTTTAGTTGCGGAAGCGGGGTAAAACAGTGTATCTAGGCATGTTTTACGATTATTGTATGGAGGGTTACCATAATGAAATCAAGTCAAAATACATCACAATAGGGTTAATAATGTAATACTTAAATTAAATGCGACCACAGTAACCCGCTACATAACACTAATATATTACAACCTAAAGTTCACTTCATCGCAACTCGACGCCATGCCAAACTTGCACGGTACATGTACACTTGATTTCGAAGAAGGGCCATGCGATTCCTCCAGTAGACGAACTATTGAGCCAAGAGACGAGCCGCCTGAGGT
Source organism: Phytophthora fragariae (assembly GCA_009729435.1). NCBI lineage: Eukaryota > Oomycota > Peronosporomycetes > Peronosporales > Peronosporaceae > Phytophthora > Phytophthora fragariae. The sequence goes on along the minus strand of QQOI01000077.1, from coordinate 288,985 downwards.
CTGTGACCCTGTTTATCCAGAGGGCTCACCACACACCTTTGATAAGCACAGTACAAAATACAAGCATTTATTTGAAATCGGCTATAGTCAGAACAGTCATGCACCCCATATTAAACAGACTGGACCGAATCCCAACTAAAATTTCATCGTATCTCAAAATTCAGATTCATATAGAACATTAGATGTTCCGGTCCTCTAGTAATGGATTATTCTATAGTATAAGTTCGTAGGGTATCCAAAGGGGTACATGGCTGTATTTGAAATTGTGTATATTCGATAAATCTGAACCAGTACATTTGTACCATACTGAAATTAGGTTGATGTAATCAACTTTACTAATGTATACATAATCTTAACACCAGTCCGTTCTGCTTGGTCGTACAGTCTCGTCTGTTCGGGGGGAGGCATTCGCCTTTCACTTAACATGACCCGCGTCGACCACCGAAGGCATTTCCACGACTACTGTCGTACATATGTGCGACGAGGTGGCGGCTACATCTCTGATGAGGCATGCCGCCACCTCCGATCGGCTATCCTCCGGGTCATGCTTACCATGCCCGAGGCCGATCGGGGCACGAACGCGATTGTCCTGTACCTCACCCCTATCGGGCGTATTACAATGCGGGCCCTGAGCCTGTACGTCAGGACCATCATGCCCCAGATCACCGGGGATGTGCAACCCAAAGCAACGTGACGACTCAGCAGCCGCGGAACCCGGAGATCGACAGACGCTCATGGCGTTCCCGGCAGTTCCGGATGCCCAGTACGGGTTCCGCAGGCTGCTGGTCCAGCGCCAGAGTGAGCTCAGTCTCCAATTGCTGGTCGACCGGACTCCTACTTGGGAACCAGCCTCGAACCTGGACCGAGCTCACGTGGCTGAGTACCAGGCGCTTATGGGCAACCGGCGCCGAAACGAGCGTAGTCAGACTGAGGAAGATAACAGAGGCGCTGTTTTCTTCTTTACACAACAGTTTTATTCTTTAAACATCAATTTTTCATTATAAAAGTAGGTGAGTACAATTCAATAAAGCTGCCACGCCGTAAAGGTTTCGGTCCGTACGGTCACCCCATGAAGGCTTCTGTCGAATAAGTAATATTGTGGGTTCTACTCCAAATTGGACTGGGGGGTTCGTTGAATCAACCGCCCGCCAATCGACCTCTCTTTGTAATTGCATTAAATATGCCTTATCAGAGTTATGTCATTGGTATCCCTCTTAAATTGCATCAAATATTTATTATCAGAGTCAGTTCCATTGCAAGGCCTACAGTGTAGGTGCGAACTTTGAAGCATGTTTTTGTCCAATCATAAGTATATTAGTCGGTTTGCTGGAGACTTCACCAATCGCCCTTGATATCCAAATATAGCTGGAAAGCACAATACATAACGTAAACGCCAACACAGTAACCCGCTACACAACACTAATATATTACAACCTAAAATTCACTTCATCGCGACTCGACCCCATCAAGAACAAACACGAGTAGCGAGGGCCGAAACATCGTCACGATCGAGCTTCTGCTTCTTCCACCTCGAGTGGGCGTTGCGTTCGTCCTCATGCGTCGATCAGTCTCCTTGCATTCTTGTTTATTGAGGACCTACTTCCAGCATGTTTCCCCTGCTTGAGGTCTCGTTCGATGAGCAGAGAGTGGAGATCGCGATGAAACAATATAGAGTTTCTCGTCGTTAGTTTACTAAGTGACCCCAATGTACCTTACTGAAAAAGGAAAACGAAATATATTTTCTCGAGTTGGTAATTAGCTAGGGTAGCTAGATCAAAAACGACTGATTAAGCCAGCAAAATAGTGTGGATACTCGTACCCGTATCGGGCTTCAAAGTTGGCGCGGAAACTGTTGATGCGTTCATCTTCGTCTGGGATCTGACGGAGCACGTCGATAAAGTCCAGTGATACTTGCGATTCCTGAGTCTTGGCGGATCCGCCGAGGGGGTGAGCTGGTAGGCGTATGTCTCGAGTACCTGAATCACTTTGAATCGGGATACAACCTGCATATCGACACGGGATGTCATGTTCTGCTGAGTTGAACTTGATGCAACGCCAGATCCCGCATCAACCCTAATTCCTCGTCCGGGATATTGATTCAGAGAAGTGTCTTCAGCAATGATTCCAATCCCGGAGCCACTTTGAAATGCTGCAGAGCTGTGGCTTCGACTTGAGATCGTGTCGGTTCTAGGATCGTCGGATCCACGCGCGTTGGAGTTGAACTCAGCAGTGGCTGAGCTTCGAGTTGGTGTCGTGCACCCTCCCTGTGTCGTCTCTCGTGTATCTGCTTCTCGCGCTTCCGTACCGCTCGGTGAGCTTGATAAACAGATATACCAAGTTGTACGGCAATGTGTTGAAATGAGAGCCTGGCGTTGGGTCACAACTTGTAGGCCTCTTCGACTCAGTACTGCGTTGTCTGCATCGCCCTAGCAGCTTGATCTGACATAGCAGCAGTCAAATTCAGAAATGACAATCTGTGGGTAGGGGGTCATATTCACTAGGATCATTGATCCTTATCGTCCAGAATTGTTTGTATTCATGATTCAGATACACGTATTCGTATTATAGGATCCAGTATCTAGCTGTATGCAAATACGTGTATTTTATCCGAATGTTTATTCGTGTCTGGTTGCCGTTGATGCATCTCAGACTTGCTGCAGGTTACTCGCTTTCTGTCAGAAGCTTCTTGTACTCCGGTCAGTCAACCTTCATCAAGTTCATCATTTCGGTACGATAGTCGTCTAAGCGTGTGCGTAGCTTGTTAGCAACAAGCCCATTGATGCTGAAAACTTTTTCTTGAATGGCGGTCGATGGTGGCTTGCCCAAGTAGATTTTGGTTAGTGCTGCGATAGCGGGGAAGTATCGTTCTCCGCAATCCCTGAACCAAGCAAGGATGTCGACGTTCAACTGCTCGCATAGTCGGTCTCGGCACTGTCTACCGGTGGGCGCGAAATCGCATGCAGATTTGAATACTCGGCTCTGTGAAAACCCGTTGCCAGGGTCCGGTCGCTCTAGCACCAAGCAGTACATATGCTCCGCATCTACAGTTAGGTACACCGACTTTCTGAAAAGAAGGGCATACGAACTCGAGATACCTTCCTTTTGAACTTCACCTAGACAAAACTGAGAGAGCTGATCTGTAATTGCATTCATTTCCGAGATCAGGTTCCAGTCATCACTAGTCAAATTTGCCTAAACTTCCTGCTCATTTGCCGATGCAGACTAAAAACAATGAATTTGTCGAACGCGAAGTAGTTGTAAATACTGCGACGCAAAAGGGTAACCGCATACCCGACTCGCGTATTTGCGTCGACTTCGATGTTTACTTCGGGTAGATTATATTCCCGATACCCATGAAGGACATTGTACGTGTCGTGTTTGCTGGCACACGCCCACCGCACACATAACGTTTTCCACTGGTTACGCGAATTTCTTGTCATTATATCCAAATCACTCAGAACATCTAGAGCTTCGGAACGCTCGAATGATCCTTCAATTTCCAATAAAGCGCTCATTGCACTTGATCTCCGGTGCGATCGCACAGGAAAAGGTTCCTCAGATGCGTTATCCTTGTGTTCCTCGCTAGTATTAGTACGTGGAGCGAGTGCCTTGAAGATAACTTTATGCTCGAGTCGCAGCTCCTCTTCGACTTGCACGAGAAGCGCATGATCTGCTACAATTGTAGCAGCCTTGGCCTTAAATCGTGGGTCCGAAAGCAGAGCTTTGATGTCGTTGACGTCCTCTACTGAAGATCGAAGTAGGTCTTTCAGCCGATTGAATCTTGCCAATCTCAGAGCCATTCTTATCTGCTGGGATTTCCTGGGATTTTGGAACCCTCGCATTTCATTGGTACTCAGTATTTACATAAGTTGTTCAGATTTTGCATAAACAGGAAAACGGGAGTACCGTTCCCCGATCCCAAAAACAAAAGGCGGGGATCAGAGCACGGATCCCAGGTTGGGATCGGAGGGATGACCTTGTCATCCAATCGATTTTGTGGGGGCTCCAAGTTGGAGTCCACCATCCGTCAATTTCAACATGGACGTGACCACTACGGTCGCCTCGGCAGTTGCGGACACCTCGGCGGTTTCGGCCACCCCTAGTGCCGCCTGCCTGTCCGCCTGCTCGTCCAGTTATCTGCCGCCTGCCTGGTTGCCTAGCTGCCTGCTCGCTGCCTGCCTTTTGTCGATGTGTGCCCCCTCCCAGGGACACTTTTAACGAACCACAAATGCGGACATAAAAGTGCAGTCTGCCTGGGATCGGTGCGATCGGTTTCTATCAGTGCCCAACAACCCCTCGCCCTTGCCAATAAGGCTGGGATCCGTGCCCAGCAGATAAGAACGGCCCTCAGTGGAGAGTTGAAAAATGTTGCCAGGTCCCGCAGCTTTTGAATTACACGAAGGTCTGCTCGCAACTCCCCTCCTGGGATTATCACACGTTGGCCATCACCTCTGGTGTTTTCTTCAATACCAAGACCATACAGCAGACACAAGCTCAGTAAATGCATTAAGCAGTCTACTTGGTCGGTATTGTTGAAGTGATGGGATACGTTCCTTACACTTCCAGTTGCATCACTGACCGTAAACCGCGCGTAGGAATCACTATCAAAACCGTATCGGGACTGGATAGCCGTTGCAATAAGTCTCGCAACCGTGGGGGCTGCGTGTTCTCTGGATTTTTAATCCAGAGTACTTACGAGAACACAACTCGACGTAAAAAAAACTCTACTTAAATCCTTACACGTTGTGCTCTGAACAGTTGCGAAAATATCTTCACAAGATTATGCACCTGTTATCTCAGAACCGTTCCTGTTATTTTTTTTGAAAAGGGCGATATCCCTTCGAAATAGCATCGTTTAGGCTAAAATTGTAATTTCTTGTATTATATCCTTGATACAAATGCTTACGGAAGAACCTGAAATATAATATAGCCGGACCACAATGAAAAAAACTGGTGAATGTTGACCCTGCTCAACACGAGCAACATCAAACCCAACCACCCACTGAATGTTGCGCGAAGATTCCTGGGTAAAACAAAACGCAGCTGCTAGAATAATAAAACCTACTGGGTTTTACGTGCTTGTGTGGGTTATAGAAGTTGGTACAGCAGATGCTGCAGCTGCGACGCAGGCGGAGCAGATGGGGAAGAAACCTCGTCCAACAGCTATTACAGCTATAACGGTCTACCGGTTCTCCAATTCTGCGAGATTTTTGGTGCGTCAATAAAATCCAGAGCTTCCCCGTGTGGAGCACGGCGTTAGTCCGTGTGGACAGAGGTTAGTAGTACTTGCTGAAATAGTACACCCCGGTAATACTACTACCCGAATTTTTTTGGTAGTAGTGCTACTATTACCGTATAGTGCGGTATTCAATATGAGTGATACTATGCTATCATCAGCTCCACTACTATAGTATTCTTCAAGTAGTACTTTTGAAGGACCGCAAACTCGGTTCTCATATTGCAATACTAGATTGAGTGGCTCTCAAGTAGACCCGTATTTAGGCCTCGGGGAAGATCACCATTTTCAAAACCGCTTCAAAGCACAACAAACCATTAATAAGCATGGGTTGTGCCATGAAGGATGTCAGGAAGACGATGAGGTCAATCGTGATTCTTATAGCGTGTATTGGACACCAGTTAATTCTCCAACAGTGAATACAACGTAGTAATCTTGATAATGAAGTTCATATACAGTTTTATAGTTATATTATTTTTTAATTTCAGGAGTTCGTTCGCACATCAATTACTTTACCACGTAGTATACGACAAGCGCTGAGATTTTTTAATGTGTACAATAAGATTATATTCCCACATAGATTAAGTACGGTGGGAGCTTTACAGCACATGTACATGACGGTGACCATTGTAGCTCGAGTAGTAGTGGAGTAGTACTACTAATATTACTACTACTACTTCCCAATTGTTGGTATCTCTACTAGTAGTAGTATGTCTCCAATTTCGAAGTTCCGGTAATACTACTACCCAGTTTTTTTTGCTACTATTAACCCCTGCGTGTGGATTAGACAGTGCTAGTAGCTAAAACTTTCGCAACTCCCACTTCGAGTCGATAAAAAAGCAGTCACACGAACTGTATTCACGTTTGCTGCGTTTGTCCACAAGTCGTGGAGTACAGCAAGAAAAGGTTGGTGTCGAGATGCTTCAAACTCAGCACGGAGTGTGCGAGACACCCGACCAGTTAATATTTCGAAATCGCCTTCCACGAAGATATAAACAGTATCACGAGCTGTCGCTGTTGTTGTGACAGGCGACGAAGCAGATGCTGCAGCTCCGAGTTGTCTAACGTTGAGTACGGTAGTCCAGACAAAAGTAACCACCTCGTAATCAGTATGCGCACTTCATCAGCACTTACACAAATTGCCTCGTGCATTGCTCGCTGTTTCTTCTGTTTTGGACCCGCTTCGGTAGCAGGAATCCGTGAAGCTCAATTCAGCTCACTATTATGCTCTATCGCAGTTTTCAGCTCCTTTTGTCAGCGGATGGATGTTGTGATGCCGGTGCATGTGCTTTGAAGCATTCGACGAATTATTTTGTCGCATCAGACACGTTCTCCATGTTGTTACCGTTGTATCGTTGGCCACACACTTATCAGCACATGCGAGTCAGATATGTGTGAACAGGTGTCCAGGTTCAGCAAGATCTGGTATTGGCGTCTTCAACTTGTGCAAACCAGTCCACATCTTTGTGAACACGTGTTGGCTATAGTGCTGAACATGCAGTGAAATACCGTGCTTGTCTACAACTCCGTTTTCGCTTGGTGCCGGATGATCGGCCTCGGAGGAGAGGTGAGACTCACCTGTGTTGCCTTCAGGAGGTGCACGGGCTCCCATTACTGACTACCGTACAACTACACAGATGCGAAGAGTCTTTTTGTTCTCTTAGGACGCTCGCTTGTTGGTTTCGTAACGATCTAGTGATTACGGATTATGTGCCTTATTTCCTGCGCGTCGTGAGTATCTCCAAGTCAAATTTACCGATGTCGAGCGCGTTGCTATACAAGACTTCAATAACTCAACGTCATCCGACTTCGGCATTAACATTCGTGAGTTGATGAGCGCTGTGTTTGCTGCCTTAGTGTGGGGTCAGCATTGGTCCGGGAAGCGCGCTGATAGTCATGGCCCTGTTCAGCTTTGGATCGATAACCAGTCGGCCGTCACCTGGAACAACAGGCGCTCCAGTCGAAACCATCTCGCGCAAACACTGCTGCGTTTGCTCGGTCTCTTGGGAGTGCAGTACTCGTTTTATTGCTCAGCAGCCCATATCCCAGGAGTACAAAATATTATGGCGGATGCTGGCAGTCGCGTGTGGCAGTCACCTCAGCTCAGAGAAAATTTTGCTAATTTGTCATTGTCATGGTCACAGGTACTGATACCACCCGGCTGCAGAAATCTTTGGCAGCTATGGGAGCGCTTTTGCGCTCAGGGTCCCTTGCAGACTCTTCAAGAACTATTTACCGCCGGGCATGGAAGCAGTGGAGCGACTGGTGCCGCCTAATGGAGTTTCCGGAATGGTTGTCGAGGGACGATATCGATGGGAACGGCTCACAGCTTGGGGCATTTGCTGTATATCTATGGCAATTTGGGATGAACAACCGCCTACAGGGCAATACCTATTCTACCATTTGCAACAAACTCTGTGCGGTGCGATGGTTCCACAAGAATGAGGCTGGATATGACCCAGGTGTCTCAACTAGCCACGCCATCCTGTTACGTGGTATTCGTCGCTTCACCGATCCAGTTCTCAAACAGTATTCAGTCTCTGGCCCGCTCCTGCGAGCCATCATGGCCAGCATGGACCTCTCTCGGGCACACGACCAGCTACTTTGGGGTTGGATACTACTTGCCTACTTCTTCTTACTTCATCGCTCTGAATACCTTTTTATCGACTGGAAACGACATGGCTGCATTCTGAAGCTAGGAGACATCAAGTTCTTCAACGCCCAAGGTACGCAAGTTGAGGCCAGTGAGGCGCTGTCAATCGGGATCAAGCTTCAAGGCGCGAAAAATAACCAGTACGGGCGTGAAGAATGTCGCTTTCACTCCCGTTCGGGAGATTCCGTATTATGCCCAGTATTGGCGGCACAGTGGATCGTGAGAGGTGCACGCTCATTCGGCACTCTGAAGAATATGCCAGCGCTGTCAACTGGGCCGAACACAGGGATCTCAGCGGATAATGTCTCGCGTGCAATCAAGCTAGCAGCTACAAAAACAGGACAGCGCCCGAGCCGTTTTTCGACCCATTCAATCCGAATCGGAGGCGCGACAACACTGCTGAACGCTGGAGTTGACCGCCTGATCATCAAACTATTGGGAAGATGGTTATCAAGTTCTTTTGAAGAATATCCGGTCCTTACAGCTCAAGGCACGGCGCACTTGGCAGAGTTAATGTGTTAGCTGTGGCGGTATCGACAGAAGACACGTGACCACTTACAGTCAAGCGTGATGGTTATCTACTTTGGGGTACCACCACGCCACGCCCTAACGTGGTCACGAACATGACGATTCTCGCCACCTGATTGATTGTTGGAAACCGCCGACAATCAAAGGTACACCGTAGTATTGAATCAAGTACGGTGTATACAAGGTTGACGTTTTGCTCGTATGATGATGTTTGTAGAGATGCTTAAAAAGTTTCCATTTTATTATGAGATGGATGACATTTTTGGAGAGCGCCACAATACAACCCCACCCATTTTGATGGAACCAGGAAGCGTGCTATTGGCAGGACGAAAGCGGCAACGAGAGCGAGAGACTACCTAGGAGTATTGACGCGACTGGAGCGGTTGAAGGGAAGAGTGAAAGTGTCAATCCGCCCAGGGATAACGGCTCTCCGACAAAGTTGAACCTGCCAGGTCAAGTGGGAGGTAAAGCCTACTCGGCAAACGATCGCTCACGCCTGTTGGTGCAACCACAATTGCTACCGTCTTACCCCGCATATAAGACATATGTGATCTAAAGAGACAATACATACCACTTATATTGCAGTACAAACCCCGTTTAGAGAACATACTTAATAGAAGGCATGGTCATGGTTGGAGATAGCCTATCGATCACCACCTAGCGCTGACAGCCAGTCACCAACCAGCTTTCGAGCTCACATTTTGCTTGAGTTTTGTTGTTAATTCTACAAATAACATCATCATGAGCAGCCATAGACATAGTTACAGCCGCAACGAGAGGTTTGCAGCTCAAACAGACCGCCAGAAGGGGACTACTTCTTCCGACTTTAATAATTCGTTCGATGTATAGCACATACGCCTTGTAAACGAAAAGTACACATGTATACTGTTGTATTCGTTTAGAGGACACATGCCTAATATGCGGGGTAAGACGGTAGCGCTAGCGGTTTCCACGACGCGCTATTGCGAATCCACAAAGAGAAGACGGAGCGCCATGAGAAGAGGCACAAACGGGATTCGGAGCTACAAGAGCAGCTTCTTCAGCTGCAGAAGGAACAGTTGGAGTTGCAGCGCGAAGAAATTCGTCTGCGAGAGAAGAAAATGGACCAGCAGTTTGCTTTATTGAGCAAGCAGATTGAATTAGAGCAAACACGCCTAATGCGAGCCCACGATAAGTAGGTAGACTGAGATTCGGTAGGAAATCCTATCAATAATAACGCAGTCAACTTATTAAAGCTGCTATTCGTCTTTTTAATATCCTGGTGATGTTAAAAGAGGGGTTGTTTCGATTAAACACGTTGAAGAGATTCTGCTTGAACCCAGATTCTTAATTCGTCTGAAGAAAGATATAGGTTGGGGTCGTATGGGTTATCAATCTCACAAACCCAATCCTCATCATGACTCTTATTTACAGGATCAAATTGTTTATCGCGCAGATCGATGCAAATATTATGCTACACAAAGCACGCGCGCTGGCGCATACAAACTCCACCGATATCATCTTCATTCAGCAAATATGAGGCAGACTCTCTTAAAAAGGGAACTGTCCCTTGATAATTCCGATACAGTGCTCGATCGCGATGCGTTGACTGGCCAGGCGAAAATTGAACTTGGCGTTGTCGGGACGTAACGCAGCAGGCCGCGTGTGTGAGCTTATAATGAACGTGAAGCTGACCCCGTATGCACTACAGTATTGTGCGTGAATACCAGACGGGTATATAACTAATAGCCTCCCATAGTAGATATTATTAGGCTCGATAAGAAGACGAGCGGAGATGGACCAAGGTACAATTCAGTATTGCCTTTTCTGTGCTCCGTTCACAGTCACTTTATATACCATATAAACTTTATATATATCAGGCGTCCGGTATTCACGCACAATACTGTATCGCCCAGCAAATATTCGTTGACACCAAAAAAAGCGAGGGTCCGAGGCCATACCAGTGAACGAAAGTGCACGTTTATCACGAACGGAGCCAGGCATGCCGACCTATATAATATAAATGTGATGATTAAGATTAAAATCATCTAAACACGATCAAATTTACCTTCAGCGTAGTTTTCAGAAATGAAAACAATATCGCGATCAAGCTCGGGGTCCATTTGAAACGCTTCGCAGTCACGATATTACCTGCAGTGAAAAAAGCCCTCTCAGAAGGCACGGAAGTAGCGACGCAGCCCAGCCATTTCCGAGCAAGCAGCTTCAGCGATGGATATTTGTGGCCATTAACGGCCCACCAAGCGACAGGGTCTTGGTGACGGGGGACTGTTTTAGCCTCTTCAAGATATGCCACAAACTCGCTTGCGCAGTTGAGTTGTACCCTTTGAAAAGTAGGGTCGGTGCGTATGCTGGTGTCGTCGTCGTCCGACCCCAGCTATTCATCCCAGACAGCAGCAGTGTCGTCGCTTTGGGGTTGGTTCGCAGGCCGGCGGCGAGCGTTTGGAACGGGTGTTGCGGAGTCTCCGGCAAAATTGCGTGCTGCAACAGCGGCAGCGTCAATTAAGCACTCTTTGGCTTCCTCTATTTCGGCTTGCGTCAATAGCTTCATCTTGTGGAAGCGAGGATCAAGGAAGGTTATCCAGACTAGTTCGAAGCTCATCCCCCTGAACCGCTGGGTAAAGAGATTAAGAACGGCACTACGCACATTGTTCATCAGTGCGAGAATCTCGGACTGGAAGTCTTGGCGTCTGACTACTTCGGCTTGCTTCGCAAAGATGTTCGAGTCACCCTTAATACCTTTTGAATCTTTCGCAACATCGGGAAAGCTAGAGCTAAAGTCGGATAGATGCTTCCGCTAAGAACTGTCGTGACAGCGGCTATTGGATCCAACAAGGCGACATAGCACCGGGTCGCAAACCATTCTCTCGGCTTGGGGAGCTTGTCACGACTTAGCTCTTTGAACTCCTCCGGTCTCTCAAGACGGTTAAAAAATCGTCTAACGGTGCCTGCAGCTCAATCATCCGTGCGAGCATATCGCGGCACGAATTCCACCTTGTTGGGCAATCGGTGATCAAATGCAACGCTGATCTTTTCCAGTCTTTCACTTGAATCTGGTCAAGTCGGTTCGTCGCCTTTGGCGACTTGTGAAAATATGTAGCAATACCTCTGAAACGTTGAACAATTTCACGCATTTGTCCTAAAGGTCTTTGCGCCACCACATCTCGACTTGGTAGCACTATTGCAACAAACTGTCCAATAGCATTTACTGAAGCTTGCTGCTCAGATTCAGACGCGGGGACCACTTCATCCTCTGCGACAGAATGATCGATAGGGCGAGCTACAGAATGGGCAGATTGCTAGAAAGCGATCTCAGAAGTGGCGTGAGTGTCAGAGGCAACTGCAGTCGCTTCATCGGCAAGTATGACATCTTCTTGTTTTCGTGCTAGAGCAGAACCGAGAACTAAGGGAAGCGAGTGCGCGATACATGACATATTGTTAACTCCCATGAACTCAGTTGCGAGCACAGCATTTGAAGCGCTGTCACGGACCAGTAATGTGCAAAATTCTGACTTCAGCTCCCATCGTTCCTTCATATCCTCCAAGCCGTTAGCAATCGCAGCTCAAGTATGCATTCCGGGAAATGCATCCACTTCTAAGACCCAGCTACAAAGTGTAAAATCTTCTTCCACGTAATACAATGTAAACGACATGTAGCTTTGCGCTCTTTTCTCGTCCAGATATCTGGTGTGATGAAAAAAAGTAACAGCTGCTGCGGATCCGATCCTATAACGAGGCGCGCAGCTCCGCCGCAACGCGCACAATGTCCGCACGTATCTGAATAGCTCCTGGAACGTCCACAATGACGCCAGCCAACTCCTCCATAATAAAACGAATAAACCCCAATAGACCAGGGTCTTCGAGATTCAATAATGGACGCATGCTTTGTGCCACCTACTTGGCCAGTAGTCCATTCACTTACATCTGTACAGTCTTTGATACGGTTGTGAGCTGTCGTTTTGCTGCTTCCGGTGCCTGGTCATAAAGATTCTCGATTTGGCGCTTAGCTGACCTGGCCTTTTCCTCTTGTAGTGCTTGTCTTGCTCGTAACAGGACTTCCATGTGGTATTTCTCCATGTCGATGACACGATGGGAATCAAGATTTTCCACTGTGAAGTGTGGTGATTGGTCGAAAAGCCAATACATCCATGGATATGGAGTTGGGACATGGTGCTATTTGCGGGACGTGGCGTTCTCACGTTCAGCCATGGATCGGGTTGATGTACTTGGGTTCGATGAAGCCGTTTGCAGCGTAATCGCGGAGGAATTGGATCCGGATGTCGATGTGCTTAACTCGTCAAGAGCTTGCTTCATTCTTGACTAGTAGTATCGCGGCTTGATTGTCCATGAGAAGGTCGGTAGGAAGCTGAACCTCGGCGCCAAACTCGGCTAGTAGTTCCCTCAGCCTTTATAACTCCTGTCCACCGATCGACGCAGCGACGAATTCAGCTGCAGCTGTAGAAAGTGCAACGGCGGTTTGTTTCTTGCACGTCCACCCCACGATCATTCTGTTCAAGCAGAGTACTGCACCAATGATCGACTTTCGGTCCACCCTGTCACCGCCAAAATCAGCATCCGTGTAACACACCAGGTCGATCACCGAAGTGGCCGGCTGATGTGTAACCTTAGTTCCAAGGTGCTGGACAGTTATCGAGCGATCCGCTTGGCCAATTTCCAATCCTGCAAGGTGGATGCGTGGGTGCGCCGTGATGCGCGATGGACTGCAAATGCAATACAGAGCAGCGCTCCAACAAGCGACTGGAACATTTTGATCGTCGGCACCGTCGGGTCCGAGCGTGTAGGCAACGCAGGGAGCAAATCGTCCGCAGTGATGGGTACATCATGTTCCTCACCAATCGGGCACCGGACCGAATGAGCTTGAGCGAGTCCATGCTTTTGCAGCAGTTCATCAATCGCGTGCTTCTGTCCAAACGAGTAACCCGACTTGTCCTCGTTTTCGATGCTCACACCGAGGAACATCGTCGCCGGCCCCAAGTCGTTCAAAGCGAGCAGTTGCATGTCCACGAAGAATGCATCCACGCGTTCGGTCGACGTCCCTGTCACGACAAGATCGTCGACGTGCGTGCCCACTAGTGTTGTATCGGAGCTGTATGCTACAAGCAGCTATCTGTGCCGCATTGGTTGAAACCATTTTAAAGCAGCGTTTGGTGCAGCAACTGATGCCACAGTCTTTCAGCTTGTTTTAGACCGTAGAGACTGCGGTCAAGTCGCAGTCCCAGCTCTTTCACATTGTCGGTGCTGAGTTCAGCTAGCGTTTCCTTGCTGATTCCCATGTCTTTTGGGATCACTAGCACGATCTTAATGCCTTCTCCCGTCATCGCCTTGACGTAGGCATTAGGAACATCCCGTGACGTGATCGTACCCCCTAGATCCTAGCAAACGCTAAGATCACTTTTCCACTGGTCATCTCGAGGGCAGCCACAAAGGTCAGCGTGTAGTTGACGCCGAGTACTTGCTCATTTCCGCAGGCCACAAGACGCGTTTCGTAGCGCTCAACAGCCCCGCTCGAGTCATGTTTCTTCTTGTACACCCACTTTGAGTGGAGCTTCGGCGTGTTAGGCTCGCACTTCATGAGCGTCCACGTTGCGTTGGCGATCAACGCCACGAGCTCCTCCAGTTCGGCGGCCGCCCACCGCGCTGCATCGGGGTTCCGATGGGCTTCCTGATAATTCTTAGGGTCCGGCGTGAACTCGTTACCAGCGAGCGCGGCATTGCCCGGTACGTCTGGGCTGTTTGAGCTGTTCGAGTCTCCCTCAGTCCCCGACTGCGCAGACATACGTCGTTCTCCTTTGGCTGCATAAGCTTCGGCTGCTTCCGAGACTTGCGTCGTTTCCTTTTTGAGCGTCGCGGTGCAGACATCGCTGCTTTCGTCGCCGCAGGTCCCGCTAGACTTGTTGCAGCAGGCGCGCCTTCGTCGGCAATAACTCGGTCGAGGTTCTCCACGTGCTGCGATACAACGACGACGCGCTCAGATGGTAGGTAAACGCTGTAGCCTTTCGTCTCGCTGTCTTTGCCAATTACTCGACCGACTACTGCGCATTTCTGCAGTGTCTTTTTCTTGGGATCACGCCGCACCGTGCACGACGCCCCAAATGTGACCACATCACGGAGTCCAGGTAATTTCTCGGTGATAATCTCGAGCGGCGACTTTCGGTCTTCGTTCGACCGTCATGGAATCCGGTTGAGAATATAAGTACTGAGCCGCGTCACTCCAGAAACTTGTTGGCAGGCCCGAATCGAAGATCATGCACCGCACCATGTTAAAGATAGTGCGATACATCCGTTCTGCCTTCCCATTCGAAGCTTGATTTGAAGCCTCGCTCACCTGTCGGGAAACCCCTTCTTCCTTGCAAAAACAGGCCAACAGTGCGATATTTTCCGCCTCCGTCGGTCCGCAGCACATGAATCTTACAAGAGAACCGCTTCTTATAGAAGGTAAGGAAGTCGTGAAACTTCCTCGCAGCCTCATCCTTGGTCTTGGCCGCAAACACACGGCAGAACTTGCTGCGGTGGTCAACAAAATTGACCAAGTAGCGATTGCCGAGCCGGTCTCTTGGTGTCAGTGGACCCTTTAAGTCGCTGCAGATCATGCCTCCGATGCGCCGGATCGACGCGTTCACCCCGGAGTCCTTCTTCGACTGACGCCGCTTCGATTGCTTCCCCTCCGCACAGACGACACACTTCGTGCATGTGTGGTCAGTGATGGAAATTCCAGAGTGTGGGTCGCGAGCTATCCTCTCCACCGTATCTAACGCCAAATGGCCGAAACGCTCGTGGAAATGCATGAGCGACCCATACTGTACGTTGTTCAGTACCGTCCGTGCCAGGGATGCGCTCATCGCTAAGGTGACGCTCGCCTGCGGTGTTGATCGAATTGCGGTCAAGTCGGCGACCAGAACATCATGTTCGAGCCGCACTCGGAAGACAGGTTCACCGCCATTAGTGATCACCAAACTCCCGTGCTTCTCTATCAGGACGCATCCACGCTTGACTAGTTGTCCCAAAGACAGCAAATTGCGTGTCAGCGTTGGCGCGTAGTAGACATTGCTGATGGTAATCAGCGAGTCTGCATCGTCGTTTCCTCCGCGGAATATGACCGTCCCGACTTGTGTAACCTGCAGCGCATTTCCGTCTGGCTGCGTAAGCAACTCGGTCTCGGCGCAGTCCTTCGCATCGCACAGCACGCTCGCATCTTTGACAAGGTGCTGACTAGCTCCGCTGTCCACGATCCAGCTATCGTCCTCGCATGGTCCTTCGGTTGCTGCGAGCGTCCAGCCCTTCGGCGTTTCCCGCTCAGGCTTCTTTTGTCGCTTCGATTGTGGGCACACATGGGCAATGTGTCCAGCCTTCCCGCAGTTCGAGCACTGTCGTGTGACTGATACTGCGTTCACCACATCTTTTCCGGCATCCTTCCGGTTCATAGTGTCCGTATCAAATCGCTGCGCAAATTGCACTAGCTCTTGTGCATGCAGCATCAGGTCCGGCCAAGTCTCGTTGTATCTTCCAAGTAGAGTCGGGCTGAATGGCGATGCGTGGCGAATGATGTTCTACAGAACCATCGCCAGCGACGCGTCAGTTAGCCTCATCAAGGCAATGAGATAGAGGAAGTGATCGTTCCACGACCGGGCCGTGTCCATCGGCGCCATGAACATTACCGTCGCGTTTTGCATGGACAAGCGCACGGTGAACGTAGCGTTCATCTGCCCTAACGCGTAGAACAGGAACGAGAAGATCGTCCACCATGTGTTCGCCTGCTCGCGAAAAAATCGGCCAGCCTTCCCGACGAGGTGCTGTCCTAGCATTTTCAGCTTCACCTCCTCCGACCAGCGAAATCCGTAGGCCCTCTCGGCCACTGGCCAATAAACACCAGTCCCCATTGCTCGAAGCCTGCTCCGAGTCCCTTGTACGTCTCCTTCCCGTCGAAGTCTCGAATGTTGAGCTTCGACTGACCGTAGTTAGGGTATCCATTTGGCGGACTGTCACCGCCGGCATTCAGTTGCTTGTATCCTGCATACTGTGGAGCTTTAGCTGACGGCATCCTGCCATCACCTCCATGGACGCCAGTCTGCACTGGAGGAGGGCGATGCTCTTGATACTGAGGCTGAGGCACACCTCCGTAGAAGTTGCCGTGTGCAAGTGCACCTGGAGTCTGCACACATCTTTGGCCACCCCCGAGCTCGTCCAGTGGTATGCGTAGCATGCCCATGCTGCCGTGCTCGGTGGCCTGACGGAAAATTCTCCCGCGCCGCTGAGGCTGTTCCAGCGAGAGAATTCCTTGGTGCACCCCATTGGGAGTCACGGCGCGCTCAATCACATCAATCGCATTGATGTGATTGAGCGCGCCGTGAGCAACTTGATCGCGGCGAGGAGAGCAGCCGTGGCATTGACTTCAATTGTAGTTTCTTCTTGGCCATCACCGCTCCTTTCGCGAGCAGGAGGTCCCGCTTGAAGTTCTTGCGCAGCCACGGACTGGTCGTCGCGGTCGCTTGGGCTGATAACCTGAAGGAACGTTCACTTGCCCTGCGAGGAGAAGAATGATAAGTGAGTTCATTTTGCTTAAGCGCCCTAGCTACTGCTTTCTCTTCTACTATGTGCGTCCTTCTTGTCTTTCAGTTGTCTAGCGTCGTGAGCTTCAAGGTGTCGTTCGTGCAAAGTATCCAACGCGCGATGTCGCACTGCGAGGTACTTACAGCACAATGCAGCGTTGTAGCCCAGTTGAACCAGCGGGATTGGTCTCTTCCAACATTTTGTGCGCGACGCACTGCAGGACGCTGTGGGCAAGCAG
Source organism: Phytophthora fragariae (assembly GCA_009729435.1). NCBI lineage: Eukaryota > Oomycota > Peronosporomycetes > Peronosporales > Peronosporaceae > Phytophthora > Phytophthora fragariae. The sequence goes on along the minus strand of QQOI01000077.1, from coordinate 271,765 downwards.
AAGGAAAATGCTAACAAGCGTAGGCGCAAGAACATGGATACGTTTGAGACAGGAGATCAAGTACTCATGTCGACCGACGGCATTCGGTCATCAGCGGAGACTAATTTTGGCGCGAGAAAACTCGCACCTCGATAATTGGACCTTTCAGCGTCATGAAGGTTAACGGAGAAGCAACTGCTGGCTTGAGACAGGGTCGACCCGACTCGACGCGCCAACAGGATCAGTTTGGATATCTTTATCGCCGGTGACAGATGGCGGCGCGGTGCAGTGCGCAAGAACGCACTCTGTCATCTTGGTGCACGTGGGTTCAATCCCCACGCGGGACATACGTTCCATTCACGATGCATGAGCGACCAGAGCTTTTCCACGCGCGCTTCGACATCACCAAGCGTCAGGCGCTCGACCACCGAGACGCAGATCCATAGCAGTGGATACTCCACGTGAAGGTGCGCTCAGTCGGCTGAGTGCGAACTGGAAGAAAGCTCGTCGACGGTGGAGATCTCGGACCTCACGAACAACAGCATGGCACGCCGAGTGACACTTGTGGCGGCGCAAGCGAGGGTGAATGATGAGGGCTCAGCTTGGAGTCGGAAGAGACGCTTAGTACCGAAGCTCGGTTCCACAGCCAAAGTCGTCATCAAGGTGACTCAAAGTCAAGTCAGCTTAGTGGCCAAGCACTGAGTTGTCGAGGCGAAGGTCACTGGATCGAGTTCAGGGGTCGTCATCAGTTGTTGGTCCTAATCATCAAGACGAACCTCGCCGCATCCTCGCGATGAAGATTCCCGTTAACTATCGCTGTTGTTCACGACCTCGTTCTCGTATTCGCGAACTGCAAGCCAAGCCAGCGTACCCGGTAACGCCGCGCGGCAGAAATCCTGCACGTGGACCGATCACTCGTACGGATACGGGTACGAGGCGTTGTACCAGGATGGTCCTTGTGCGCCACGATGTGATCCACGATCCAACGTGTATCGCCGGCCGAGTCAACAATCGGCGAGGGGGGGTCAGACTACAAAGTGCTACCAGGTGTAATGGGCTTACTTAGCCCAATACTTTAGCTTACACGTGAGCGCACGTGTATGAGGACGGGTAAGGTGTATTTAACTTAGATTAAGTATATTTGTATCCACAAGTATAATTAGATCTAAATAAAGGTACAAATAGTAGCTTTTGCGGTAAAATGAGAACTGAATTGAATGTTAACTGTGGCTTTCCTCCTAAAACTGATATCTATAAAGAGAGGTTCTGCCAACGAGTGGTTGGCAGAAACTCTGACCTAATGCTTGAGTATTACTGGCAGAAAGACCCTGCTTTCTGACCAATAGGACTGCTTCCTAATATGAATGGTGACCACACTGCGATGTGGCCCACCTGAATGTATCCACTTAGTGCGTGTTGCACTAAGGTGAGGTTAGCCGAATGTATAGCCCCGCTACAGGGTCGCATTTGCTGCGAATCGTGCATTGGGCGCTCAGACGGAGGCTGAGGCGGCGGCGACCCAGGTAGCGCAGGCTCGGACGGAGCTTTAGGCGAGGTGGACTGCGCGTCGTGGGGGTGTTCGCTCTACGCGCCGTTGCTGGAGGAGACACCGTCGACAGGATAGTGGCAGGACGGTACTTCTTGTTCGCACGACGCAAAACATCGGGTGAAGCCGTAATGACGTAAGAATGTCCAACGTGTAGACTTCAAAGGGCCCCTTCAAAGAGTCGTGCTGTGCTAATCGCCATATCAGGTTTCTACCATTATCGAGGCTGCTCGCGCTCGCCGCCGAGCGCCGTGTCCGTCGTCCGAGCTGCGTCAGTCGCCGATTGCCGTGTCCGTCGTTCCGCGATTGATCAGTTGTTTTTCCAGTGTTCTTGCGCTTACGTTGCGTAAGCGGATGTAATGGGACCTCCATTTACATAAGTAGGTATATCTCTTACAGATATTGCATATGTGGGCACAGCAGCACACGGCTGACATATCATCATCTGATTGGCTGAAAGTGGGGGAGCCAGACCCCATTCCAGCCAATCCGCTATATCCTGCATTTGAGTGGTTCACATTAGACCACGGGCGCCCGCCCTGGTCCCAATTATAAAACAGAGTTGATTTTACTTCGGACTTAACCCTCTCGCGGTAGAAGGGCACTATTGTCGCCCTTTTAGGGCGTTTGCAAAATACGATGTGAAAGCACCCCCTAGAAGGGTGCATCCTTTGCCCATTTACACAAGTTCAACCGTGAATGTACCGTCTTTTATGACAAACAATAAACAGTACAATCCGTAATCATCAAACCAAACAAAAATTAAGTAGAATGCATATGATCGTGTGCATCTTCAAATCACTTTAGGTACTATGCTACAAGAGGCACAGGAAACGAGTACCGTGATTTCCCTTATGGGCGCATCCTGTGCCCTTATAGATGCAAATTACTTAGGCTTGTATAGTATAATTAAGGCAAGAAGCCCGCGAAAGGGTTAATACTTGGTCTCAGTATTACTGAGCACTGGGACGCTTCCTCACCGCTACGTGTACGCTAGTGACGAGGCCCGTTACAAAGTTAGAAGGCATTAAAGCAGGAAAATATGAACCTTGTAGCTAGCGTCAACACTGGGATTCAATGCAGCCATTGGACTCTTCATCGGGATCTTATCCTTTTCGTCGTGGAGCGCGACGCAGTACCGCTATACCTGTTGTACCCATCTTCGCCGAGCAGTCCTGAGCCTCGGCGCGTCCCCGGATACGGGCTGTTTGCTTAGTACGTACCATTGTAGTATCAGAGAAAGGAATTCACGATGCATTTGAAAGCTACGTCAATTTTGATATGCCTTACAGCTTGATGTTGAGCTGGTGCCGGCGTTGGAAACGCTGATAGCAAGCATTTCACAGCGAAGTGGTTATGACAGACCGCGCAGTCCTTGCCATGGGCATTGAGTTCTTGTTCTCGCGCTCGCTTTTTTTTAAGTGGGTCATGCAATGTTAAATAGGCCTAACCACAACAAATTAACGTTGCAAGAGGACGGATTAACATTGCTTTCAACCAGTGGCATGTAAAATAAAATACCGATCCTCAATCTACTAGAAATTGTCACCTCATACAAAAAAAATCATCTTTAATTTGGTACCTCCACCAAGTAATTCTGTACCTAATTGGATATCCCCAGCATTCCCGAATTTACCTTCGTTTAGCGATGGAGCTGCGAAGTCGCGCGTTCATGCCCACTCTGACGTACGGGTAGTTCGGACGGGACCACTCAAGTGGCGCCGACTACGACGACAGGGTCCCCCACGTAAGATGGCACGGACAAGGACGACTGTGGCGTAGTGGCTTCGCGAAGATTTTACGACGCGTTACGCACTCACACACAGAGGCGCCCGGACTACCGACTAACGGAGGGGGTACTCCGCTTGCCGTGAAGGGCCTGAAGTTCTTGCTCACCTTGTGAACCCGTCGGTGTGGGCGGTTACGCTCTTCCAGGGTGACTCGGGAAGATGTCGGACTTGATCTTGGGTTGAGCTGGTGTGGACGGCACTTGGGGGATTCGGTTGACGCTGCCGTGGAAACGCTTGACGCAGCAGTCGTTAGGGTGTAGACCCGCCTTGAATATACGCGATCTACGTGGGGTTGTCCCTTGGGTGTGTTCCAATGTTCCTTGTTCCTTTTCGTACTTGTCCGCCTCCTTCTGGCGGGATCTTGAGCGGTGGAGATGAGTGTGCAGACCAGCCAAGCAATCTGGGGCCTCTAGTGCCTTCTATCTGCGTAACGTAGCGTTCCTTGGTCGTCGGAGGGGCCAATATACTTCCCAGCTCCGGAAAATGGAAGATGCGTGTCTTGCAAGGAAAATCTCTCTCCGTGTTACTGGGTAAATTGCCAAGTCCACCTATCCTATGCTCTCTCCCTTTTCTCTGCCCATCCTCCACGGTACTTCAAGCGTGGGCAGCTCTCAGCCTTACCTTACTTTTGCCAAACTGGCTTCTCCATCGGAACTAATGTGAGTGAACACCATTCTGGTACCGGATGGTCTCTGTACCTGTGTCGAAATGATTGCACCCTTCCGAAGATCGGATCCGGTGTGTCGAAATGATTGTACCATGTGGCATCAGATCTGATCCGGGCGACCCTTCAGAAACCTCTCATTTTCCAAACGCACTTCTCCACAGTAGTCACCCGCACGGTGCGCGGCTCGTACTGCGATCAAGCGCCGCGCGCAGCATCCCCGCGCGTATCGATGAATGTCTGACATGCCTGCATGGTGTTCCATAGGTACACGTCACGTTCCAGTGGTCCAGGGCCCTAATCAAGATGATCAAGTTCTCGAGATCCAGATCAGGCGCCCCCAGCGCCTCACCAGCATCTCCAGGTGGCCTCGGCGTGCTCGCAGGAGTTGCAGGTACGCCCACTCGTTGTTCATTCGCTATTTCGTGTATCAAGACACTCGACCGTGGACCTAATGCGATCTCCATCGACAACCAAAGCTGATCTTCACTTGTTCACCCTAGACACGCCTCCGATATACTCCATCTCGCCCGTGAGTGATCCAGGGGAGCCCAGGATCTCCAGCAATGCTGACTCATCCACTTAACGTGCGACAGGTGTGTTTCCCAGGGTTGGTCATGGTCCGTTGGGTTGGGTCGATCTTGGAGTATACTGAGTGTGGATCTGCTGCAGGAATGTTATCCAGACCTGGTTCCGATCTCAGTCAACGTACTGCTGGTGTACCAGACGATGTAAGTGCTGCTTCAGAGCTACTCGTTGAACCAGGTGATCTTCAATGCATCTGACACGGTGTTTGTATCGAGTACGCTGACTGGGATCAAGCCTTGACGTATATCTTCGCCCGATCTGCGGCGTGACACATCCCGACTCTCCCAGGTCCCACAACGCACGTCTTGGTCGCAAGTTCTTCACCGCCAATGAGATCAATCACATATTCACACAGGTCGTCACAGTTACTTGCAGAGTTTCTTCCTTGTGGACCTTTGTAGATTCGAGTCGAGACCACTTTAAGCATCTCGACTTGCACGCATCTTTACAAACAACCCATTCCATCCAGCGTGTGGCCATCCCACACGCCGCTTCAACTCACCCCCCCCCCCTTTCACAGCAACCGTCTTACTGCGAAGGGTCACCTCTATCCTCTTCGTGAGACTGCATCACGCCGAAGCGCTTACGACTCACAAGCTTTCTCTCGAATTCGCGAAGGAGTGCTCCGCAGTTCAAGTCGGCTTCATCCACCCAAGACGGATCCTCATAGCCCTTCCAGTGGACCAAGTACTCTCGGCGATTCCGACCGTAGCGAGTCCTGCGAGACGTCCGCACATCTGCGATCCGCTCCACCTCGTACTCGTCGTCGGCCAAGTCCTGCTCCCAGCTGTCTTCCGGCAAAAACGCTTTGTCGAAGTCGACACGATTGGACTCCGGGACGACAACTTCGACGCTCGGTCGATCAGGAAACTGTTTCACCAACTTGAGCTTGGACACGTGCACGATCGGGAAGATCCGATAGTCCGTGCCAGCAATTGCCAGCTTCGCCGCATACTGATCCACCATTTCAGCCACGCGGAATGGACCATGCCAGAGGTGCGCGAGCTTCTTGGCATAGCCCTCTTTGACTCGATCAAGGTACAACCATACCTGATCTCCAGCTTCGATGTTGTGCGGACAAATTCCCTCATTGTGCCGATCAGCTCGATCTTGGATCGCTTCGCGCAGACGTTCGTTCACCTGCTCACGCACCCGCTGGTAGTGACTCTGCACATGATGCCGCCATTTTCTCGAGTCACGTTCTCTGCGTCGGGTGCTGCCTAGAGGCAGCGAAGCTTCTAAGGTCGATCTTGGATCCCAGCCATGTGCAAGGTAGAAGGGTGTATCGCCTCGAACTCGATCATGGGCCGTGTTCAATGCAAACGTCAAACGCTCGGCATACTCGTCCCAGTCCTGCTGATTTACATCTGCGACATACATCTTGACTGCTCGCGTCAGAGTCTGAACCATCCGTTCGGCCGCCCCATTGGCTTGTGGAGGATAGGCCATCGTCGGACTCTGCCGCTGGCCCACGATACGGTTGAACGAGCGGAAAACATCGGACATAAAACCAGGCTCCCGATCGTGCCGGATGACCTCACTTGCTCCAAAGCGACGGAAGACGCATTCCTCGTAGTTCTCGGCGATCTGCTGAGCAGTTCGGGCACTGCTCGCCTTCGCCAGTACCAGTCCTGTGAACAAGTCAGCCCAGATCAAGAGCTCGGTGTTCCCCTTGAATGACTTCGGCAACGACGGAATGTGATCCATGGCGATGATCTGGAACGGATATGTGGCTTGCAGATTCCCAGGTGACTCTCCTTGTATGGTAGGTCTTCCTTTTCCAGTCTCACAATCGACACACTCACCAACATATCTTTGCACATCTCGGAACAGGCCCCTCCAGTGGAAGTGCTTCTTGACCCGCTGATATGTTCTTCTGATGCCTTGATGCCCGCCTTCTAGGCTCGCTTGGTAGTGATGCAAAAAATCCTGGCGCAACCGTTCTGGCACTACGAGTTTGGCGATCGCGTCCCGATCTTCATCGGACGGAGATGTGGAGGTTGGGCAGTACAGAAGCAGACCGTCCTCGTCTACTTCGTAGCTGTCCGCGATCTTGGCGATGCTTCGAGCGTCCTTCGTCGGCATGTCGTCTATGTCTCCATTCAGGTACGCCTTGAGATCGACGATCCATTTCTCTTCATTCTGGGCTTGGATAATACGTTCGATTTTTATGCGGCTTCAGGATCTTGTCCAGGCGATTGAGCGTTACCAATTCTTGCATGATCTCTGCTGATGTCACAACCGTACCCACTTCAGCCTGCAGTGCTTGGCTAGCCAGACGGTCAGCACTTTGGTTCCAGTCGCGTTTCATATGTACAAACTCGTGCTTCGGCCAAGACGCCAGCTGGTTCATCGCCTTCTCACGAAGAAGTTGCAAGGCTGGGGCCTTACACGCGATCTCTCCACGCATCTGCCGGATCACCAAGTTCGAGTCTCCGCAGATTACAAGTCGTCCCCTGTCCAGGCCGGACAAAAGATTGAAACACAGCAATAACCCGTTGTACTCAGCCTCGTTGACAGTCATCTCGGGAGCATACTCGGACGCTGCTTTGAGGATCTCCCATCCGGGAAGCTTCCAGACGATCGCACTGAAGGCGCCACCACCACGCTTGGTATGCGCGGAGCCGTCGAAGCTGACCACCAACAAACTCTCATCGGGCGCGACAGTGGGTGTCGGCGTGACGACCACTTGGCGAGGTTGTTTCCTGGGCGCTATTACAGTAAGCGCCTCGTCCACATCGGCTCGAGGCGTAATGCTCGCGGCAAGTGTACCCAAGATCTCATCTTCCCCTTTCCTGCATCTCGTGATCTCCAGCGTCCATTGAGACAGGAGCGTCGCCCAGGTACCCAAGCGCCCCTGAAGACCCGAAGATCGCAACAACCAAGCTAATGTCGAATACCTGGAGAGGACCTTGATTTGCCTGGACACCAACATGGTATGGCAGACATCCAAGATCCGAAGCAATGCCAGTACCTCTTTCTCGCCTATCCCGAAACTGAGTTCGTTCGTTTTCAGGATGCGACTGGTGAAGGTCACTGGCCAAAACACGCCATCATGTTCCTGCACGAGTGCCGCGGAGATCGCCCACTTGTTCGCATAGACTATAACGACTGGAGCTCGATCCGGGTCGAAGTGTTTCAGGATTGAAGTGGATACAATTTTTTCTTTCAGCAAGGTGACGGCGACTGTAGCCCGTGTCCAGCGATCCTCTTCCTCGGTGCGTTGCTCGACGCCCCCAGTCTTTGGTCTCCCGATTTCAGCACTCTCTCGGCGCCAGAGCTCAAAGAAGTCCACTTCATACAGAATCGCAGCATACACTGCGAAGTCTTCGATGAAGCGGCTGTAGTAGTTTAAGCTCTCCAGGAATGACTGCATCGCTCGCAACGTCCGTGGGAACGGCAGGTTGCACAGCATCTCAAGATCCTTCGGGTTGGCGTCATCTTCCTGAATTCCGATTGTTTCGGCTTCCAGCTCCGTTGGCTCCTCTTCTTTGGATTCAACATGAACCAGATCGGATTCCTGTTCGCGATGGGAAATCGTTCGATCATTTTTGGGTTGATCGACATTCTTGTTCTCCGCGGATCTCGGGACCCCTTTGATGTCTGCAGCTCCAACTGGTTCCGACTCCAGTTGATCGTGTACTAGAGCGTGAGAGCGTCTCATCGTCGTCGTAGCCACGGCAGGCGTTGGGGTTATCGGAGCTTGTTTCAGTATACGCGTGCGTTGGAGGGTCGTACTTGGGTCGATCCACCATCGGCCCCGACGGTTCCGGATCGAATTCGGCCTCTTCTTGGAGATCCGAAGTCGCTTCGTACGCAAGAGTCTGCCACTCGGCGTATCTGCGCGACCCAACTGACACGAAACCTGGATAACGGGGTACGAGATCTTCATCCAGCCATAATCCAAGTCGCGTATCCCTCTGCAAAGTCAACTTTCGGTCACTCAAATTTGTGATCCTCAGATATTGCGATCCGCCAGGGCCACCCACGACGGTAGGTACCCATGTTTCACCGCGTGTGACCCACAGTTTCTGACGCTCTGATGCACGGTGACTGCGAATAGGCACTTCAATAGATTTGGCGACATCCAAGCAAGCGTTGTCGTCCAACTGGAAAACTTGGTGACTACGGCTATATGGTGGACGTCGACCAGACAGTTGAATCCGCACCTCATCTGGCAGGCACAGCGTTCCGTCGGCTAAATCAAGGCGGACTCCGGCTGGGACCATAAAGTCCATGCCTAAGATCGCTTCTTGGCCCGACTGTGCTCCGACCCAAGCGTCGAAGAAGTACACCAATGATCCGGCCAGCGTGATCTTGATTGTGGTACGTCCCAACGTCGTATACACGCTTTCTCCAATTCCAACGCACTCTTGTCTCTGACTTTCATCAATGATACACCCAACCTTACGAGCAAAGGTGGTGTCCACTATTGAGACTTCAGCGCCGGAGTCAAAGAGCAGGGTCGCATTCTCGTTGTTGATCTTCCCGATGGCTTTGGCTTGTTTGAACCACTTTCCAGGCGCGTGGTATTTCCAGTATCCGCGCGATTCGCCAGGTTTTAAATCACATCCAGGATCGGGACGTGGCGATCGCTGTAGACTGTGAACAGCTCTGATTTTCCCAGGCTCCGTCTCCGGAACATGGGTTTCCCAGTAACCACGCGTCCCACCGGTCGCAAAATCCAACTCCATCATGACACTTGAACGAGAGTACTCGTCTTTCCGTAGGCTTGCGACTGCAGAGGTACGTTTCCCATCAACTTCAGATGTATTGTTGATCGGAGCTACCAGTGAACTGACCTTCCGCTTCACTTGCCTCTCCACGTATGCAAAAATGCAGAGCTTAGAACGCTCGGCTCGAACCAGATTCCAACCTGGCAAGCGTCCTAGTTTAACAGCTTCTCCGCACCAGCCGGCAACATCCCAGCATGTTTGGTGGGGTTGTACCACTGACGGATCAAGTTGTAAAACTCTTCCATCGGACACTCGCCGGATTCATGGATCTCGCCGCACGCGCGGCAAACGAACAGGCAATGATCCGCTGGATGCCCCTTTCTGCCACGTTTTTGGCAAATCAGGCGCTTCCAGCAGCCAAGATCAGAGTGTCTCGTCGACCCACAGTGGGTACATGGCTCCGGTCGAGCTTCGTAACGCGATTGGATGTCACAGTCCGGTTGGATCTTCGATCTCGGAAACGGACGTTGATCTTCCTGCTTGCGATGATCCGTAGCAGCGGCCAGGTAGGTTTGAGCTTGGGCTGCGTCTACATCTGATACACTGTCCGATTCCGACCCTGATCCGTCATCGCTGTTGGCCGTCAGACGAATAGCACGCACAGCGCGGGCAGGCTTCGACGAGGCTTGTGGAGGACCGGTTGGGACCTTTTGGCGATACTTGCTAGACCCAGCCGCAGCTTTGCCTTGGCGGGATTTAGCGCGTTGACGCACACGCAGAGTGTCCGCAAGAGCGTCACCATCAGCAAGGCGCGGCAGCGTAAGTTGATCGGCCAGATCTCTATCGTCCAAGGTATCGATGAAATGCTCAACGTGTTCGCGGAGTGCGGATGTAGGACCGGTCTTAATCGAAAGCTTGGCGCGAAGACCAACCACATTCAGTCGGTGAAGGTATTCGAGTGGTGACTCGTCGGACCTCTTCCTTGCGTGGTAGTACTGCCTCGCGAGGGACACGCCAAGACCACAGTATTCGACTCTGAAGTCATTAAGCAGTTCGTTCCAGTTGCTGCGCGTCGAGCGACCAAGTTGCTGGTACCAATTGCGGGCTGGTCCAGTGAGTAATCCACCAAAGACGATGCACTTCTCGTTGTCCGATGCCTGATCCCGAATGAACGCTGACTTGATCTTGCCGAGCAAACCTCCGGCGCGATCTTCGTCGTTGTCTTTTCCAGAGAACTCCTTCAACTCGGAGATCGCTGACATCCGGACTCAAAGAATGGATGGAGTACTGGTGGCTGAACCAGGCGAGGCTTCGGCTGACGCTAGGACCACACGCCGAGGTGTATCGATGCTCAAGTTGTCGGGATCGAATTCATTCTGCGAACCGTGATACGACCCAACCGACTCCATGTCCACGTCTTGGGCATCGGGGATCTTGGTCGGGTTGGGCACCGGTTGGGGCTGACCAGCGGTTTGCTGCTCTCTCAAGAACCGCCCCATCGCAGCATTGAAGAGCGTCTGAATGCGATCGGGGCTGTGGAGATCCGGCCTTGTGGTCGTCGACACATCGCCTTGAGGGACATGTCGCTTTGCTTCAGCATTTCGAGATTGAAGCATGGCGGCTCCAGATGACCCAAGTGTCATCCTCCCGATCCCGATCGAAATGTCTGACCCCAGCTCCGATGCCACAGATCCGTCCGCAGACCCATTCGCAGACACGTACGGCGAGGATCCTGAGTGGGAATTCCTGGCGGCCCGCGATGGATCGTGATCCGGGGAAGTCGGCTGAGAGGAAGCACCAACCAACGGAGTGAGCAGCTTGAACAGTAGCGTGGATGACTTCTTCATCGTGACCAAGCTCAACCCAAACAGCTCGTTCGCGTCAAATGCGCCTGCCATGATACCGGCTTCCTTCAGCATCCGCATCAGGCCGCGGATCCCGTCCATTTGGTTAGTCGCTGGGACCGGGGCTGTCACAGGGCCTTGCAGTTCTCCAATCTGCTTCGGCTTCATCACCTTCATTGTAGGATCTTCGGTCAGGAAAGCATTGTGCTCCTTCTGATAGAAGATCTTCTCCAGCTGATCTTCGGTCCAAGCTTTGGTTTCACCACTCTCGTCCGCGTCTGGAGCTTTCAGCTTCATATTCGCTGGCTTCCGTTTCGAGTTCTTCTTCTTCGAAGAGACATGCGAGGCGGAATGAGTGGGAGTGGATGAAGATCCTTCGGTTTTCACCGATAGGTCTTCGTCCGGCGGATCACGATGCGAATCGTGATCCGAAGGGGCCCCAGAGTGGCCTACGGGAGGAGGGTGAGGTTTCTCTTCCAGGTCCATCGCTGAACCTTCCTCCTGATCCTCGTCAGAGCTCCTCCCAGCACCCTGACGATCGGTGTATCCTTCACTCTTCAGATGCGACGACGGCGATTCACCTTCCGTCGGCGCGCCGATCCCCGGCTCAACTTTTATCTTGACATCTTCTTGGGACTCACGGTGAAATCCAGAGTCACCAGAAGATCCGGGCACGCGCACCATTGTGGCGTAGTGGCTTCGCGAAGATTTTACGACGCGTTACGCACTCACACACAGAGGCGCCCGGACTACCGACTAACGGAGGGGGTACTCCGCTTGCCGTGAAGGGCCTGAAGTTCTTGCTCACCTTGTGAACCCGTCGGTGTGGGCGGTTACGCTCTTCCAGGGTGACTCGGGAAGATGTCGGACTTGATCTTGGGTTGAGCTGGTGTGGACGGCACTTGGGGGATTCGGTTGACGCTGCCGTGGAAACGCTTGACGCAGCAGTCGTTAGGGTGTAGACCCGCCTTGAATATACGCGATCTACGTGGGGTTGTCCCTTGGGTGTGTTCCAATGTTCCTTGTTCCTTTTCGTACTTGTCCGCCTCCTTCTGGCGGGATCTTGAGCGGTGGAGATGAGTGCGCAGACCAGCCAAGCAATCTGGGGCCTCTAGTGCCTTCTATCTGCGTAACGTAGCGTTCCTTGGTCGTCGGAGGGGGCCAATATACTTCCCAGCTCCGGAAAATGGAAGATGCGTGTCTTGCAAGGAAAATCTCTCTCCGTGTTACTGGGTAAATTGCCAAGTCCACCTATCCTATGCTCTCTCCCTTTTCTCTGCCCATCCTCCACGGTACTTCAAGCGTGGGCAGCTCTCAGCCTTACCTTACTTTTGCCAAACTGGCTTCTCCATCGGAACTAATGTGAGTGAACACCATTCTGGTACCGGATGGTCTCTGTACCTGTGTCGAAATGATTGCACCCTTCCGAAGATCGGATCCGGTGTGTCGAAATGATTGTACCATGTGGCATCAGATCTGATCCGGGCGACCCTTCAGAAACCTCTCATTTTCCAAACGCGCTTCTCCACACGACGCCTAAAGCGCAGCCGCCCGGTGAGTTCAATTACGTTGCCTGCCTAACGTCACAACAATACCGTTGCACAATTCATGTTGGATCACTAACGTTGTTCTGCACACGTTGCTATACAGAACTCAAGTCAAAGAAAAACCCATGGCCAAAAGCCCGCGTTCACGGCTGTGATCAAGCCGGTTTTGCCCGAGGCTGTGCTCAGCGTGCTCAAGATCGCGCCGGCACCAGTGCCGAAAGCCGCATCCAAGCCCGCGCCCCAACGACGCACCGGCGCTCAAGCCCAAGCCTGCGTTAAAGGCCGCGCCCAAGTCTTCGGTCGAGTCGAAGCCGCCGCCAACGCACGAGCCGGACTCGGCGCCGAAGGCCAAGTCGAAGACTGCGTCGGTGGACGAGTTGAAGCTGCCACCCGCGCTCAAGACCAAGGATTCGTCGGTGGCCAACTCGAAGACCGCGCCGGTGGTGGTGCCCAAGGAGGCCACAGCCCAGACTTTTTCTTCCAATACTGATATGTTCCCTCATAGTTTACAATGGTGTAAGCTACCGTTGTATAATATGTGTTGAATGTCTATCACAGATACGAATAAACCGCAGTCGAAGGCCCGACGTCGGCTGTTCTCTCCTCATGTCCCGCTGTCTAACAGCGAGAGTGAGGACGACAGTTACCCTTTTGCAAATGAACCAACTACAACGACAGCGGCTGGTGATTTTGCCGATTTGACTGAAAAGGACGCCCCCATCGCATTACCTGACGAGATGCTCTTCTAAGAAGAAAAACAAACTTATGGGGCACGTGATGCCATTGCTGCGGCGCATGCGTGCGTTCCCACGCATGGAGACATGATACCTCGGAGAGGTTACCGCTCCTGGGATCAGGTGATGGGGGCCTTGAAAGCATATCCAGCTTCAAGCGGTTCCCATTTCAGAACTCGGTCCAGACAACTTGTAGCTAAATGCAAGGAGTACGTTTGTTGGTCCCGTACGTGATCAAGCTCGTTGTACTTAACAGAATCGTTTGATATTTTCGTAGGCATCAAGCTGGTCGTACCCAAGTGCGCTCAAAAAGGCGCGGAACGATACAGAGCCGACACCGAAAATGACAGGCAAGGGCAAGTTCAAGGTGCAGGCCGAGGGAAAGGAGCGAAAGGTTGTGTCAAGATATGACTGTCTGTCCAACGACGTGTCAGGTGATGCGTGCAACGCCGTGCAGTCGACGGCAGCTGCAAGTCCAACTCCTTCGATCAGCCCTCCCAACGGAATCCAGTTTCCCCAAACACCGGGACAAGATCTGGATTTCTTCAATGCGGAAGAGACGGATGATTCAATGGGATCTATATTCGACATTGGCGTCGACGGTGGACGCGTCGACAAATCGGAAGCGGACGACGCGCCGATGTCACCGGGCGAACAGTCAATTCCTGGGGAAAATAAGTCTTCAGAAGATACGCCTGGAAGACAAGACTGAGGATTCGGCCTAACCGGCGAAGCATCGACGTTCGTCGACATGCGACCCGACACTGGATACATGTTTACGTTTGCACAAGGGTCTAAGCATTCTAATACATACATTGGCACAGTGAAATGGTATTTGCATGGTCCGTAAGGAATTCGACCGTTTCTATTTGAGAATATTGCACTTGTTCCAAACTCAAAGTCAAATATTCTTTGTGGGTATTGGCTACAGAGAAGTGGGTACGAAATAATTGGATCACCAACAGGTGAATTCCAATTCGTCTTTTTGGACAAGTTGGATGGCGCATACTATGCGCAACACCATACTGTCAAAGAGCGACAAGTGTTGTGCAATGATGTCAAAGCACAGCCATGTAAGCCTTTAGTAGCGCGACGAGTTGAGAAACTAGAGAGCACATTGCAGGAGTGGCACGTAAAACTTGGCCATCTCAATAAAGACAAAATAATAGCAATGTTGACCCAAAACATAGTAGCCGGAATGCCCACGCTACCAGCATCAGAGTTACGAAAGATACCGTTCTTTTGCACCACATGCGCAGAAATGAAGAAGCGGAGGATGTCTTATTGCAATTCTAAAGTGTCAAGAGACACACAGCCCATCAGTACTATACACATGGACACAAATGGACCTACGAAAACCATTGAAATATATGGGACTATAGGTACGATTCAGTACTTCCTGAGTATTATTGACGAGAACACGTGGTGGCGTTGAACATATGTTCTACTCAGTAAGAAGGAGGTATTTGAGAAGGTCAAAGAGCGCTCCTACAGCTGGAACGTGATGAACAGTTCACGATCCGAAGAATTCGGTCCGATGGAGGCACCGAGTTTGTAGATGCAGCATATAAACACTTCTGTGAAGAAAAGGTATTGTCTTTCAGACATCTAATCGGTAAAGTCCTGAAGAAAATGGAGCTACAGAGCGAGACCATCAGAGAAAACTTGACATAGTTCGTTGTGCGTTTAAAGAAGCTGATATCGCACAGATATGGTGGCCTGAAGCTCTCATGTACATGACCTACGTAAGAATCGTACACCTATGAGCCGTTTGGGAAACAAGACACCTCTGGAGGAGAAGCACCCGCAGCAAAAGGAGCTAAATCAACTGCTGACGAGATTATCGAAGCAGTGGGAGTTGAATCACCTGACTACCAAAGCAGTGGGAGCTAAAGCACCTACAGCGGAGTCTTCAAACCAAGCGGGGGGGTAATCGTAAACGCAGACGTGCAGGATTTGTGACAAGATGACTAGCGCAGTATACCTGTAGATCATGTTTGCGAAACAACGTTGCACGATGTCCCTCTCCTCCGGTATCAGCCCAAATTTTCGTCTCAGCAGCTTCTTCCAGTAGGCAAGAGGGTGGAATTGGCAAAGAAGCACCTTGACATTGGGAAAATGACGCTCCAGAACTTTCCACTCAATGAAGTGCTTGTCGATCACGAATATATGAATATTGGAACACGCATCTGGGTTCTTCTCCTTGACGAAACGGAATATAGCAGCCATGATATCTGCCTTCTCGTTTAGGACAAAACAATCAAACACAGGAACACCCCGTCCAGTTGCCCCTGTCGCGACAAGGCTGCCTTCAAAAGAAAACCGAGTTAGAACTGAAGCTGCAACTGGATAATTTGCTGGGTAAGTTCGAAGCATCTTACCTAACTGAAACCCAAGGTTGCTGGTTCCAAGTGTGAAGTCCATCACTAGGTTCTCTCCCCACTGATCTAATATGAGCTTCTGTGCTTGGGTCTGGACAATGATGCCACGAGTGATGTCGATATCATCTTGAATCTTCAAGACTTCGCAGCCGTCAACTTGCTTGAGATTATGGAGCAGCGTTTTCAGGCGGTCTTGGAAACCTGTGTTGTTGTGCATGCGACGAATGAGATTGCTTATAAGCTGTGAAGACACTTGTCGCCCTTCATTCATAGTGCGTAGTGAGGATCGACGATACAACCTCGACTCTGTACAACTACTGGCTACGCACCTAGCTCTTCCGATGCATATCTGGCGATTTGACTGGAGCTTGCGATCGCATCATGCTGCAGCGTGATTGTGTCGACGACTGGTTCACTGGTTGGAACCTCGTTGATTTCTGTAGCCAGATGATCAGCTTCGGCGCGGTGGTTGTGAAGGGGCCACTCGTTTTTCACAATGATGCACCATTACTCCCTCGAACCCTCCTTTGGGCTCTTTTTGTAACACCGCGTCAAATCAGGTTTGGCAATCTATGAACCTCGAGTGTGCATCCCGGATTCCCTGCGACTTGCCTGCATTACGTCATGTGTGCCGCGAAAATTCTTGAAACCGTGCGTCAACATCCTTTTCACGAGGGCCGAACCTCTTGGCTTAGAAGCCTTGAGCGGCTTGGCATCCACATGCTTCACCGAAGTCATGTTCATCATACCCTTTATTTACATCTTGCTCTTGTTCCCAAAGATTGCGAGGGGTTTGGACTCAATCTTTTCTAACATGAACTCTTCCGGCGTAAACACGATCGCCGATCCCAACAGATGTCCCGGAAGAATTGGCAGCACTTTGATCAGCATCATCTGTTGCAAGATCAGGCCACATTTCAACGCCTCGGCGCTGTTTCGGTTCACTTGGTCCCTCGCAGCCTTAAGCTGCCGAAACTGGTGGGAAATGCTCTTGAAGTCAAAGGCAGCAATCTCCTCAAACTTTCCCACCAACTCCACAACCCCTGAAGCGGTGTTGGGTCCGTACAGCTTTTTAATCGCCGGTCAAATCTTGTGCACGGGTTTCTGCGTCAACTTGTCATCCGCAGAACCCGATGGAAGGGTTAGGTTCAAGAGATTCTTGATGAACTTGCAGAGCGTAATACTCTTGGTCTTCGACCGAAGCGCCTGGTCCTGGTTCCTCTAGGACTGGCTCGCATAGGCGCATCCTCAAAGCGCGCAACTGGAGCACGACGCTTTGCTTGTAGCTCGATCACGAGTAGCGCATCGCTCAGCGCCTTCAGAAGGGCCTTAATATTTTCCTTGTACGCGGCGAACAGGTTTTTGTTCCCGTGAAAGGACAGTGTGTCGACAACACTGTCACTCAGCTTGCTTTTGCTCAATTTACACTTGAAATGTTAAACGGCACAACACAGTAGATATATAACTACGTGTATTAAGCTATTATTCCTAAATTGCCGTACTCTAGACGATGGGCTCAGTCTGAGGCAAAAAAAGGAAGTGAGCACGCCTCGGACTGCGTCCGGGCGGCATCGATTCCTTTGCCTGCTGTCGTCATCGCACTATGTAGCCAGATCAACATCTCCATCTGTGATCTGTTCTGAATGTCCTCTCGTACTTGATAATGATAAAAACTCATCATTAATAAACGGATTATATTATTTATTTGTTCTCTATTAGGCAGGGATGCTGCCTCTACGCTCAACATATACCAGCAGAGATGCAGCACTTGATTCGGTTTGTGAGCAAGCGCCGCCTGGGTGAGGAAAGCGAGAATAACGATAGTGACGTGTAACGAGACCAATGAAGCTATGAGTTTTGCGGGATGATGGTGTTTTTGGGGCGAAACGGGTGGCTTGCCGCTGTCCTCATAGAAAGGTTTTGCAAGAAGATCGCAATGCAGAGTATTTTCGACATGTTATGTTCAGCGCATCACCACGGATTGGTCAAACCAAAATCCTTCGTTTATCCAATGCTTGCAACAGCGTATATAGTACTGATATTGCTGTATACGTTCGTTCATATATTAAGAATTCCGGATAATCCGGAATTATCTTTGGATTAGGGGGTTAACTTTTTATTATTAAACGCCTGACACTGGAGGGTTGGGCTGGAAGCATCGCTCTTATAACTCTACGCAAACGCATCTACTGCGCCTGCTTCGCGACATAGTGTACATGTATACAGTGGGTACATGTGATATAATGGAGCGATTCCCGCAGCCATTCTAAGATGTCAAAACATAGATTTTTACACCCTGATTAGATTTAGGAAAGTGCGTGCCCTCCCGCAGCTTTAAGCCAACATTTCTGTTCCGCACTCAACACACGATGAGCTGCGGGGATACAGACGAGTGCATGGTGTTTGTTATCATGATTTCCCTCTCTGCTGGAGGCCAGAACAAGAGGCGCGGTTGGGCTCGGCTGTATATTAGGGGCTCTCACGGTTGGCAAATTTGCAGGTTACAGAAAAAAACGAACCAATAAGAAAGCAGGTTACCTACCCTGCCTTGTCAACGGCAGCAGGTTTGATCTGCACGTTTCGTATCAATATCTATTGGACAACAATTGTGACATCTCTGCTAAAGTCTCACTGGTGAGCGTGTGCCACACTCGTCTCGCGTTTCCCCAGCACACCAGGTCGCATTCTGTCTTCAGAGGTTAATCTGTCAAGGCACTGCAATGACAAACAAGCGGTGGACTGCTGATGAGGTCCATCTGCTGCTCAGCTACCTGAGTGGCCACGTTACGACCTACCCGACGGGCGTCAAAGAGCGCTTCTACGAAGGCGCGAGTAACTTCTTGGCCCAGCACGAGCACAGCAAGAGTAAGATGCAGTGCAAAACAAAGTACAGCGAATTGGAATCAGGGTACAAGCAGTGCAAACCGAAGCTAGCCCAATCTGGATTCGGGCTGCAGGCGTCGGACTGGGATGGTTTCCGTTGCGGCTCAGACGTCGAAGAGGTTTCGAGGTGCTGGTCGGAAACCCCTCGTTTTCCAGATCAAGAAGGGAGAGCCTTAGATAGATCAGGTTTAGATTTCGTTCGCAGCTAAAGAGTCGCCTCCGCCCAAGCATCGCATCTGCTCCTTCTCGGCCTGCTCAACTTGCTACCGCTATGCCGTCCACCTCGTACGCCTACTTCAAGCCCAGCGCTCTCGCTACTACGGGCTACGCCTATGGTATGGCCATGCTTGACGACGCTCAAGCCACCAGCGTCCTTGTCCACCGCCTTCGTTCCGGTCGTTGGACAGGCCTCGGCGAGTTGACGTGTCAGCGGGATCGCTCGGAGGTTGAAGTTCGTGCTGTGAGTGAAGCCGAGGCACTGAGTGGAGTTGGTAGGTACGTCGGAGCCACACTCTGCGTTGCACGGGTGCCAGCGGGAGCCGCCAATTTGTGGGACTATGGCACAGTAGTGAGCTATTCTTGGTCTGAGCCAGAGGCGTTGGGCATACTTCACATGGTGTTCCCGGATGGACCTGCAGTCATTGCTTTTGATGAAGACTCCCTTTTGAACTTGTCCCCGGAGACGTACGCACTACGCCCCTGCTATCGGCGCGCGGTCTGTGACGTGATGCGCCGTAAAATGATCTCGTTACACGAGGCAGCGCGTACTCACTTCAATGGCATCGGCCGACGGTCCTCCCGCAAGTCGTCTACCATCCTTCGGGCACTAGATTGCTCACCCGTCGACGAAGCAACCGTCGTTCCAATATTTGATACCGACTCATCAACCGTCCGCACGGTCCGTATCAAGTATGTGCTCGATTTCTCCTATTATCACGGTACATGGCGCCGTACCCCTCCTGCGGTCCGTCTTGGACAATCGATTTTTAATGATATTGGCGCCGAGACCAGCAGCATGACGGGCCCTTCAGTGCCGGCTACACGGGCAAGGACGGCTGGTACAACAACGGGCTCTACGGCAGCGTCTGCGGCCCCCTTTTCGATGGATCAGCTAAGTGATTCCGATCTGGACGACGAAGCTGCAGAGCCAGCTCAGCCCCCCTCACTAGAACCCAGCACACCGCAGACGAACGGTAAACGAAAGCGTTCCGAGGTGGTCCTGACGTCGAACGATGCTGGCGTCGTGAGACTACTCGCCCTCAAGGAAGTCGTGGGCCTCGACTCAGCCTTAGCAAACGACATTGACCAGCTCATTGCGTACAAGAAGATCTCCCGCGGAATGGGCAGCAGCAGTGATTTGATTACACGAGCCCCTGAGTCTTCTTCAAACTTTCGCCCAACGGATACGCAGCGCCTTATTCACAGCCAGCTTGTAAACGATAAGTTTGCATCAATGAGTGGTCAGCGATTTCTTGAGACGCTGCAGATCCAGAAGAAGGATTTTTCTTTTCTGGCTCATCCGGCCACGGGCAGTGGGTTTTACTCCTGGGGTTTTGGTTTTCTCGGTCTTTCGCTGATGCACTTCGCACGAGTGACGGCTAAAGCTCGACGAGAGGCCGCTAAAACGTACGACATGACTCATTTCAAGGGAAGGGCACAACGACGACAATGTGCCGCGCCGGAGAACACCGCCGCCATTATTAGTGCTATTGACTCTCTTGCTAGGGCAGTACTCACCGCTTACAAGCCGTTCGTAGCTTCGATGCTCGTGGAGTTACTGACTTTCATTTTGGAGATTGAATCCGAAGGCGTAGCTACTACAGCCAGCGATGCCCAGGAGGTCGTGTATTGGATCGACGAACGCTTGGAATTGTTTCGTAGCCACCTGGCCGAGGCTGACTCAGCGGCGGCTTCGCGGGTTAGCTCCACCTTTTCGATAATTGACCCTAGCTTTGTTGGAGTACTGCAAGCTATTTCTCGCAAGCAGCTCGATTCCGTGGTCAGCTCTCGTGCCGCTAGAGCTGCTGGTGTAGTCCCGCTCTCAACTGGACCTCGTCGTCAAGTGAGTCTGAATGGGGCTCATCACTGCGACTCGAAGGCGCGTCAACAAGTTCCTCCATCCATCGTCAAAGCGCTCCCGGTGGTACGAGGCAAGCGGCTTTGCATGAGGAACCTATCAAATGACGGATGTCATGGGCGCGACGGAGGATGTACAGTCCCTTACCGATCGCACTTGAAGCCCGCGAAGCTACCCGCTGATGTGATCGAGTATATCACCGAGCATTTTGGTGGTTTGGCTCCAAGTTGTGCCGACATCACAGCCAATGATGCGTGAAGTCTTTGCGGCGAGCAGCTGGATACTTGCTCGCCGCGACTGATCATCGGCAGTGGACACGTCAATCCAAGCTTCAGACAAGAATCAGGAACGTTCTTCATACCCGCACCCGACACTGGTACTGCCGTCGATGTTCCTACTCGTGACAATGTCACACTGAGTAGGCAGTCTGTCCGTACCACGGAGAACGTATTGTTCACTCCCGCGGTAGGAAGCACTGCTCGTACGGTTCGTCAAAATGCGAGCGCTGCAGACCGCGTCCATCATGATGTTGTAGCAAACCGATTGTGTTTCCGTGAAACGGGAGAGGGATACTGAATTAAATCGGCAGGTGGATACGATGAGTTTGAACCATTGCAGATCTTCGCGTGCACCCTCCGAGACTCGAATACGCCATGAACGACTGGGTACACGTGCGAGATCGGCCAGCCGTTGGAAGAAGGGTCTAGCGGCACGGATGCAGGTGACCACGTGCCGCAGACTGCCGAGTAGCTTACGGATTTGCGAGCGTGTAGTATAATATGAGGCCACCACTGCGTCAATGCGACCCAACGCCTTCGCGATTTTATCGTCAGGTATGGAAAGTGTTTTCTCCGTGAGATCCCAGACGAGACCCAGGGCCTTGCCCCGCACAAACCACCCCGTAAATTTCTCTTCGTTCATTAAATCAGGACCCAGTACCGAGACCATAGAGCTCCGTAATGCTACGTTAGCTTCTGCTAGTCGCGATGCGACGTCCGGTTCAATGCAGTTGTGGTCGTCGCACCAGGCTTTTGAGTCGAAGGAGGTAGTTGCAGCTCCACGCATGCTAGGTAAAGTCGGCGAAAGCGTGCCATACAGGAACTTTATAGCTCCTCCAGCAATCCAGTACTGATGCGGCGAGTCGCACCACCCGAATGGACATGCTAGGTCGATGACCAAAACGCCCAACTCGCGAATCACGCCAGCAAACCGTCCAACGTGATCTGCATGGAGGGGGATATTCCGAAAAGCGCCGGCCACATCTCCAGATAACATTTTGGTCAGGCCCGGGTTCTGCGCTTCCACTTCAAGTATTCGACGAGCTAGGATGGCCGCCCGTCGTACTCGACGGCAATATCCGTTGAATCAATAGTAAAATCATTGATTCAATGCCCTTCAGGATAGGACAGATCGTGAATAGTTCGCGCGTCCATCGATAGTGGGGGCGTCGCCTTTTTGTGCCGCACCAAATGGGCTACATGTGATGCCGTCAAGTAACTCGAGAAGTTCAATATCCAGAATGAGGTACTGGCCCTTGTCTTGCCCCTTGCGGAGGTTTTTGATCACACTGTCCCTTGCCTGGTAGAAAGACCCATGATTTGGCGGAGGTGCATCTTGACGAGGAGGCGTCTCTGCCCATGCAGGGACGACACCGTGCCGGACAATAGCTTCCCAGCGCCGCCGGTGCCGATAGGAGGACCATCCAAGGCAGTGATCCGGAAGTTCAAGTGCCTTGTTTGGTCGCGGGTCCGCTGCTGTTTCCCCTCTCACGAGCCGCAAGAAGTCTGGCAATGACAGCCTTGATCGGCGTAGGAATTCACTGTACGTGGCTTGCTTGGAGCCGTCCAAGACGGGTACCTGGCGACCGGATGTGTGGTGTTAGGTCGGGTACGACTCGGGAAGCGTGAGCCCGACAGCCGTGAGCGCGTTAGATAGGGTTTGCGACGCGATCTGGCGATGATGGTCAAATAGTGAGTGACGAATGCGAAGCGTCAGTGCGAATTGATTTTCCACTGAGACAGCGTGCGCCTTCAATCTTGAGGCCCGGGCTCGCAACCATCATCTTTGTTATTGGCGTTGTCTGCTACTGGTGCTGCCATGTTGGGCGCGGTAGCCGGTTGCTCAGCGTCCCCCAAAGACGTGAGAAGCTCTGTCGGGGCATTAGTAGTGGACTTGGTGTCCTCCAATGCCGAAGCCAGCTGCTCCACGGGGTTACAATGAATATTCAGGTACCAGCAGAATGGTCTTGATCTGAATAGCGCGCACACACACACACATAGAGAGAGAGAACGGCGTTAGAGCGCAAACGCCGCGTAGAGCTGCTTTCTAGCAGTCAGGGTTCCTAGTTGGGTTTTTCACAAATGGGTAACCCCAAAAAATACACCCGACCACCCATGAGGCATCTAGGTTCTGGTACTTTGGTTTTTTTTAAACAGCCCGCCCACTTATTTCTCGCGATAATCCCGCCCGTCACTCAGACGAACGCATCATAAGCATCAGCCGATAAGCATCAATCGAAAGTCGAACGGCTTCATATAGATGGGCGGAATATGCACACAATTGACCTTGCTTTCTCTTTTTCAGTTTGCGAAGTGCCATACCTCCCACAACACGCAGTGCACAGAAACCTAAGACCAAGAAAGTAGTCGAGCTGTCCACGCCGAAGAAGGCGGGCCGTCCCAAGATACACAAGCTACGGACATGCCGCTTTTGTCACAAAACGTTGAAGACATCTCAAGGCCTGCTGAAGCATCTCGCTAAGAAGAACAATTGCTATAAAAAGTCGGTGGCAGCTCGTGCAGAGGCCCGGAAACAAGCACGGCGTGTAGCGAGTAAAGGGTACTACATATGAAAGCGGGATGGCATCTCCCTGGAAAGCTGGCGCGATCGCATGCCCCTAACGCATCTACAAAAACGCGCCGTGAGCGCGAGTATCTAGCTAGCGTGTAGCCATGTCTTAGCTGTAGGTGAGCACGCAACAGACTAAACTGAATTTCATAATGGCATTTACATGTTGCAGCATTCTATTCATGTGAGTACTAAATGTAAGTTGCACCTCGAATCGTTCGCGGTGTCTTCGCCAAATCTATAATCGTTGTGGGTGTCTCGAGTAAGCCATTTACAAACTACGCAGCAACCTTTGTTTTTTGGGGGTCAATATAATAGGAATTATAGCGCCGTTTTAAACCATTACCGATAATCACAATCGGATGATCATAATTGGATGAATATCATCGTTTTTAGCGTCGTTATGACCGAATCCAGGCCAGATAACATCGATTTTAGGAGCGTTATCGTCGATTTTGGGAGCGTTATCTTTTCTTTCTGTTGGGCTACAAAACAATAATTTGCATTATCAAAATGATCGTGTCGATAGCTATCACTGATCTAGCTTTTTGATAACGTGCACCCTACTCGTACACGAAGTCCGCGTCGCGATTGTCGATGGTGTTATCGTCCTCGTCGTCGTTGTCGATCAGCCGCAGCAGGTCGTCCAGGTCGGAGTACATCTCCATGTCGGCATCTTGAATGTTCCCCGCGTTGAAGTACACGTGCACCAGTTTTTCAACTCGGTCGGGCTCGAGACGATTGCGAAGCCGCGAATGAATGAAGCCGTGAGTGGAGACGTTGCGCTCGGACGCCGAGCTGGATGGAGTGCATCGGTACACCCTTTTCGCGATCGACTGCAAGAGGGGGAACAGGGACAACGAGCACCAATAGTCATAGATGGATAGCTTGTCACTTGATAGCAGCTCCCACACACGAGGTGACTTGATACTCATCTCCGAAGCAAAGCGGTGGCAACGCACCAACTCGATTACAACCTCGTTGGCGGCGTCGTCGCTGTCGTGTCACTGCGCCAGTAGCGTCTCCACGTTAGCGCGGGTCGTGGAATCCATGCCGAGGCCACGATAACGAGGGTCCAGCAGAAATCCGACGCCGTGAGCATCCCCGTAGATAAAGTCAAACCGCTCCTTCACGAGGCCCTTGACAACCTTCACGTCGCGTGCAGGGAGTCCGCATGTATCGATGGACGTCGGTAGATCCAGGAATAGCTTGAAGACGTCCGACACCGGTGTTTCATTTTTCACGAACTGTTTCATGGGTTTGGCGACCAGCTTTAAGAGCACAATAGCATGCTTCAAATTCGAAACAAAGTCGGACGCTGTCACCAAGTTGAACACCAGTTGACGAGCTTGGCGTTTCTTCTTCGTCTTGGCCTCCATGAATTTTCGACCCGACACCACGGAGAACAGCACATCTTCCGCTTCTAGTATGGAGATCAGGCACGCCAGCAGAGAACCCCAGCGCGTGTCATCGGGTAAAGCCAACATCTTCAAGTTATTTGCCTTCGTGAGCTGGCGGAATCGAAACCATAGTTTGTGGTTCGTTTTGAAGAACACCACAAGTCGCTTAGACTCCGCTTGGAGCTTGTCAAGCCACGGAATGTGTGCCACCCTGTCCTTTACCAGTAGGTGCAGAGCATGGCAGACGCAGCCATGGACGAAGACGTTGGGGAAGTCGGGCTGCAGTTCCTCCCACATCGCCTTGTTAGCTGTCGTATTGTCGGTCACGATAGCGCCAACGTTGAGAAACTTGTACTTGGAGATGACACGACGAGCATCACGCACCAAAAACTCGGTGTCATGCGATTGCGAGCCTGTGTAGACCGATTCGAGGAAGTATGTCTTCTTTCCAGCAGCGACAACGTAATTGACGACCGCCAGACCGTTGATGTCGGTCCATCCATCGGTCACCACAGTCACCACCTCACCGGTGAGGTCAGCTTCCATAGCCGCAATAGACTTGGCGAAGGCTGAGTCAAGCAACGCATTTTCCAGCTGATACGCGCTGGGCAGCTCGATGCCGGGGTGCAACATCTTTAGCGCGTCTAGTAGCGTGCGGTGCTCCACCGTGTAGAATGGCATTCCCGTCGTGTAAACCCAGCGCGCAAAGGCGTCCTGGAAGGCTGACAAAACGGTTGGCTGGAGCTTGGGCTTGAACGTGTCTGTGATCTTAGGAGGAGGGGCAGTTTGGTGCACGTCTCGTTCACATGACGGCGCACGCGGGCAATGTGGTTGTTGCCTTGCGTGTGGATCAGCTTACCACAGCGACGGCACCAGACACTGTTGCCGTCGTCAATGTCGACGAGCGTCCAGGCAGGATCCTTTTCGCGACCAGGGCGAGGGGGTGCTTGAGACTTCCCGATGGACACTTGGTCAGACGAGACCGGTCGGATAGATGGAGACGAGCCATCAGAGGGACGTGCAGCAAGAGCCATGGTAGCCTTGAGGACAGAGCTGGAAGGACGCGATGGGGAAACTTGGGGAGGACGCTGAAAAAGGCGAAGTGAGACTAGAAGGATGCAGCAAGCGGAAAACTCGTGAGGCAAGTGAGCTTCACTGCCATCCATTCGGGCGTCGGCTTAACGAGTACCACTCCGTCTCAAAACAAATGTCACGTGCAACTCTTTTTCTTGTTTCAAAACAAATGTCAGGAACTATAGTTGATTTCACTATGGCATGCTGACATGATGTTGTGCCTGCTGCACAAAAGAGGCAGGTGCCGAGGAGCACGCCAAGCTCACAGGAAGTTGGCCCTCATATTGAAGCTTGTCCTTTGACATGCTAGCAGGCCGGAAGTCGTTCCCGCAACCATGAGTGATACTATGATCCATGTGTACGTAGTGTTCGGCTGCCAAGCCTTTGCTCACGGATGAAAGGCCACTACAGCTCGAGTTTTGCGATTCAGATCGAGTAATACACACCATTGAATTCAGCACGGCGCACTGCATTCGTTTCTACCAATTAGAATTTCATTCACAGCCTTTTGACCAATAATTGTCGAAACAAAGCTAAAACCGACATTTGTTTTGAGACGGAGTGGTAAGTATGAATTGCTATTTGAATCGCAGTTTAAATTGTATGTTTTATTTTGAATTGATAACAGCGGTTAGGGATTAAAAAAACACATCCACCCCAACGTATTATAATACAGTATGCTGAAGTCCTCGGTGCACACATGAAAAAGCCAGCACCCCGTCGGGTAATATTGGTGTACACCACACAACTATGCTCAACTCAGTTTGATGCTCTTTAACTGTGCGCTGTTCAACTGTCTTCTGTGTCGCCTATTCCTCGTGCCGCCTGCCAATCAGAATCGAATCCGCCGCCATGAGGTCCTCGTGGTTGCTGCTCCCTTCGTCGCGACAGGTGCGTGGCATTAGGCGAGCTGTCCGTCTCGCGGCTCCCCATTCACCCCCTCCCTCTGCCGTTACTACACGCAGCTCCGCCGTCTCATGACCGACGCCGCGCCGTCCTCGGGGCCCGTGGCGCGGCGCATCCACGAGAAGCTTCTGGCCGCCTTCGCGCCCATGCACCTGGACGTGATCAACGAGAGCCACATGCACAACGTGCCGCGCGGCGCCGAGACGCACTTCAAGGTGGTGGTCGTGGCCGAGCAGTTCGACGGCAAGCCGCTGCTGCAGCGCCACCGCCTGGTGAACGCTGCGCTGCAGCAGGAGCTGAGCGACGGCGTGCACGCGCTCAGCATCCTCAGCAAGACGCCCCAGCAGTGGGCGGCCAACGCGCAGGTCAAGCCGTCGCCCAACTGCCGCGGCGGCATGACCACGGACGAGACCAAGAAGGACTTCCTGGAGAGCCTCAAGCAGAAGCACAGCAGTGAGTGAGTGAGTGAGTGAACCTTTCAGTCAATACACAGACCAGTCAGTGATCCTATCTACCTAGCGAGACCGACGCTGCAGCATGTTGAGCATCACGGACAGCACGCCGCCGATCATGACGCCCAGGATCTCCTCCTTGTGTTCGTCCACCACGGACAGCACGCTCTGCACGGACGCGGGTAGCTGCTTCCTCCACGACCTGGACAACCAGCTGCTGCGCGAGACGCGGTGCCCGATCTCCTCGGGCACGCACACGTCGTGAGACGCGATGTACTGGTAGTGCATGCGCGCGACCGCCTCCATGAGCGCCGCCTCGATGTCCGCCTCGTCCTTGGCCCGAGTGATAGCGCGCT
This sequence comes from Phytophthora fragariae, assembly GCA_009729435.1. Taxonomy (NCBI): domain Eukaryota; phylum Oomycota; class Peronosporomycetes; order Peronosporales; family Peronosporaceae; genus Phytophthora; species Phytophthora fragariae. The sequence goes on along the minus strand of QQOI01000077.1, from coordinate 244,021 downwards.
CGTCCTTGTCTGTGACCAGCAGCATCTCGTCGAACCGCGAGTGCAGCTCGTTGGCGACCACCAGGTGCATGGCGTACTTGGCGATGGCCTGCTTGGCCTTCTTGCGCAGGATGTCCCAGTCCGTCTCGAGCTTGAACGATACCACGAACGACTGCGGCGCCCACGTGTGTCGCAGCACGCCCAGCATCTTGGGCACCTGCTGCAGCGTCAGCTCCAGCGGACCCGCGCGCGACTGGATCTTGTGCACCGACAGGTCCTGCTGCGGGATGTAGAAGTCGCTCACCGCCGCGGCCAAGAGGAACAGCGCGCGCTCCTTCCAGGGCGCGACGCACGTCGCCACCATCCGCAGCACGAAGAAATAGTCGTCCACCGACGTGAACGGCAGCGCCAGCAGCGTGTTGGCTGCGCGCACAGTCCGGAGCTTGTGCACTGCGCCCACCACCTTCTTCTTGGCCGCGGGGTCCTCCACCAGCAGTCGGATCTCCTCTCCGCGCACGTCCAGGTGCTCCAGGAAGTCGACGTCCAGCGACGAGCACGTGGCTCGCTGCAGGTGACGCGCGAAGGGGGCGATGGAGCCGGGACGGTGCACGTAGATGACTGCGTAGCCCAGGCCCAGCAGGTACTCGACGGACGCGGCGCCTCGCGAGCCCGTGGAGAAGTTGTCCAGGAAGCGCACAGTGTTGCGCTCGAGCGGGACGGTGGTGCCGCCGGACGTCACGACGGCCACGCACTTGCCCACCACGCGGTGGTGGTCCAGGAACGCCTCCACCTGCTCGCGCCGCTCGTCGCCCCATTTGGGCGCCGTCGTGTCCACGAAGTACTCCTCGGTACGACGCTGGTCCTCGTCCGACATTGGCAGTTGAGTTGAATGCGCTAATTGGATAATGGACGGTCTCCGGTGATGGATAAACGTCGACATACTACGATCTGGCATGAGATGCTGTTGGATAGGTCAAGTTGAAGTTGTGGATACTCTCAATTGTGAATTTTACGCTACCGTACATGTAACGGACGGATTTTGCTGGTTATGCCAAGTTGACGGGGGACTTGGCCTCGATGTATCCGGGGGACTTGGCGTTGATGGGTTTGTGGAACAGCTCCTCGATGTCCTCGAGCAAGATGCCCTTGGTCTCCGGGCAGAAGTAGTACACGAACAGGCCGCAGCACACAGCGAGACCCGCGAAGAGGAAGAAGACGCCGTTGATGTTCAAGTACGGGAAGAGCTTGACGATCTCCGTCATGAGCGCGCCGCCGACCCAATTGGCGGCAGTCGACAGGGACACAGCCGTCGCGCGCACGTTGAGCGGGAAGATCTCGGAGCAGTAGATCCACGGCACCGCGCCCCACGACACGGCGAAGCTGAACACGAAGAAGGCCGTGCCCATGCAGATGAACCAGCCGCCGACCTCCGGACACCCGGCGTTGTCGACGTTGCCGTTGCAGATGGCAGTGAACAGGACGGCGGCGAAGAGGTGGCCGATGACCATGCCCACGGCTCCGATCAGCGCCATCTGACGCCGACCGAACTTGTCCAGCATGAACAGACCCGGCATCGTGCTCAAGCAGTTGACACCACTCAGCAGTAGCGACGCGTAGATGCCGGCGCCCGTGATGTCCTTGAAGATGAGCGACCCGTACGTCATAATGGGGTTGATACCCGTCGCCTGTTGTCCGAGCTGCAGTGCCATGGCGATGAACACGCGCTTGCGGATCGAAGGTTCCCAGAGCTCCTTGAGTCCCAAGTCGCTGGCGGATTCTTGAGCGATCTGGTCGCCAATGGCGGCCAACTCGTGCTGCACGTTTTCCGTCTGTCGCAGGCGCTTGAGCACCGCCTCAGCCTTCTCCTTGCCCTTCTTCTGGTACGTCCATCGAGGGCTCTCGGGCACGCAGAAGATGCCGCACATGACGATAATAGGAGGGATCATGGACACCGCGTTACTGATACGCCAGCCATTGCCGTCGTTCTCCACCAAGATGTTGATGAGGTTGGCAAGCCACTGGCCGAAGGTGACGGGGAACACCATCAAGCCCGACAAGCGAGCACGAAGCTCCTTCGGGGCCATCTCCGAGCCGAACAGCGGGAGCGAGAAGGACGAGTTACCGACACCGAAGCCCTGGACAATGCGTGCCAGGTACATGAGCGTGTGGTCTTGTGCAGGGTTCAGACACACCCAAGTCGTGCCGATGCAGAAGAGGATACCGGCGGACATGATGGTGGCGCGGCGGCCGAACTTGTCGGCGACGTAGCCGCCGATGAGGGCGCCCACCAGACAACCGAGGTTGTACACCATGTTGTACCAGACCGTGAACGTGGTCCACTCGCCGGGCAAGTCCGAAGACGACTTGGTGCAGTCGGCGTACGTGAAGTTGTGCCATCCCACGCAGTAATCGTTCAGGAACGAGTCCATGATCAACACGCCGGACGTCACGCCTTGGTCGTAGCCGAAGAAGAAGCCGCCGAGCGACGCGAACGCACACACGATGATGGCGTAGGTTCGGCTACCGTCGGTGGGCTCAGTGTCGGTGTCGTAACGATCAACGGGAATCGCCATGGCAACCATCGTCTTGCGAGTTTTGTCGGTGGTGCGGTGCGGTTAGTCGAATGCACACTAGAGTGCAAAAGGAAAGTGAGCTGAGCGCTCGACCGTCTCCACCTCAAGGCTGTGCAGTTGGTTCAAACGACGCAAGACTGTTTTGTATTCCCCATGACAATGCAGTCGACTCGACTGTCGCCCAGCAGCATTGAACATGGCTCACCAGCCTTTCCGGATTTGACAAATCGCTGCCCATCTCGTGGTCAGGTACCGCTTCAACCTGTGCCGTACCATCAGAAAGCACCGCCGTCAAAGCCCCTGAGTGTGTTGACCAGTACGAGTCTGAAGTCTGAAGTCTGAAGATAGTGAGATGCGACTTCAGAATCGCCAGACGACGTCCTGCACTGAAGGTATGAGGGGTCCGCTTTCCAGCGCGGATATCCTTCCTTTTGAAAGCACCGGCGTGTGAAGGTTTCAAGTCCGCGGCATCCGCATGCAGTGCTGGTGATCATGATGCAGGACGAGGTGGTTTAACATCAACAAATCGTCCGCGAAAAGCTGGTGGTGGTTGAAGTTCGCGTGGGCCGTGCTGGTCGTGGGATGCACGTGTGAACGTCACTCTCGCAACAGCACCTACATGAGACGCAAGGGTTTTGACTCAAAGCTTTTGAGGGGATCGAACTTCCGACCCAATCGACTCATAATCCTACGTCTGTTGACACTGCAAAGTGCAAGTGCTACATGTGGATCAATGCAGGTATGTCTTCACGACAGTGTCGTGTCGATTGGATTGGATCGAAGAGCAAGTCGCGCAGCACTGCCCGGCTTCAACTACATGTTAACTACAACCACAGTCTCGCGAATTGTCAGGATGGAGGCTCTTTTTTCTCAAGTAAAAAGGCCGCGAAGAGTCTTGCACCGCCTTGAAGTTTGTCTTCGCCGAAGACACAAACTTCAAGGCGGTGCAAGCGAGTTTGCCAGAGTTTGCAAACTCTTAAAGCAGTGTTGGTTGGTTGTTGGTTTATGGTTTTTGCTGGTTTTACAAAAACCATGGTTCAACCTGGTGGAAAAGCCAGCACAACCAGAAGAACCTGGTCGTGACTGGTTTTTCAGTGAACCAACCCCAATGGGTACACTAGAAATGACAAAATGAGCACTCGGTGTCACCAAAATGAGCACTCGCTGTCTTGCTCACTATTAATAACACATACCGTACGCAAGTTAACCCTTTCGCGAGCCGCTCTGCTACATTAAATGGGCCGGAAGGACATCTCGTCGCCCGAGCCACTTTTCTGCTGGGCCGGTACTACTGCTCGAAGCAGCTGATGTTGCCCGCAAATGCTACACGGGCACCTTGACGAGCTTGCCTAACAGACCGCCGTTGCTGGTCACGAAGATCTGCTTGTTGGTTGGCACGGCATCGGGAGCACGCGACGTGTCCGCACATCAAGCACGACACGATTTGAATCCTATCAAAGCAGCTTTTGCGTTCGCGTTGACAAACAGAGTAGCTTGTGTCAAGAAGCCCTCCTTCACCTACGAGGACGTCAAGACGTCCTTCAAACTCTTCTGCTGCATCTACAGCATTGACACGCTCAGGATGCCGGGCAGCCACCACGGCGATGGCCGGCCTGGCCCGAGCAAAGTCATTGGCCTTCGCCAACGTCTACTTGATCCCGTGCGTCTTATTCGTGCTTGGAGGCTCGCTCCTTGACGGCCACTTCCCCAACGCCTTCAGCCAGACCACGTGTGAGCATCTAGGTGGCGTTGGTGGTGCCGCCCGTGTGTCTCGTCCCCACCCTTAAGGAGGAATCAGGTGCAGCCTGCTTGGGTACCATCCTGGTCGACGTCATCGGCGTCGCAGTCGTCATGCAGGCCACCCGAGCGTGTCATTCCCCGAGCTCAAGTTCTCGCAGGTGGCCGGCGTATTTGACAACTTGTCGCTCGCCTACGGAGCAGGGATCGTTATCCCCAGCACAGCGACCCGAGCCGCATGCCTCGCGTTGTGGGCGTGACTGTGGGCCTCATCTCGTGCCTCTTCCTGATGCTAACCAGCACGGCGTACTCGGCCGTGGGCTGCCAGATCACTGGCAACTTGCTGTTTACCATATAGCCGGACAAGCCGACAGGACTCACGACGCTGGGCTTCCCGCTCACCGCAGCACCAAGATGTCGGTGGCCGACGCCGAGAACGAGCACAAGGGCAGCGTCGAGGAGGAGATGACCAAGTACCGCGGTGGACTTAACACCGTCAAGTACGTCGTGCTACGGGTCGCCTTTGTCGTCGTGCTGGTGGTGCTGGCCATTGTGTTCACTTCTCGGACTTCGTGGGCGCGTCGGACGCGTTCACGAAGTCCTGGGCCAGCGTGATCAGGGTGCTCATGGCATTCACCACGAAGCCCGCCGAGCCGTTGGGCACACGACCGAGCGTGCATTGCTGAACAGTCTCCAAGATGTCTCGCCCCAGCGCCATTTGATGCAGCGTCCACGGCAGATTGGGTTTTCGTCCTGTCACCAAATGAGACCGCGTCAAACGAAAGTATGCTTCCGAACCTAAGTACGAATCGCGATTTAAGCACACCATTGAAAAGAGGAGCATCTCTTCTTTCTTCTGGTGCCTTCAGATCTAGGAGAAGTTGAAAACTCACGAAGCACAGACCGTCCCAATAAAGTATTGCCCTCAAAAACCAACTTTTTCAAAAAAATATTCTGGCTTGCCCTAGATTAGTTTTCAATTCTGAATCGATTGAGCCTATTCCCGTACGCGGATTCGGTCTCCTTCCTGTTCAAATTTTAATGTTTATATCGCGATCTCAAAATTCCAGGTGTATATTTGAGACCGCGTCAAACAAAAAGACGCTACGCCACCATTTGGTTTTTCCGAGAAAAACGCCTTCAAAGATTGGCCAGCAAAAATCGTACTTAATTGTGTTTTCTCCCTGGGGGCGTTTTTCGCAAAGTCTAAATTTAGAGCAGGTGTATCGACCAGCATTGTTTCGCCCCTGAAGGATCATGAGCACCGCAGCCCCCATCGAGAGCCGCACGGACACCATAGACCCTCATGGTAACCCGCCCCGCGCAGACGCCGCCATCGCAGCCTCTGCGTAGTCCCCGCTCACAGCCTTTGCGTCCGACCCAGCAGTTGAGCAGCCATCCAGCGACAGCGTGGTTCTAGCTTCATCTTCGGAGACGACTCACTGTAAGCAAGGAGAATCAATTCCAGCGCCAGCCAACAGCAACTGCAGCACCGTGACCAGACGACTGCTACGCTCCCCGCAAGATACACCTGATGACAGCGCTTGGGATCGACTGTCCGAGGACGAGGCCGACGTGTCCTCCGTCGAGGTTGCCGAGCAGAACCACTGCGCATCAAGCGAAGATTCAAGTTCGGACGAAAGTATTTTTTTGTTAGACGATGACCTTCGAGCGAGAGTCACGGCTTACATCTGATCCGACGCGTGTGATGGCCACTGTCTCCTCGGCAAACAAGCAGATTTAGTGCACTTCATGATGCCAACCGTTCCAATGTGCACTAAGAAAAAGAAGCGGAGCGCAGCAGTATTTCCGAATGATGCTTCGGGGATTTTTCTAAATTTTGAAATTCCGGTCAAAAATATACACCTGGAATTTTGAGATCGCGACATAAACATTAAAATTTGAACAGGAAGGAGACCGAATCCGCGTACGGGAATAGGCTCAATCGATTCAGAATTAAAAACTAATCTAGGGCAAGCCAGAATATTTTTTTGAAAAAGTTGGGTTTTGAGGGCAATACTTTATTGGGACGGTCGGTGCTTCGTGAGTTTTCAACTTCTCCTAGATCTGAAGGCACCAGAAGAAAGAAGTGATGCTCCTCTTTTCAATGGTGTGCTTAAATCGCGATTCGTACTTAGGTTCGGAAGCATACTTTCGTTTGACGCGGTCTCATTTTAGACCGGAATTTCAAAATTTAGAAAAATCCCCGAAGCATCATTCGGAAATACTGCTGCGCTCCGCTTCTTTTTCTTAGTGCACATTGGAACGGTTGGCATCATGAAGTGCACTAAATCTGCTTGTTTGCCGAGGAGACAGTGGCCATCACACGCGTCGGATCAGATGTAAGCCGTGACTCTCGCTCGAAGGTCATCGTCTAACAAAAAAATACTTTCGTCCGAACTTGAATCTTCGCTTGATGCGCAGTGGTTCTGCTCGGCAACCTCGACGGAGGACACGTCGGCCTCGTCCTCGGACAGTCGATCCCAAGCGCTGTCATCAGGTGTATCTTGCGGGGAGCGTAGCAGTCGTCTGGTCACGGTGCTGCAGTTGCTGTTGGCTGGCGCTGGAATTGATTCTCCTTGCTTACAGTGAGTCGTCTCCGAAGATGAAGCTAGAACCACGCTGTCGCTGGATGGCTGCTCAACTGCTGGGTCGGACGCAGAGGCTGCGATGGCGGCGTCTGCGCGGGGCGGGTTACCATGAGGGTCTATGGTGTCCGTGCGGCTCTCGATGGGGGCTGCGGTGCTCATGATCCTTCGGGGGCGAAACAATGCTGGTCGATACACCTGCTCTAAATTTAGACTTTGCGAAAAACGCCCCCAGGGAGAAAACACAATTAAGTACGATTTTTGCTGGCCAATCTTTGAAGGCGTTTTTCTCGGAAAAACCAAATGGTGGCGTAGCGTCTTTTTGTTTGACGCGGTCTCAAATGGAGCACAAACTGGAACTCGATGGCGTACACCAGTTATACATAAAACCATAAAACCACGAAAAACCTGGTCGTGCAACCAAAAAACCTGGTGCTTTGGTTTTTCTGGTCGCAAAGACCATGGTTTTTCCAACACTGCTTAAAGTGCTGCTCGACGTCTTCCTTCAAGGAAGTTCCTTGAAGCCTCGTGCACGACTGTACATGCGCTCGTCTGGCGAGTTGAATCGTGCAATGTATTCGAATGACGAGTCCATGAGCCATCGGTCCCAGGGATGAGTGCTCGGAGGATGCCAAAAGTTTACATCAACTTGGACGAGGAGTCAAACGTTTGTGCCAAGGGCTCGTAGTCTAGGTCAAGTCCAGCACCTGCGAGGTAATCTGCCTCCTGATCGATGAAAGCATTAGGATCGAGTCGTAGAATGTTTGAAATGACCAACACACAGCGTACGAGCTGCCACACGCCTGAACTTCACTTCGAAAAGATCGGTACATGGTGTCTGTCGTAGTTCCATAATACGAGATCATTGGGACTAACGTTACATGTAGTCTGCATACATGATGTAAATCAAGTGTCCGCTTACTATTACATGTACAAAAAAAAGTTGTGAAGACGGAGTTACTACATCTTCACGACGTTCGGTGAAGCTTTTCAGTACAGTGGTGGCTGCCCTTATGATCAAGAGCACTTTATCTGTTGAGTTCGGCCGTCGCGTGGGCTCAGGACAGGCACCAGCGAAGGATGGAGGCTCTTGATGGCGCCTGAAAAACTTGGGGCGAGTCACCGTGTGCAACTTTCATGAGAGCGATAATAGAAACAAAAGCAAGTTACTTCTCCAGGACTTCTCCCTCCTCCACAGATTTACTCAAGAGAGCACTGCAACCCCTGGACTTGAAAGGCACCGTGCGATGGTCTTGTTGGCGATATGGCAGGCAACTTGCTTTACCATTCCTCAATTTACTTCGGACTGCTTCGCCCCCTCCCCCCCCAGCATCTTTTGGACATCAATATGAAGATCATCGCGTCGTTGGTAGTCGCCCTTCTTGCGGCCTCAAGTGTTTCTGCGGAAGTGACATGCTCCGCGTTCCACTTCGAGCAAAACAGTGAGGGCAATATGGTCATTGTCCTGGACAATTGCAACGGAGCAGTCACAAGCGGCTCCACGGTGATTGCCGGAACATCCCCAGGAGCCACAACTGGTAGTTCGACGCCATCCACGTTCAATACGCCCACGGCAGCTGTTGCAACTGCACCGTCAACGCCAACCGCGACGGGTACTAGTACAACTACTGGCACTTCCACGAGCTCCGCTATAAACTCCGGGTCATCCACATCTGAAACTTCAAATGCTCCCACCGCCACGACTTCAAAGTCGGATAATTCCGCGACACCTTCCGCCATTACAGCAGCGGTGGCAACGACAACCCCACAAACGTCAACGACGACGGCCTCCGGAACTGCCGAATCGACTTCTCCTGTAGCCACAAACGCACCGTCCAGCGCTGCGGTGGCCGTATCTGAGACTACCAACGGTGCCACCTCGAATCCTCCCTCGACGCCTCCTACGAATGGAGCTGCTAGTGAAACTACAGCTGCTGCTGCTGCTGCCACCACCACCACCACGGGGACGGGCTTTGCTGGATTAGGGTCTTCGACGTCTGCACCTGCTTCGGGTACTTCTAGTACTGCTACGAATACAGGAGCAACTGGAGCTGAGAATGCCTCTGGGACTTCCACAAGTGCCACCACTAGCTCAACCACAGGCTCCGCAGCGCTGACGAATTCCCAAGCGACAACTTCCACTTCTTCAGGGTCTGCAACGAACGCTCAGACTGCCACCGGAACTGCGTCAACACAGGGATCTCAACCGACTGCGAGTTCCTCAGAAACGAGCTCCCGTGCCAACGAAGTATCCGGGAGCACAGCGGCCTCCTCACTTCGAGGCGGGTCTTCTTCAAGCAGCATTGCTAGCAACACAGCTACAGGCAGCAGCTCCACTGAAACCGAGGCGAGCGCCAACATCTACAAGTCTGCTGCGAGCAAATCTACAACGGGGTCTGTTGTCGGTAGTACTGGCCAGGGAGACAGCGCCAACCAAGATTCTTCCAGCACTGGGCAGGGTGACAACATCCTCAGCGGAAATTCTTCCAGCAGCTCTGGATCTGGCAACACTAACGCTGGCAATCGCATCGAGCGCGGGTTTGGGACGTCTGTGGCATCTGCGCTTCTTGTCACCGTAGCATTCGTGCTGATGTAGACGTAGACTAGGCGTGCGTAGAGAGTCAACAAACGTGTGTGTCCTTACTTCCGCACTTATCTCCTTCAGAACGATACAACTCGCACATTCCCAGCGTTTGGTGCATCTCAACAGAGTTCATCAATGTTGCAGCTAGCAGCACTCGTTACATGTTCAGTCTCGAACAGACTTTCGGGTTCGTCAGGCCCCTTCGCCGCTGGTGTTGTTGTACTGTACTCCCCAGACTCTGCGGTTAATTCCTCCGCGCGTCTTGTCGAGGAAAACAAACTCGCGCCATTAACCAACTTGCGTGGCGCGCACGCAAATAAACTTTTTCGCAGCTTTGGTGCTCGGTCTTGCCAGCGCTTGGACTCTCAACCCGACGACGCATCAAACGGAGCTGATGCAGCAAACACAGTTTCCAGCACAGGCATCTCCAGCGATATCACTGTAGTCCTCAGATTCCGATACTCCCATTGCCCCACGGTCGACATTCCGCTTGGTGACAGGCACTACAGAGACAGAGAGCTCCGTCGTACCATCCAGCATCGACTCGACGCAGAACTTCGATAAGTACGATAACTCTGCATCTAGCGTGTATTCTGGATCAACTCCGCAGCCCACGGTCCGTTTAGTAACGAGTGGGACGATTTTTTCGTCCACGACTATGACTACAGCAACTCCAGTATCACCATCAATGACATGAGTACGGCTCCACCGATTACATCCAAGTACCGGAACCAACATTTCGTGCGGTGACAAGTGATAATACAGCTATCCCAGCAGCAGCATAAGCCCCCGTGGCGCCGTCCTTGGAACATCGAGTGTTCCAGCATCCCCAAGAGCTCCGGCAATGGCAAGCTTGACTGTACAACCTGCATTTCACGATTCAAGCTTGTCCACCCCCTCCGTCTTCAGTGGTGGTGGTCACACATCAAGTTCGACCACCAATGTGGTGAGTCCGCTCTAATGGTATTTTTCAAGATGCAGCGCGCAACGAAAGTATTCACCGCAGCGCAAGCTCGTTCGATAGATCAATATGCTCATCCGGTTTCGATGTTGGGGACATCGGCAGCACGGACAGTAGTGCAGTTGGTTTTTCATCCTCCGTCGAAAGACGCCAATGGCATCGGAAGCCAAGCAACGACGAACGCAGGCACGACCATGCCCCAGTGTATTGTAGCGGTGCTTTCGGCGTTTGTCACCATCGTGTAGCTTTCTAAGTCTTCTATGGGCAGTACTCAGAGCATCAGTGGTGTGTTCAGCGACCGCATTGCTCGGAATTGCTTCCAACAGAGCATCTCTGCTCTAACACTCCAGTGGGAGGTTTTGCGTCGTCGATGGCTTCAGCAGCCAAAATCGATGAAGCGAATAGACATCGGACCTGAGAACTCCAGTGTCGACTACTATTTCTCACGCGAACACTCTGACAACAGTCCGAGCTGTGAGTGCAATTAGCGATGCGTATTCGTAGTCTCGTAGGCTTCATCAATGATGATCACCTATGCATCGACTTGAGCCACTTTGCTCCCGATAGCTGCACCCACCGCCACTCGACTTCGCGACATTGCGCCGTTGCATGCGCCTTAGTCGTCGTCTGTCGTGCGTCGGCAGTTTTTCCTGCTGAACTGCGGCCTGTCGAAAGAGTCGCTCGGATCGTACGATATCTCCCGCTCGCTGGACAGCTCAGCCCATTTCGCAACTCACTTCCTCGAGTACACTAACCAAGACCCCAAGAGATGAAGCTCCTCCTGTCCTCGGTCCTGCTCGCTGTCGCGATGGCTGCCGTCTCTGCAAAAGAAAACTCAACGGATACGTCGCTGGGGACGTCCGAAGCATCGTCATGGTCAGCCTCGGCGTCCTCTGAAGGTTGGAGTGGGTCTGACACCGCCAACGAAACCTTTGCCGCCTCTGGCTCGGGGGACTTGACCGACACAGTCACCGTCGGTAGTGTCGGCTCAGCCTCCGGCAGTGTCGCCAACGTCGTTGGAACCGACTCCAGCTCGTCGAGTGGCTCCACACTCGAAGACACTTCGATCGAGACCACCGCGCCGACTGACTACTCTACCAGCAGCAGCGGCGCCGAAGGAGATAACCTCGCCAGTGCTTCGGCCAGTGCCGCGAAAGCAAGCTCGGGGTCTTCGGGAGCGACAGGAATCGCTTCGTCGGTTGCGCTCTACACGTCAGCCACAATCGCCGTGGCCGTTGCAGCCCTCCTCTAGTCTACTACCAGCAGAGAAGAGATCCATCGTTTTTTTTTTGCTTCATCGTCATAGCAGCAGCAATGTAAATACATACACATGCATTTTGCTGGTGCTACCATGTTGCACGCCAGATACCATTGCTTGCTTGACCGCCCTCCAGCGCCCAGTACCAGGCTGGCACCAGCTGGAACTACCAGCTAACGGCGATGAATCTTAGCCCCATGTATTCTTGGTCGCGGCTTCCACGGAATTATCGCGGGCAAAAGCGCAAAACGCTCGCGAGGCCCCATAATAGTTTCATCTGCGCCAGATCATTCGACTCGAGCCGGACCGTTTCCTCGACCGTTTCTATGATTTTCGCAGTTGGGCAAAATGGGGCTTCTACAAGAAGTTCAAGGGTATCGAAATCGTCTTTGAAGTGCCGACGGTGCCCAGTCATGCTCTTCAATTATATGCCCCACCCCAGTAGTATTGTATTGGACTTGCAAATGCAGCAGTCGCTTCAGAAAATTTGATAAAACCATAAATTTGTTTTCCAAGAACGAGCTCCACGCGCGAAAAGTTCCCCATTTTCGGTTTCCATGCAAGTGATCTCGAAATTGTTGCAAAACGGTCGAGAATTTTTGTCCGTTACGGGTTAGCAGACTCATGGACTCGTGGGGCTGCTGGCGTCTCCGATCCAGCGACGGCTGCCCCGATTCTCATTCGCACATTTGCGCTTCAGTACTCGCATCTACAGCGTCCAAGTCGCCTCCATCCCTCCCTCTTTCCAAGATGAAGTTCTTCACTGCCGTCCTCATCGCCGCCGCCATCGCCGCCCAGAGTGTCTCTGCGATGCAGCTAGCTGACGGCACCACCGTCACTTCGACCGGCACGACCGGCACCACCGGCACCACGGGAACAACAACGGGCGCCACCACTAGCACCGGGACAACGGGCACCACCGGCGGCTCCACTAGCACCGACACAACCGGCACTACCACTGGTACTACCACGGGCACCACCGGCACTACTGGCACCACCGACACGACCGGCACTACCGGCACCACCGACACCACCGGCACCACGACGAACTCGACGGACACTACTGGAACCACCACCGGCAGCACGGACGTCACTGGTACCAGTGGTGAGACCCCGGAGGGCGCTGCAACTGCCACAGGCTCTGTGGCGGCCAGTGGATCCGGCGATAGCACGACGACTGTCGGCGACTCGTCCACCACTGGAACTGTCGGCTCGGGCTCCAGCGGTGCCGGCAGCGTGGAGCCGATCACGTTCGCAGCGTTGGCTCTGGGCGCCACGGTGGCCGCCGCCCTCTTCTAATCCAGCCAGCCAGCGCAGTCTTGTCCATTAGGTTGTATGCTCGATAACAGCGACCAACATCAATTTTTCATCATCTGCCTGCTCCCTCTCTGTCACTTTCACGTTTGGTGACGTAAATTCCCCACAAAAGAATTGCGTCGAGATAGGGGAGTCTCGAAATTGTCGCCAAGTTCGGCCTCCTTGAGTCTCAGTTCGATACGCGTCATCCCCATGGAGATCCGTCGTCCGGTGCCGGCCGAAGACGTGGCCGACAATAGGGAACTTGAAGACCCGTCACGATTCCAGATCGGGGGAAGCGAAACGAGGGTGGGCGGGGTGCGAGTTCCAGGCAGCGGGTTCTCCAAGAGGTCGCTCTTCCCACTTGACGGACAAGTGGCAATAGCAGGCAGGCGAGATTCGTACGGGGGTTCTAGCTCTGCATCCTCCTCCTGATCTGATGCGTCTTCGTCATCTTCATCGTCGTCGCTATTGCTATGTTCGTTCAGAGTGAAGCTCTTGTCGAGCCTTCGCCGGGACTTCTCATCCAAGTGCAGCAGAAGACTCGCTCGTGAATTGTAGCCACGGTAGATGGACTGGATGCGGACGGCAGACTGGTTCACGCGCTCCAAATCCTTTCGGTAGCGCCGTCGTCGCTCCTGCTGCACGTTCAAGAACCTGCGGATCTTGGACTGGATCGCCATCGCGCTCACCGCGGTCATGTGCGCTTTCTTCTCCTCCCTCAACACTCGAACCTGACCTTGAGCCAAATGGGCGCGCACAACCGCCTGCATCTGCACGGCCGCGACATTTCGCTTGCGCTCCATCTCCTGCTGCTCCATTTTGTGCTTTTGCAGAAGAACGATCCGCTGACGACGTCGCTCTTCACCCACTCGGCGGTACCTCTCCGCAGCGTCTTGGGTGTCTGTCGACTCGTTCGACTTGTTGGCCAGTAGATTCATGAGCTGCGCTTGTGCAATTGACTCGACAGTCATCGAGCGTCGGTGACGCAGACGCCGTCGGTAGCGCCGAAATGCATTGATAATCGTCCGAACAGCAGCAGTCCGACGTCTGTGCTCCAGCCAGGCACTTCGTACCGAACGGAAGTCGCATTTTGCACGATGGCCGCGGAAGACGCGCTGGATGTTGATGACACTCAAGCGGATACTTCGTACGAATCGGGTCACGTTGTTTTGCATCATGTTGCGCTGCCGATGCGCAAGGTACTGGAGCTGGATCTTCCGCGCTAAGAGATGCTCGATCCGCTTCTCATTGTTCTTACGAACCATAATTCGGCCTTGAAGTTTGTTCTTCTCACCCCACGACTGGATGTTACGCAGCTCGCAATCTGCCTCGGGGTCGAGCAATGCTGCGCGCTTCTCTAAAAACTCTCGCAGGCGCTCAGGGTTGATGCGCAAAACTCCTGTCGGTGTATCGTCTTGGCCAGGTTGGTTCCCAGACGCTGATGCAGCGGCACGAGTAGTATCCTCCTGACGAATACGAAGCTGCTCACCAAGTAGATGCGCAGTCGGTGATCGCAGCTCCATCATGTTACTCAGAGTTTCTTCAACACCACCACCAGCTTTGATCCTTGAAAAAGGATCGTACGTGGTCTGAACGCGCTGTTCCTCATCACCGCATCGTTGTTGCTCCAATGCTTCAAGCTCATTCTCCTGGTCAATTGCCTCGATACATTGGCGCAGTCGATCGAGATCGATGGCTGCTATGTTCGGTTTGGCAGGCGACGTGGTAGGAGATTCGGTTGAGATGGCAAGCGCTTCTCGCAGCCTCTTCAAACCCATCGAGTTGATGCCACACTCCTTCCTTCGTCCACGCGAGGTAGTCGACGAGCGCGATAAACTATTCACGCCGCTACAATCTCGTTCCGTCAGAAATGTCTTCCCAGATGATGAGGTTCCGAGAGCTTGCAGTGTCGCCCGTGACAACAGTAGCGGGCTGTACGTTGCCTTCGGGCCGATGATCAACTCCAATGCCACCGAAGGAAAGAGCGCGCGCAAGTCATTGTCCACATGCAAGAGGTAGTTGACGATATTCTGCCTTTTCCACGGGAAGCGAAATAGCCGCTGGAAATTACTCATCTGTCGCCGTCGCTGGCGCATTCGCCGCCAATCCAGAATCCCTTCCACGATGCTAAGAGTGGTTTGCTGCAAACCGCTGACTAGCAGTCCAACGTGGTGAACATGATGCTTCATTCTCTTCGTGAGTTCGGCTAACCGAGCTCTCGACTCGGCCACTGCCACCTCAGCTTCTGTGACAGCTTGATCAGCCTCCGCTCGTGTTGGGGTAGGGATGGTCAGACCAATCAATGACCCCGACTTCTTCATGCGCGATGGAGACATCGCCTTGGCCGCCTCCAACGCAACTTGTGCCTGTTTGTACTTGCCTTGAGCTTTCAGAAGATCTTGAGCTAGAGTATCGATAAGGGGCAGCACTTGTTTTAACTGACGGACCAGTTGTTCACGCATCATGATGTCTTTGGTGACCCCCAACTCACGTAGAACAATCCGTGACGACTTCTGTGTACTCGAAAGCCACGGCGCTGGTCCACTAGGAAGATTCTTGTTGAGAATTTGAGTGTCACCCTTAAAAGTCTGTCCCCGTTGTGTTTTACTGGACGATGGACGAGGCACAGGCAACTGAGCACGAGGAATATCCGTCTCACTTGGAGAATGTTTCAAGCCGGGACACATAGCATATTTGCTGGATCCTGGCATCCCATCGTCGGGTGTTCCCAGTGCTTCATCTTGGTTTTCACGAAGTTGACGCATGCTAGCATTCCGTAGAAAACTCGATGCTCCCTTCGGTGGCACAACGGGGGACATGTGCCGCCTAGGTCGGGTTGACGACCTGAGCGGGGCCGAATTCGTACGCTTTGGCACGACCAAAATCACATTTTCATTGAACTCGTCATCCTCGCAATCGTCCCGGCGTTCCAAACTCCCCGGTAATTTTTCGTCGCTTGCCTTTCGTTGAGACTGGTGGCGCTGGTAGTTGTCCAGAATTTTTTGCTGGCGTTGATACCTGGGTAGTTGAGTCTTGAAACTTTCCTCTCGCGCTTTCTGGTCTCCATACTGCCTTGCCAGTCCTCGTGCAACAAGATTTCTTCGGAGAGCAGCAGACTTCCTCACTGCCACTGGTAGCCCACCCGTTGGTCTTTCCGAAGTATCGCCATAGTGACTTAGCAGGTTGCGATCGCCCTCAATTATCGACTGGCCGCTCTCCCCTACAGAAGCAGAGGGTCCCAGCAGCGGGGATTTCTTCATCAAACCCATTCAGACCTGCACACGGAATGAAGTCGGCAAATGCAAGGCTTCCCTCGCAAAAAATAGCCAAAATGTGGCAGTCTAAGTCTGTCCTCAATTAGATGCCTCCGTTGAACAACAAAAGCGTTGGCGTAATTGGTATCGATGGCAGCAATTTTGTCACCGATGCACTGTTGTCCTTGATTGTTCTATCAATTCGACATCTTTCCACTCACCAGCTCAAGTCGCACACGAGAGATACATGGTCGGATGGAAACGTGGACGATGGCAGCGCAGCCTCGTGAGTCACTTCCTCCTCGGTGAAAAATGGGAACACGTCACGGACTTGCAGCGTCTTCGATCCAACCATGATATAGTCCAGCGTGTCTACGAAGGTTGTCACGTAGTTCGTGAATGCTGGGATCCCACACGCACTCACGAGCTGGAGAGCATGCTCAAAGCGGTTCGGACGGACAATACCGGCGCGTTTATCATCGGGTTGCGAGTCTTTTCCGTCGGCCTTTAGGTTCCATCGAAACGAAGAAGCTTCCTGCCAGTGTCGGTGGCTTGAATCGATTTGGCCATCCAGAAGAAAGGCAACCAGCGCTGCTCTGGGATGAGCGTTCCAGTCTCCGCACATGACGACGGCCGCATTTTCAAGACCAGCCTCGGCTTTCCGTCGCCCCACACTATCAACGACAGCGACACCTTGGAGCAATCGAACCAAATGTGCGTCTCCGCGATAGAAGAGATGCGTATTGGACAGAACAATAGTCCTCGACGGGTCTAGCTCGGAACGCAAGACGAGTAGTTGAGCGATAGACGGAATCCGGTTAACAGCCTTCGCGATTTCTGGGAAGTCCTGCAAAAGACCCTGAGTTGCTGGATTTGTCGAGTTCTTGACCGTCAGTCCGAGGTACAATGTATCCTCGTCTACCACCTCGAAACGATTCGTCCTCACGAACGTAGCACAACCTTCATTCGTGGTTCCCGTTTTACCCGAGTAGAATCCATGGTAGCCAAGCGATGTCATCATGGGCTCGAAAAACTTTTGGTACACATGCTCGCCCATTTCCTGGAGGCAGACGATGTCGCTGTTGTTTTCCTCGATCTCCTGGAGGATGAGTTGGATCCGGCGCGTCTCCTTGATGACGCTCGCATCGACGTACGGGAACAAGTTCTTCTTGGCGTGGTCCGTCGTCGCGTAGCCATCATACAGCACATTGTAGCTCATGACCCGGAAGGCCTCCGCCGCATCCGGGTACTTGTCCGCAGCGCTCGTGGCCCCCATTCGTCTCCTCTCTTTGAACACGTCTCGGTTCGGTCCAGGCAGCACCTTCGTCGTAGTCACGTCGGCCTTGCTGTCTTCGGCAAAGTCCGAGTTCATGGTCGGCGCATGGCACTCCACGTAGAACCTGCAGCCCAGTTCCTCCTGCGTCGGCGTGTACCTCCTCTCGGTGCCCACCAGCGTCCCGTGCGTCTCCTGCTCTGGCTGGAGACGGAACCAGCGCCACGAGCACTCGTCGGCGGTGCAAAACTCCGTCTCCGGCAGCGGAGCCACGGGGGTCCCGGCCATCACCGGCTCCAGCACCTTGAGCCCCGTGACGAGCGGCTGGTTGTGCAGCACCACGAAGGTCTCGGCCCCGATCTGGAGGCTGCGGGTGCGCATCAGCGCGTCGCCCACCGTCGCCACTTTGGCGTTGATCTCCTGGCCGTCGACGTCCAGGAACTTGACGGCGACGGAGGGCGCAGCGCCGCCCGCAGTTCCGTTCTTGGGCTTCTTCTTCGCCTTGTTGGCCGTAGAGACTTGAGACGACGCAGCGGACGCCAGCAGCTGCAGACGGTAGCGCACGCGCTCCAACTTCTCGGAGCTCAGGCGGAAGAAGCTCTTGCGGTCGTTCTGCAGTCGCAACTGCAGCGTCAGGTGCGACGCGCCCGGCGCGAAGCTCATATGGGCCACCCGCATGTCAAATGGGGTCCATCACGATCCCAGCAATGCTATTGGTCGATTCAAACGTTAAGTTCGCTCGCACTTTTCAGAAGTATTTGGTGAGACCGTGCCGACCAGCTCTTTTCCACCAATTGCAGCCCACCAAAGTCGAAGCGTCGTCAGCAGACGAATAGCGGACCATGGATGAGTACGTGCGTGGCGTGTGTTGTGCATGTGTATATATCACTCCGGGTCAATGGGGGCATGCTACTGCCCCACTACCCTTCTAGCTAGACGTCGTGGGCTTCTATTGCGACCTCCACCGCTTCCATCCATAAAGAATTGAGGTCGTAGCTGCTGGTACTGACCGACGTCTTGCATTCTGCTTTCAGCGAGTGCGTTGTTGTGGTGATCGACGGGGCCAACGTCTCGTGCCAGAAGGACGGCAAGGCGCGTATCTCCAAGCTCGCAGCTGCGATCCAGTACTTCCGGTCGCTGGGGGTCGCATCCGGCCGCTACCCCGTCAACTGCGTGGCCTTCGCGCCCAATTTCTGGCTCAATGTGAAGCCCACGCCCGGCGCCAGAGAGAACGGGGCGATGGAGACGGACGACTGGACGCTGCTCAACGAGCTGGTGCAGAAAGATCACGTGATCCTCACTCCGTCGCAGGCCCACGACGACTTCTACGTGATCGACTACGCCGTCAAGTACGACGGATTCATCGTCACGAACGACATGTTCCGGGACCATGTGTCGAACAAGGTGGGGTTAATGGTAGATGGTCGGTCTAATTATTTGGTTGTAGTAATATGTGAGGTGTGGGGTGTCTGCGTAGCGATCGTTTCAGGGGAAGAGGCTGACGAGCACGTGGGTGCGCTCGCACTGCATCGATTTCACGTTCGTGGGGAGAGAGTTCATGCCGAATCCGCGCGCAATGGAGCGCGTGTTCACTTCTCAGCCATCATTGACGAATTCGTTACCTGCAGCCACGCCGGTTTTGATGTCATCGAGCAGTTCCTCGCTGTCGAGTTCTAGCTTACTAAAGCCTCCATCGGACGATGAGAATGACGTGGGTTCCGCTAGCGATGACGTTGACGAGGATGACATGGTAGTCGACAAGGCAGGCACCAAGCGGAACAAGAACATTGATCTTTCGGAGGTGACATACTACAAGGTACCGAGGGAGCTGTTGCCAATGCTACATGGGGAAGGCGGTGAGACGATGGAGAAGTTCCAGGAGTATACCGGGACGTACATCGTTTTGCCGTCTCATGCGGCGTTAGGAGCGCCGTCAACACCAGTTTCGAATGTGCTAACTCTCTCGATCTATGGGTAAGTGCATCGGATACGAACAACCGTGCTGGTTATTCTAACCTGTTGTCGTGAACGATTCTGTGCAGCCCAGAAGCCGGCCGACAGCAAGCTGTCGGACACCTGGATGCGTTTCTTCTCGAGATGCAGCAACAAGCGCAGTATGCGTTTCAACAGCAACAGCAACAGCAACAGCAGTACGTGGCTGCCCAGGTCCGTCAGACAGCAGTTTATCCTCAGCAGCAGCAATACCATGCAGGAGGCAATGGAAGCAATGGAGACATACCAACGCAGGACGACCACATGATGGAGATCGACCCGTATTAGAGTCTGTAGATGTCACGTGTTGTACAAGACAGAAATGCTGCGTGAGCTTCTAAATTATTTCCATCCCCGCTTGTAAGCATCGTTGTCTGTCTCCCCGAATTTCTTCTCGTCCTGTTTGTTCATGCACGCAAAGTAGATCCGTTCGTTAGAGAGCTAGACAATCCAATACACCAGTGATGCCACGTACCCGTTTTTCTTCTTTCCATCCCTGGACATCCATTTCCTTCCTTCGCTTTCCATCCTTCTGGAACGAGCGCCAATTGCCAACTCGCTGCTCCCGACGATCTGTTTCAGCCCATGAGCGCTCACGCTTGAACATGTTCACGACCTTAGCGTGCTCCTTCTCCTCCTGGTCTGCCTCGCGCCGCCTCTGAGCCGCTTCCCGCTTTTCGATGTTCAGGCGCCTGTTTTCGATTTCGGCGAATGCACGCATCACAGCTTTTTCTACTGCATCCTTCAGGTCGCCGAGCTCGCTCTCCTTGGCCCCCTTTTTGATCTTCTGGCTGCGCTCCTTTTCAACCTTCTCGGTCGCATTTTCAATCGTGCGGATGATTGTCTTCCGCCGGTCTTCCTGCGTGATGAGGTTGTACGCCTTCTTCACCTCTGCACGTCCGCGCACAAACAGGAACGACTCAGCACATGGACATCTCTATTCTATCAACACCATGCATTGACACGCACCTTCAAATGCCTCGCGAGCTTTGGGGTTGCGGCATTTGTCCGGATGAACCATCGTCGAAATCTTCAACAATTCCACCAACAGTCAGATAACCTTCCAAAAATCCACAACAACAACAACATAAAAGCCACTCACCTTGCGGTAATGCTGCTTCATGTCTTCCTCGGTCGCGTCCACGTCCAGCATCAGCACTCGGAACGGGTTCAGGTTGGTCCACTTGAAGTGCGGCTGCAGCAGCCGCTCGATCTGCGCGTCGACCGAGCCGAAGTCCACGGGCGGTTTCTCCTTCTTTTTCTCCTGCTGCTCCGCGTCCTTCTTGATGCAGTTGGCGCTCTCCTCCAGCTCCTGCACCTCCGACATGAACTCGGCCAGCAGCGCGTTCTCGTCCTTGGGCTCCTTCTTCTTCTTCTCTTGCTGCTGCTGTCTCTTCCTCTCCTCCTCCTCCTTGGCGGCCTGTCGCGCCTCCGCCTCCTTCCTCAGCTTCTCCTGCTGCTTCGTCTGCTCTCTTAGCCGCCTGCTGTGCTCCTGGCCGGCCGCATACGCCTCCTCCGCCGCGCGCAGCAGCGACGCGTTGTCCGGCTCCAGCTTCAGCCCCTCGTTGTACGTGGCGCGCGCCGCGTCTAAGCGCAGCAGCGCGTGCTCAGCCGCGCCCTTGCGGCTGTATCCTTTCCACCAATCAGGCTTCAGCTCGATGCACTTCTCCGCGTCCTTGAGCGCCTTGCCGCGCGCGTCGCCCATGGCCAAGTAGGCGGCCGAGCGGTTGCTGTAGTACACGGCATTGTCCGGGTCCAGCTCCAGCGCGCGCGTGTACATCTCCACGGCTTCTTGGAACTGCTGGGCGGCCAGCAGCCGGTTGCCTTCCGCCTTGAAGCCCTCGGCCTGCGCCGCCCACTCCTGCGGCTCCTCCTCGGCCATCGTTGCAATGGTCAATATGGGATTTGTGTGACGTACATCAAATCAATTTCTGTATAGGTACGCAGCGGTACTTAACGAAGAACGTACTTTGTGTGACGAACATAACTAACTTCACTAAGTGTCATATCAGATACTTATTCAAATCTTGGACACAAAGTGACAGACCACAAAAAATCTTCAATATGTCGCGATCCAAGGTGCGCGGCGCTGGGCTTTTGGCTGCTGCTGGCCTGGTGACGCCTTAACGGGTTCGTCTGCTGTGTAGGAGGCTGTGGTGGTGCTGCTGGATGTGGGCGCCTCCATGCGCGTGCCGCTGCGCGAGCGCGTGGCCGCCAGTGACAAGAGCCGACAAGACGCGGGCGACGAGCTGCAGCACACGCGCTTCGCTGCTGCGATCGCCGCCGTGGAGGGCGTCGTCCAGCAGAAGGTGAGCGAGCGTCTACCTGTATAATTTAATACTCCTATAGTGCTAACAGTTGATGCTGCAGCTCTTCTTCAAGCCCAAGGACGAGGTGGGCATCGTCGCCTACGGATCGGAAGGTCTGGCAGATACTGCAGAAACTTATATCGCTGTCAGCCATTTTCACTGATGACTTTGTGTGTTTTGCCATTGCAGACACGGACAACCAGCTGAATGAGGAGCAGGGGGAGAGCGAGTATCGGAATGTGCAGGTGGTGAACTCCATTGACTCGCCGACGCTGCACATGATCAAGAGACTGCGGGAGCTCAAGCCGTCCAAGAGTGACGAGACCAAGGTGGACATCTTGGACGGGCTCATTGTGGCGCTGGACTTGCTGTTCCGGCGGACGGACGGCAAGAAGTACGACAAGCGGCTGATGGTCATCACTGACGCGGCTGCCAAGATCGCGGACGCTGGGGACTTAGAGTCGATCGTGACGATGGTTCAGAACATGGAAGTGAAGCTGCAAGTGATGTAAGTGCGGCGGTGCGGCAGCTGTAATTCAGTAGGGTGGTCGTTAATCACTGATGTTGCTACCGTTGCAGTGGACTTGACTTCCAACATTCGACGATCAAGCCTCAAAAGGATAAGGAAGGCGACGAAGAGATGCCGGAGGCCGTTGTGAAGGACGAGCCTGCTGCAGCTGCAGCAAGTGGACCAGAGCGAATTAAGGTTCGTCTCCTGCGTTAAAAAGTGGATATGTACTTTAGCAGGTCTAACCGGCGGTTCTTGCAGGCTGAGAACGAAAAAATGCTCGTGTCTATCGCGAATGAAGTTGGAGGTGAAGTGTGCTCGGTTTCCAAGCGCATGCACCTACTTGCTCAAGGCATGAAGAAGACGGTGGCCCTGACGACGAAATTTCGTGGTCCGTTGGATTTTGGTGGCGCATTGGGGATCCCTGTCTACTGCTACTTGAAGACCAAAATTGCGACATTGCCAACTCTGTCAAAGGAATCGCAGAGCTCGTACGAAAAGGAGACTGCCGGAAAAGTGAAACTCGACCGGCGCTACACATCCCCACAAAATATCGATGAAGAAGTTCCACCAGACCAACAGGTGAAAGCTTATCGCTACGGCGCGGAGAAGGTTCCGTTTGCTTCGGCAGACGTGGAATTCTTCAAGTTTCAGACGGAAAAGTCGCTCAAGGTGTTGGGATTTTTGGATAAAGCGCAGATCAGCCACGCCAAGTTCGTGGCTGGCACCGATATCTTCGTTGCTGAACCGGGGAAGCCACATGCAGCTACGTGCTTTGCGGCGTTAATTGACGCGATGGTGGAACTTGACCAGGTGATAGTCGCTCGCTTCGTAGCGAGAAAGAACGCTGCGCCTAAGATCGTGGCTCTCATTCCCCACGCTCCGTCCTCTGGTCAGGGCGAAAATTACTATGCGATGTGGTCCCAGCAATTGCCGTTCGAAGAAGACGTGCGCAACTACGAGTTTGCTCCGTTGAAGACGCGCAGGTACACTCCAACTGACGAGCAGCAGGCCCTTGCGGATAAACTGGTTGACAGCTTGAGTATCCGCGATGATAAGGCCGACGAGGTGGGTGCGTGCTTCAATCCAGTGATTCGGCGCTTCTTCCACGCGGTGTCGAAGCGTGCACTGGACGAGTCCGCCGGAGTGCCGGCCCTTCCAGCGTACATGGAAGCTAGTTTGAAGATGGATCCTGCACGGCAAGAACGAATTTCAGAGCTGATCGAGAGTTTCGGCGACGCTTTCCAGCTGAAGGAAGCAGTAAAGAAGGCGAAGGACCGCAAAAAGAAGTCGTTCTGGAGTGACGTGCCGGTCGCCTCTGTAAAAGAGGAGGATCTCAAAGAGGAGCAGGACGATGCCGCTGGAGATGATGCAGGCTCTGACTTGGAGCTAGACTTGGACGAACTCTTGGACAGCGGAGATGTCACTAGTGTGGGCTCTATGAACCCCATTGCCGACTTTGAAGCACTGGTCGAGTCGTTCAAGTCGAAAGCGAGTCGTCGCCAGCAGCTGACCACTGCTGTCACTGGCATGGAAACGCAGATCGAGAAGTTCCTAAGCCAGAGTGGGTCGGAATTCTATCCCAAGGCGCTGCAGTGTCTGACGCACTTCCGCAAGCGCAGTGTCGAGATCCAGTACTCCGCGCAGTTCAACGACTTCCTGATCAAGCTAAAGTCTGTCCTGAATGAAGACTCGGATGCGTGGAAGGCAGTGAAGGAAGCGGACATCTCACTGCTCAGTTCGGCGGATGATCCGAGTGTCGACGTCTCGGTCGCTGAAGCTCGCGCATTCCTGTACGGAGAGGAAGAAGTGGACGTCAACCTGGCAGCAGCTTCTCTGTCCTCGCAGGTCGAGGCTATGGAGGAGGAAGACGACATGTTCGCCGACTTTGAGTAAGACCAGGAGAGTACGTACGTGGATTGCCATTGACTAACAGGGCAAAACAAAAGTTGATTCTATGGCACAGTTGCGAGCTTCTCGGCCACTTATGCTGCTCCGGGGAACTCCGCCGCCGGGTCGTAGAACTTGGTGGGCGCCTTCCGCCGTGCCGAGCGCCGCACCATCGTGAAGCCGTCCTCATCCACCAACGGCTCGTCGGGCTCCTGCATCTCCGCGGCCGCCTCCTCGGAGATGGCTCCAAGAGCAGCAGCATTGCCGTCGACCAGTCCGACGCCGTCGCCCTGCGTCTTGACCTTGGCGGACTTGAGGTCAATGGGGAAGAGCGACTGCACCTGCTCGTGCATGGCCTTGACGCGGTCGTACTGCGCCTTCTTGCACTCGTCCGCCAGCACCGTGAGCAGCTCCGCGACCTCCTCGACGCTGCCGTCCTCGCAGACGAGCCCGAACTCCGACTCGACGTAGCCGCTGATGTTGTCCACCATGGCGTCGGTGTGCACCGCCTTGTTGTACTTGAACACGTTGAGGATCTCCTCCAGCAGGATCTCGTACTTGCGGCGCGTGTCGCCGCCGCCCCACTCGCCCTCCACGGCCATGCGCAGCGCCGTCCAGCGCGCCAGCGCCAGCTTCACGCTGTACTCGAAGTAGTCCCACGGGGACTTGATGGTGCCGGCCGCGAACTGCTGCGAGTGCTCGTGGGCCACCGCCAACAGGATGCTCTCCGTCGCGCTCATGGTGATGATATCTACAGTCTGCTGCGGTTGATGCCCAACTGAAAATGGATTGAGGCCAGTCCTTGGAAGCCGACTTTCGACCAATCACAGGCATGGATTCAAAACTGAAGTTGCCATTGTTGACATGTTCAGCTTTGATTAATAACTTTGACAACCAACACGATGCCGATCTGTGTCTCCACACGATGGAACAATTTATTCGATGGATTATAGTACACTGTTGCAGTGTAGCTCTCTTCGAGCCTCCGACGCACGAACATCAACTCAACGTGCCAGTTATTCAAGCAGCGGCGACGACGACGACGCTGGGGTGCCGGACTGCCAGTCGGACGCGCTGCTGAAGCCGCGCGGCTCGCGCGCGTGTCGGAACTCGTCGGCAGCTGAAAACTTACGCGCCTGACGCACCAACTTCTGCTCGTCGCGCACCGCGCGCTCTAATCTCGCGTCCAGCAGGAGAGTGAGCTCCACGGCTTCACGTGCCGTCGACTCGGCGTCCTCGCGCGCTTCAATCGCGGCGGTCACGAGGCCCTTGGCCTCCTCTATTTGCTTCTCCTGCTCGTACCCGTTCTTGCGCAGCACACAGATGAGCTCGATGAGATCCGACGGCGAAGACTGCAGCAGCGACTCCGGCAGCAACGGGTCGGCCAGTTCCTCCAGACTGTCCTTGGCCTTCTCCAACTGAGCCGCCGACAACACACCGTCCACGCCCTGCGTCTGAGTGACGCGCATCTCCGTCGTGCGGATGAACTCCCGGAACTGCTCCATCTCGCGCTTCTGCGCCTCCTCGTGCTCCTTCAGCTGTTCCAGACGTTTGCGCGATCGGCGCGGATGAAGCAGCTTCTCCAGCGAGTTGCCCTCCTCCTTGATGGAGCCAGAGATGTTGTAGCTCTCTCGGAAGCTGCCGACGCTGCTGCTCGGGCGCAGGGCATACGTGGAGGATCTCTGCGAGACACTAGCTCGGCTGGCACTGCGACTCAGCCTGGGGTTCTCCAAGTGCTCCGACACTCGTCGCTGCACTTCACGCTCGCACTCGAGCTCCTTTGCCTGCTTGTACATGCTGATCTGCTTCTCCATGGCCTCGACGACTTTCTGGGTTCTTGTCTGCACCTCCTGCTCGATGGTCTGCTCCATGTCTGCCTGTTTCCTAGCCTGCTCCGCCGTGAGCTCCTCGAGCTGACGAAGGCGGAACTGAAACTTCCTGTACTCGTCCGCGCCGAGTCGCACTACACCAGAACTACCCTGCGAGCTCTCAGCGCTGCTGGTTCTCCATGCGTCGCTGTCCGACTCGTACTCGTCCCCAGAATCCTCGTCCTCCATAGCCAAGACCATTTGCTGGAACGCGCGGCGCGTCTGCAACGCAGCCACCCCGGCCTCCGTCATTCTGGAGTTAGCCGACGAGTTCGACGCCTCCGAGAACCGGGCGGCCTGGGAAGGAGCTTCTGGGGCTGCTGAAAGTGGCGCTGTTTCGGGGACTGCCGGCACTGCAGGTGTGATGGCCGTGGAGGACTCGGATATCCGGGCGTTGAGCAGGCTGTGGCCGTCTGACGAGCGCACCGACGAGTTGGTGGTGCGGAATCCGTCCATGAGGGACGAGCGCATGTCGCTCATGCGGTCGCTCATCCTCGCGTCGCTGGGGCTGGAGCTGTTCGCTCGGTACGTGTCGCTGTTGACGCGGTTCTTGTACGACATGGAGCATTGGAGCTGGCGGTACTCGGCCAGGCTGTTGCGGCTGTTGCGGGAGGACGTCTGTCCGGCGGAGGCGCTGTGTCGACTGTTGCGCTTGCTCGGCACGCGGCTCTGCGGCGGCGTGTCCACCGAGTCTCTGGCCTCCGAGTCCTCCGAGATCTCCGTGTCGTTCTCTCCGCCTGACAAGTTCTCGTTGAGCGTGGGGCTGGTGCTGCGGAGTGTGGAGGCCGAGGAGCGCACGGAGGACGAGAGCGTGGACGGCTGCCCCTGCAGCGACTTGGACTTGGTGGGGCGCGGCGCGACGATGGTCTGCTCGGGGTCGCGCGTGGCCGGCTGCGTCTGGCGGCGTGTGTGCGGCTTCCGGTCCGAGTGGCTGCTGCGGCTGCTGCTGAGGCTCGAGGCTGAGTCTGCGTCCGAGAGGTGGCGGTGGTGCTTGCGCAGCGAGAAGCGGTGCGACTTGGCCTTGCCGCCGGCCCGAGACGAGGATCGGGAGAACAGCGGCATGCGTAGAATGGGGGGATACTACGACCGGTGCGTAGTGGGGGGTGGGGGTCCTACAATAAGTTAGCGCCTGCTTCTAGTGTCCGCCGTCGAGCTGTTAGGGGCCGATGGGGCTGGAGATCGATCACGAGCTCGAGCTCTCGTGTGCGTAATGCAGGCGGTCGATTCGCTGCAGTAGAGACCAAGCAAAGCGCGTCCTTCCCGCCGCAGGAGAGGAAGCCGCGCAGTAGGAGAATGACCCGGAGCCAGCACGCGGGCTGGCTTCTAAAATACCGACTGGCATTTTGCACCAATCAGGGATTAGATGAGCCGCTCATACAGCCAATCGTGACGCAGATCAAACGGTGCAACGAGGCGACGGCCACCGTACGGTCCACAGCGACGAGCCTGCAGCGTCTCTCGTCAGGTGGCGCAAGAGCGGCCTGCGTGGCGAGCCTCGATCCTTTCCTGCGCTTTTTGAGGCTGCGCGGATGCCGCGCTGATTGCGGCGGCTGCACCCTGATTGACACCTACCTACATGTACCGGTCGATACATGTACCTCGCTTTGCACGGGCCGAAAAAATTTCGGTGAATACATGTACATGTATCGAGGACCAGGTTCGCTTCGCTGGGAGGGCGCGTTGCTAACGAGTGTACATCGGCAGAAATCAGGCAGATGCGGCGCGGTGGAGCCACCACAAATTTGTGCTCGCTGTGCTTCCGCCCCGACGGTGTGCGGGGTCGTCGAGCTGCGGACGTAGCGCCAGCCGCGCCTAAGACGACCGCGACAGTCGGACGAATTAGGGAGCGCCAAGTGCTGAAATGGCGGGCTCGGGCGAGGATAGGCCCTCAAGTTGACGCGGCGACGAGGACTGTCCCTTCCCATTCAGCAGGAGAGCTGGTGCAACCGTAAGACAACTTTCTGTCACCGAGACATCCGCTGCTTGGGGGTGTCTGGACCGGCCGCGACGCTTCGGTATAAAATGGTACAGGTTTTGATCGGATTAAACGGGCAGCTACCATACAAAGACTAGGTGATACCTCCATTTCTGAAGATGCATTCTGTTCTGAAGATGCAATCTGCGAGTCAGACCGTTGCCTTTACATCTCGACGGCGAACGACCGCGTGATGCTCATGGTCGACTCGGCGCAGCTATCGCAAACACGCGACGCCTTCTTGCTCGAGCTGTACGACAGCGTCCATCGCCGCCGGGAGCAGTTCCCGCACACGAGCGACCCGCACAATCTGTCCAGACAACAAGGCACACCAACCACACGGTCGTTTTCCGCGGCAACAGACGAGTTAGCGACGGCAAGGCGACGACTCAACGTGTCAAATGTAGCAAGGCATCAGGAATCAGTAGCGTTCGCCACCGACTCCTGCTGCAAACGCACGGCTCCGTACATACCTGCAGTGATGGCGCGGCCGATACACGGCGAAGCTGTGCGTGCAGAGGGTGCACACGTTGGAGACCTTGTCGAACATGAAGATCGGGGCCAGCGTGGCCGTCTTGAGACTGCGGCGGCGCAGATCCAGCTCGTCGCCCCCCGAGATACAATGCGTCAACGCGCGAACCCATTCCTCTCTCTCCGCGAGAGACAGCGCCTCGAACACGTACGTCGTCTGCACGCGCATCTTCTGCGTGCGTTGATCAACAGACGATGAGTGAGCATTAGTCTGACTACACCAGTGCATGTTGAAGTGACACCACGTTGAAGTTGTGGGCAGATCCTTACCGTATCGTGCAAGAACTGCAGCCGGAAGCACTTCTCGTTCTTGAGAGGTGCCACCTCGCACAGCTCGATGGGGATGGTCTCTTCAGGCTGCGCGGACTTGAACGTTGAGCCCAGCGAGATCGTTTGCAGCGTCAGCGTGATCCACAGACGCCGCGGCTTCTTCCCAACGCTGCTGCTCGTTGTCGGGCTGGGACTCGGTCCACTGGCCATTGCCACCGCGCCGCCAGACACGTTCAACCAGCCATTCTTGATAACGAAGCCTCCTTCCAGCTCATAGCCACTGGACGAGTCATCGTCATTGTCCACCAGCAGCTCCGAACGAACACTGGCACGTCGCGGGTGAGTCTGTCCACGGAGGTTTCGCTCGATGCACTCGCGGATGTCAGTTGTCCAGCCCACTTTGTCTTGCTCTGACTCGGTCAGCAGGATAAACGACTTGAGAGGTGAGTAGAAGCAGAACGCGCTACAGTTTTGACCAGCACAGTAGTAACAACAACACGTCAGCCCGTAGTACCGGATTTCTTCTCTGCACAAAACGCATGGACTCACTTGTTCGAATTCACGACCGTCGTAATAACACCCGGCATCGTCTCCGTATCTTCCGCCACCTTGCACTCCCAGAGATCAATCAAGCGAAACTTCTTCTTGTGCAGACCACCTTGTCGCCCGTACACCATAGCTGAAACAAGCACACGCACATCAGATGACTAAGCAAATACAGCGCTCACAACGGAGCATGAACATGGCTCACATACCGTCTTCCAGCAGCACAAAGTAATATGTCTGCACCTTGCTTCGGCAAACTTTGCGAAGCATGCCGTCGCGCACGAAGTGTCGGCCACTGAGATCGATTCCAACCTTGGCACTTACGGTCGCCAAAGTGCGTGCGTTCTCACGCCTCTCGCTGATCTCCTCGATCTTGCTGGCTACACGATCCACGCTGCGGATGGCTGACTGCAGAGGCACGAAGTCAACATGATCGGGTGGTGTGGATCCAAGCAGTTCCTGAAGAAGCATCTTGTAGCGTGGTATCCGCTCCACCGGCATGTTGAGGTAGCGTCTCAAACGGTTCGCATCGGCTTCTTCGGGCAGCTCGCGTAGAAATCCTGCAAGTTGCGGCGAGTCCAGTGCGGTTAAAGCGGAACTGTGGCGGCTTGCGTAGGACGTGTAAAGCTGCATGAGAGGGGCGTAGGCGTGGAAGATAGCGCCGGCGCGGTGAACTTTTACACCAGGAAATGCAGCGGCTTCTCCTTCTCGCTGCAGGCCCTGGCCATCTTCGGTGCGTGATGTTGGTGCGGACGTCGCACTGGTTTCCTCGAGGTGTCGAGACAAATGGTCCAAGAGCTGCTGGTTGAGGGTGTAAATCTGGTCCACACTGCTGAAAAAGATCGATAGGTCTGCGTCCATGACCAATATCTTGGGTGTCGGGGTTGACGTCGTCGATAATGATGCTGAACTGGCAGCAGCAGCTACACTATATGATGCACTCACCATCATATTGTGCAGGCTACTGCTGCTACCACCACCTTTAGTGATACCAATGCTGCCGCTGCTCCCTGCCCGACGGTGTCCTCGAGGACCCGCCAACGCAGGACGAGCAGAGGCAGTCACGGGGGCTCCAAGTACAGGCACAGGTCGCAACGATGATCTCCGCTTGTTTTGACGTCGGCGATACATTTGTCTTCCTTCGAGCTGTCTTAACAGCAACGGCTGAACGAACAGTCGAATGCATTCCCCCAAGCATTGCACATAGCTCTCCTCCGAGCGAATAATCTCTTTCAGAATTTGGCGACGACGGCGCTCCAGCAAGTACGCTTCACGGTCCTCTCCTGCTTCCGGAGCAAGCTCCATGGACAGCTCGGCGTCTGTGGCGAGCCCACGGTCCAGCGACGACATGCGACGTCTTCCGGAAGCACCGCCAATAAAGCTAGAGCCAGACAGCACTGACATCGAGGCCCGCAAACTACTTGGAGGCATGCTCATACTCAGGCTTAAGATGCCGCTCTGGGCAAGCGAGCCAGGAATGTCAGTCACGCGTGAGCGTCGCATACGGTGCAACGCCTTATCAGCCGAGCTCTGAATCGCAACACGCCATGCCACCTCTTCCTTAACAGTTGAAGCACACAATACCCACTCACTTTCATGCATTGCGGCCATCCCAGAAGCAGATGAAGAAAGAAGCGATGAAGTTGGCGACGAAACTGGAACGAGATGAACCGGCAAGGGGGAAGACTGCGGAATAGTAGCTTCACGAGATTGAAGAAGGCCTTCAGGTGGGATTGCAGGTTCACGTCGACGTGATACAGCGTCTCCAAAGCGACTGACAGCTTGCTTCAGAGGAGAAAGCTTCTTCATGAGGTGCGGTCGAAGCGTAGGCTGGCTTAAGCGTCTGCGAATGGGGCTTATCTTTTCTTGATTTGGTCCATTGGCTCCAGCGGTGATCTTGGGATCAGTGTCGTCATACTCGGAAGTCGAAATTTGAAAGCAAAAGCGGTTTTTGTGGACACGACTGTCGGATCGGTGGATCACAATGGCACCAGCGAGGGCAAGTTCGTCGGTGCAGCATCTCAATGCGCTGTTGTGAGCACCACTGACGGCACCTGCCGACCCTCCAACAACGACCGAGCCACCACTTCCGGAGCTGGTAAAACCCGCGCCGTTGCCATTCTGAGCTACCGGCGTAACACTCGTCGTCGATGTGTCTAGCGCATACTGCTTGAGTACACCAGCACGAAGCTCGTAATAGTGTTCGGTCCACTTGTTCAAGCGACGACGACGCAGCACACCCCGGAATTCCACGACCCGCGACAACCAATGCATCGCAATTTGACGCACTAGGTCGAGAATCTTGAAACAAGGGGTACACACACGCTCCGCACGTGATGACTCTCCAACAAACAGCGGGGCACGTCCGGAAGAGCAGGTGTCGCACACCACTGCCCCACAACGGCGACAATGATGCTTTCTCCGGTAGTACGCACGAAAGGAAGCCTTGCAAATCGTACACACGTCGGCGATTTCATCAGGAACCCAAAGCGCCGCAGCATCAGCGGGCCCCTCACACGCTTCGGGATTCCCCCCATCGGCATCACCAGCTTCGCCTCGCTTAGCTTGTTTCGCCTTCTGGGCATCTTTTACGGCACTCGCAATAGCGTCGACCCACTCCCGCTGAATGTCTGGGGTTTCTGCGAACAGGATGAACGTTTTCTCTCGGCTGGTAACTACGAAGCCGCAGTCCTTGCGAATCCGGCGACGCGATTGCTGCTCGAATAGTGCCTGAACTGCCGCGGGCAATTCTGTCTTGACTCCCACTGCTTTAGAGTGCAGGTACACGATCCGCCTCACGCGGTATCCGCCAGTGATCAGCACACCGCTGTAGAGCAGAATGTCGTTGAAAAGGTGAATCGTGACGTCCTCCTGTCGCTTGGTCGACATCTTGGTGAGTTTTCCCGACTTCAACAGCCGTCGATCCGCTGTGAACAGCGAAAGCTGCCCCGCGAACTTTTGCTGGGCTTGCAGCACCGTTTCGAGATTTTCCTGTCGACGCACGGTCTCGTTGATCAGTGACGCCGCGGCGCGTACGCGATTCACTGCTTCAATCAGGAACGCTGCGTCCGGGTGATCCGGTGGTGTCAGCTCGCTCAATCTCTCCAGGAGCAGCTTGTAGCGTGGAATTCGCTGGATCGGCATGATCAGGAGGCTCTCAAATGGCTTCGACGTGCCGCTGCGTCCTCTGCAGCTCTCCAGGAACTTTGTGAAGCCCAATCTCGTGTCGCGACCGAAATTCTGCAGCAGTGCTGCCACTTCCTCGTAGTCCTTGGCGTACCCTCCGTACAGCTTGAAGAGCGGCGCGTATCTGCAGAAAACCGCGCCGACGCCCTCGGCTTCGCATTGCACAGCGACCGCCACTGGACTTTTGACGCTCTTCCGCTTGCCAGCGGGTGTCTGAGCCTGTTTCTTCTGAGCGGCGGCAGCAGCGGCAGCGGCCGCGCGCCTCTGCACGATCTCCAGCAGGTCCGTGAGCAGCTTCGAGTTGAGCATCACGAGGTGCCGCAGGTTGTTGAAGAAGACGGCGATCTGCGCGTCCTGCATGATCGGGTGCGCGTTGTCCTCGAGCGCCACGATGTAGTGGTCCAGCAGCGTGCGGATGTCGCTCACGTAGCTCTTCTCCGTCTCGCAGATCTCCTCGATGACGCGCGCGCGCAGTCGCACCTGCTTGGCGGCGGGCGAGTCCGGGTCTGCGTCGTTGTCCTCCTGGTTGTCCTCGTCTTCTTCTCCTTCTTCATCATCATCTTCTTCTTCTTCTTCCTGGTTGTCCTCCAGCAGCTCCACCGTCAGCGACTGCCGCCAGTCGCCGCCCTCCAAGTCCTTCGGGTCGAACAAAACGATGCCTGGACGCAGCGTCAGCTTCTTGGACGCGGGGCGCGTGGCGTCCACGCGGCGTCTGCGGCGCACAGGAGGAGCCACCGCCGCGTGCTGCTGCTGCAGCTGCTGGTCGTGGTCGCTCATGGGCGCGGGCGCTCGAAAACGAATGAGGCGCCTTTCCGCGCTTCGGGGCGCTGGCAGCTCGCTATCGCTGGACGACGACGTTTCCACGGAAACAATGGTCATATATTGCGCGAAGACCTAGAACGGATGAGGCGGGAGATTAAATCTCAAGAGTAAACCAGAGTACTTAAAGACACCCCTTTCAAAACAGATATCATTCATGTCGAAAGGATATTTGTTTATGATTGATGACGCGGCGAAGTTGAAGTCAGTAAGTAGACGCAGCGGGGCGATATCTTCGTTGAAGGCGGAGTTTTACTGCATTGGGAGGGACGACACGTTTGGCTCGGACGCAGTGGTAGCGCGGACCGGACAACTTCAGTCGGTGCTGACTCCTGGCACTGCAAGTTGCCTTTTTTGGGCTGCAACGGTGAGACCTTCCTCGTCAACCCAAAAGATCGCGTCAGTGTTGCAGGCTGCAGCAGTGACGAATGGCGAGGGCATCTGCCACGCCGAGAGCTGTCGTGGTCGTCGTGTGGAGTGTTGCAGCATTCGATATTAGCACGGGCGCTGACCACCGTAGCGCGCATGTAAGGAGAAGCACGGCTGTGAGCGGCCGGTGCGAGACGAAATTTGAGGCGCGCCGTGCGACCGGACAGCGGGACATCCATCGAACTCAGCAGTGGGGGTCCTTTTCAATGGAGCTCTGCCAACTAGAAATGCAGACGATGATTGCAGACTCCCGCACGGACACTCGAGTCAACGAGGCGAGCTAGAGAATTCCCCACCGTAGGGGTCGATCTCGTCAACACACTCCGGCCCCGAATCCATATTCCTATTCACATCGGCTACGGCTCACCGCTCACGATCGCGCGCCCGCGCGATCGTGAGCGGTATTACCAGTGCAGAGAAGCCAACATCTGTGTGCGCTGCATGAGGGTCTCAACCGAGTCAGGCAAAAGGCAATGCCTGACTTGCCTTGACAAGAGACGCAAAATGTATCATGCTCGGAAGGGCAGCGTCTTCGAGTGATCAGAGAAACCCTTTATAGTACTTAAGTACTGGTAATATAAGTATCAGTATCAGTTTTTAGTACCGGTACTATAAGTATAACCGGAAGTAGCGGTTATACTTAAGTAGTAACCGGTAGGGATATACTAACAGTTATGAGTTGGTACAGATTGGAACATACTACCTCCATTCGGAAATAAACGACCGAATGAATTTAATTGGCAAAATTGCAATATTTATACCCTCCGCAAGTGGATACCTGCGCAATACGATATGCACTTGTATGTCATCATCTTGAAGAGGGATCTGCGGGGAAGTCCAGTTTTGAATCTCCCGCCCATTTCACTTCGCCAGTTCAAGCCAGAGTAGCAAGCGGGGAGGGCGGTGCCTGGATCACAAATAGCGGGATCGTCCAGACAGAAATCTCACAGGAGGTGTCCCTCCGTGTGTTTGCAGTGCTTGTGCGTATGCAGGTGGAGATGCAGGACGTTTACAACGCGGCAGGATCAGTGCGATATGAGCGAATGAGCTACATCAGGAAAGGGCTTCTGCTTAGGATTGATAGATCGTCGACCGGGTCGTAACGAGATGCTAGCCCCCCCCTCTCTCTCCCCCGCGCTATGCTAGAGAACGAAGCTTCTCGGCTGACATGTACGCGCAAATATCTGTGCGTGCATGGCATGCCGAGCCGCTGCACCTCGTGCAACAACAGCTGAAGTTGTGCCCCTGCTAGTGCAGGTCGCTAAACTTGTTGGTGGTGGGGCAAGCACGCCACAGCTGATAGCGATGCATGCACGTCGTGTGATGAAGCCTGCCCTGCATGCTGCCTTCGTTGTATTTGAACTCATTCCGCTCACATTTTTGGTCATACACTAATTTTGGTCTCTTTGTACAGCTTATAATTGCTTTGAAAACGAGGCGGAGCTATGCGCGATTTTTTTTTATTCGGTCGTTTATTCCCGAATGGAGGTACTGTAGTATGGCGGTACCACCCCGTGAACCGCCCATGTACCAGTCTGTACCACCCTGAAAGTCCTACCACCCTAACACCCGAACGTAAAAAATACAAATACACAATAAAAAGTACAACGGTAAAAGTACAAGATCCACAGGGATCTAAAAATACACCATGTAACGCGAGACTCCGCCCACCCCATTAGACTTGAGCTCAGTATTTGAAAGCCGTGTGGGCGTCCGTCCGGGTGTGGCAACATAGCTGCCATAAATCGAATATTATTACATGAAAGTGACGCCCATACTAAAACTATTACTTTCAGTTGCTCTGCGGCAACTTTGCACGGGGCTCTTGAAAATGAATATCACACGCCAGCTCGATCGTTTATCATCTTTGCTAGAATATCATATTCAGAAGGGAGCGAGGTTTCTAACGATTAAAACGACGAAAAAAAACAGTTAAACGTTTCACAGGAAACTTTTGTGCCAGTGAAGTGGTACTTAACCGGTTTTTCGTCTGAGTCGCACAGCAGTAGCTCTACCGTAGGCACACAAACTCTCTTTTCATTTCATCTGCTGTCACTACGGGCAGCACGCAGCTGAATGGCACCTTCGCTTCACTTTCCTGAGCTGTTCCCATCTATTCGACCTTGGTGGTCTTCTTGGCAGGAGCCTCAGCAAGACGCTTCAGCGTCAGGTGGCCCGACCAGAGGTTCACCGAGCCCAGCACGCTGAGATAGCCCAGGGTGCGGAACATGGTCAGCTCCAGCCAGTAGAGGCCGAAAAGAGCCAAGATGCCACCGAGAGACGCCAGGAAGACGCAGCCGAAAACGAACACAGAGCCCTCGAACAGACGCTTCACGTTGAGCCCCAGACGCGCCACAAACAGCAAGAACAAGGCCAGCGGGGCCAGCACGGCGCCCGCGAAGGCCAGCGACACGACCACGGGCGGCCGCGGGTCCTGCTCGCGCATCACGTGCTGGATCTCGGGCAGCGCCTTGAGCGTCGTGTCACTCTCGTACAGCAGGTGCTTCTTGTAGAGCGGGGACGGGGTCTCGGGCGGGGCCGCGCCAAGCTGCAGCTCCACGTTGCCGAGGTCCCACACGATGGCCTTCTCAAAGGTCGACGCGCCCAGGATGAGCTCCACGTGGTGCTTGCCCGAGTTGTAGCCGAACTTCTTGCTGAGCGCGGCGAACTGCAGCGTCGTGCTGTGCTTCAGGCCTGCGTCGGCCGTGAGCACGAAGTACGTCTCCGTCTTCTCCGTGGCGTGCGTGAAGCGCAGGAAGGCCTGGTGCGCGACGACGGGCGTCTTGTCGTGCGTCTGCTGCAGCGCCACCTGCACCTTGAGCTCGTCCTCGGTCGCCGCGTTGAAGTTCTGGCCCGAGAGCTTGTCCCCCTGCTTGAGCGTCTTGCCGTTCACCTTGGCGCTCGCCACCTGCACGGGCGTGGTCACCTTGAGCTGCAGCACCTGGTAGGCGCTCTCTTTGGTCTCCTCATCGACCGCCGACACCTTGAGCTTGTACATGCCGGCCTGCAGCTTGTTGTCGCCCGCCAGTTTGGCCACGAACTTGCTGCCGTCGCCCTTGAGGGTCTGCACGTCACACAACCGTCAGCGCCTCTCCTGCAATAATATTTACCCCCTCTCCTGGCATACTACGCACCAGGTCGGAGAGCACAGCAGCGCCCGACGTGTCCACGAGCGTCTCGAGCGTCAGCTGCTTGAGCTTGGGCTGCTTGGGCGTCACCACGACGGCCACCTCCAGCGCGTCCGCGGTCAGCGCCACGCGGAACGAGGCCAGCTTCATGTTCACATTGAGTGCGGCGTCTACCGACAGCGACAGCAGCAGCAGCGCGGCGCCGCACGCGGCCAGCAGCCGACAGGAGAGCGCCATCGTCAGTCTCTTACGAATTGACCGCGTGGCGGCTTGCACGTCAAGATCGGACAGCCGCGACGAAATGACTGCAGCAAAGTAACCGAAAGTCGCTTCTGAAGAGTAACAATCATTTCGACATTGTAGAAAAACCTCGGAGGGTTTTTCTCTTCAGCTTACTTGTACGCTACAAACTCATCGATCCACTCGTGGATCATCTTGACCTCAGTCTTGCGCGCGGCGGTGACCGACGGCGGGTCCTTCGGGTGACTGAAGAACAGGTCCAGGTGGTGGGCGCCTTCTGCAATCTGCACGATCGTCACCTTGGCGTTCTTGGGGGCTTGAAGCACGCCGGCGCTGCTCCATGGGTCCAGCAGGCCATTGCTGAACACGATGTTGGAGGCCGAGCGCAGCATCTCGTCGCCGTAGCTCACACGAATGCCGGTCGGATCGGGTGTCGTGTGCCAGTCGCGCTGGCAGTGCGCGCGGATCTCCTCGAACGTGGTGTTACGCGGCCAGAACATGTCCGTCTCGCCGTTGGTGCTGAAGTACGTTTCTTGTGGTAGCATCTCCGTGCAATATTGGTAGTCCCAGATACCATCGTAGTCCCATAGAGTGGGGATCTTGAAGCAAGTGAGGTCCTTGGTGGCGTTGTGGAACACGTTTGCCGCATCGCGGACAGCTTCCAGCAGCGTCGTATTGACACCGTCTTGTCTGAGAGACGACGTGGGGTAGTCACCTGCCAAATGCGAGCACGCCTCACGAACGGGCCATGCCGGGAGGTCCACTGCGCCGCCGGTAAGGTAGCTGGACGGGTACGGGAAGTCCCCCATCGCCAGAGTGTCAAACGCGAACAACACCGACATCGCCAAGTCTTCTCCCTGTTCCTCGCTTGTCAATGGCTCGCACAGTCTGAACAGCGAGGAAAGGGTGGCGCGCCCACTCTCCGTCTTGGCCAGCTCGAAGATCTGCGCCCAGGACTTCTTCGCATTAGGCACACAGTTTGCCGCCGATCCTGCAGCAGGACTCGCATCGCGGGTGACCACCTGCCAGTACTTCTGACCGTCGAAACCCGAAAAGCCCCCAAAGCCGAAAATGGGTGCAGAGGCAGCAATTGCACCCGCGATGATGTTCGGGTACTTCATGCGGAACCAAGCTGACAGCATGCCTCCATAGCTACCACCAAACGCGATGACCGGGTGGTTAAACGCGTCGTACTTCTTCTGAAGATGGTAAATAAGTTCCGCGTAGTCAGCGAGCGCCTGGTCGTGCGTGAGGTAACCCAGGTGGTCCATGTACTTGTCGCCAAAGGGGAAGCTCTTGCCGTAGTAGCGGTGCTCGGCAAAGACCACAAGCGCCTTGAAAGCCTGCGCGTTTTCCCAGATCAGTCCTGTGTGGTTGGCGTACAGCGTTACGTCGCCCTCGTTGCCCGTATAGAAGAACACAGGCGCCTTGTTGTCCTTCGGGTCCCAGAACTGAGTGTTCAACAGGTATCGCTGCTTGTACGTGGCTGGGAGGCCGCTAGGAGCCTCCAGTGCTTCAGCAGCCAGCCACGAGAAGTGGTCGATACGCTGCTCGAACCACAGCTCCGAGCAGTTGCTGGCGTCTGCGTGGATCTGGGGTATTGCAGGCTTAACAACGGGTCTCGTAGTGCCCAAAGAGCTGCGTGGGATGTCCGCTGTGGCCACGAGGTGCTGCGTGTGGATGAGCACCAGCACGCCGATCAGCAGTGCCAGTCCGCCGAACGCTACAACGCCGGCTGGTGCGTAGTTGAGCACTGCAAGGAGGGCGGCACACAAGCACAATTGGGTTAGTATCACTTATCACAAGCAGGCCGCGTATCATTTGCACGCACGGGTGTTGTAGACACCCTCGTAGTACTGCGGGGCGTTGAGGCTGTGCCAGTGGTTGACGCGCACGCGCCTGGAGCTGGACGCCGAGCCCTCGGACGAGACGGCGGAGTGCGCGAGCAGTGGGCGTGCCTCTGAGGCGGCACTTC
The DNA here is from genome assembly GCA_009729435.1 of Phytophthora fragariae. NCBI lineage: Eukaryota > Oomycota > Peronosporomycetes > Peronosporales > Peronosporaceae > Phytophthora > Phytophthora fragariae. The sequence continues at coordinate 204,849 of QQOI01000077.1, read as the reverse complement.
GATCGCGCTTGGACATCTTACTCATGCCAGGCCGCCTGTAGCTGATTAGTGGGTCGACACGGTCGGTCGACTCGACCCGATCCAAAGCTTCGAATTTCTGAGTTGCGCCTCGTCTCTGTCCCTGACGGTTGAGCGAAACCGCTATAATATATATCTTGTTGAAGTAGTTACCTTGTTTCCCATATCACCCTTCATATTTAATATCAATTAAAATTGTTTTTCCAGAGCATGCTTATTTGGTGTGCCGTACACGAAATGGGGCGCTTGTTGCAAGGACACACGGCAAAACACAGGTTGCAGTCTGCGGCGGCGGCTCGTTCCTGCGCGCCAACTCATTCTGCTTTCCTCCCAGCCGCCTGAGTGACGAGACCCGCGTGCTGACCAGCCAGCCATGCACTACAAGACGCACATGCCAGCGCGGTTCTCCGTGGACGACCAGATGGCTGAGGTGCGCCATTAAAAGCCCGGATACCTTCGCTGCCGTACTGTCCCTCGAAGATAACCTCTCTCTCTCTCTCTTGTTGCTGTACCGCAGGCGCTGGCGTCGCAGGAGCTCATGGGCAACCGCCAGCGGAAGAACTTCCTCAAGCTCTTCCGCAAGTATTCCAAGGCCAAGAAGGCCTCCATCGACTGGTAAAGCCCGCTCGCTCTCTGAGCCTCTGCTCTACCCCCGGGAAGGTGCTGACTTGGCTGCTGCAGGAACTCGGTGAAGCCGCCAACGACCGGCATGCTCACGAGCAACACGTCGGTGGAGAGCTGCCCCAACGACATGAACCTGCGCCACGAGCTGCTCGACAAGCTGGTGAGCTCTCAGTGATTACGTGGCACTGAAGCGATGATCAAGACGTGGAGTAATCTGCTATCTTTCATGACGCGGTGTTGCACAGGTCATTTTGAAGCTCAACGGCGGCCTGGGCACGACGCTCGGCTGCGAAGGACCCAAAAGCGCCATTGAAGTGCGCCAGGACTTGTCGTTCCTTGACCTCACTGTGCGCCAAGTAGAGGTGCGTGCTTCTTTGTGGTAATTAATGCCGAGAGGTTGTGCTGGATGTGCTCATGCGTATGCTGTTTTTGCGTGAGCAGTACATCAACAGCGTCTATGGTGTGGACGTGCCTCTTGTGCTCATGAACTCGTTCAACACGCACGAGGAGACTGTGCGCATCATTCGCAAGTACCGCATGCACAACCTAAGCATCCACACGTTCAACCAGAGCTGTTACCCGTTTATCGTCAAGGAGACAATGCTTCCGCTGCCGAACACCAAGTATGACCGCTCGACGCGCGAGAAATGGTTCCCGCCCGGTCACGGTGACGTCTACAACGCGCTGTTCGAGTCGGGCTTGCTGGAGAACCTGATCAACCAGGGAAAGGAGTACATCTTCATCTCGAATGTGGACAATCTCGGGGCTACGGTGAACTTGGACATGCTGTACCACATGATCAACGAAGAGTCCGAGTTCGTGATGGAGGTGACTGAGAAGACTCGCGCTGATGTTCAGGGTGGCACGCTCGTGAGCTACAAGGACAAGCCCCACCTTTTGGAAGCGAGTCAGGTGCCGCCGGAGCACATGGACGACTTCCGCGCCATCAACAAGTTCGAGACGTTCAACACGAACAACCTCTGGGTGAACTTGCGTGCAATTCAGAGGCTGGTGGCGCAGGATTTGATCGACATTGAACCGCTTGTCACTTTCCGCAACGTGAAGAATCACAAGGTTGTGCAGCTGGAAACCGCAGCGGGTGAAGCAATTCACCTGTTCAAGAATTTTATCGGGCTGAAGGTGCCACGCTCGCGCTTCCTGCCGGTGAAGTCTTCGTCGGACCTCTTCCTGGTGCAGTCGAACTTGTATCAGATCAAGCATGGCAGTCTGATCATGAACCCGGCGCGCACCACGCCTACGATTCCCATCGTAAAGCTTGGACTAGAGTTTCAGAGCGCCAAGGAGTATCTAGCGCGTTTCGAGCACGGCATTCCGAACATTACGGAGCTTGACCACCTCACGGTCGCTGGCGACGTCAAATTCGGCTCCAACATCACACTGAAGGTAAGCATGATCGATATCTTGTTATGGTGACATCGAGAAACTTACGTGGATGTGTTTGTGATGCTTGTTGTGACGAAACAGGGAACGGTGATTCTTGTTGCGAACGAAGGCGCTCATATTGACCTTCCTGACGGAACTGTGTTAGAAAACAAGGTGGTCACGGGCAATCTCCGCATTCTGGATCACTAAATACCGCAACTGTACGCAGTATAGCCGATAGGAGACTTAGCTTGCGAACTTGTGTACGTGAAGGGCTGGAAGCAAAGGAGACTGAAAGCCGCAAATGACTACATGCATATGCATTATTGTCTTTTACGCCAGCGTTTTTCTTTTATACACAACGAGCTATACATGCAGTGGCAGGAGATTGAGAAGGATAATGCACCCGACAGGCGATGAGGGCATAGGAGCCTAATAGACTGCAACGACGTGCTTGCAGATCGGGCATTGGCGGTGGTACATGAGCCACTGGTCGATGCATTCGCGGTGGTAGAAGTGCAGGCACGGTAGCGCGCGCACCTCTTCCTCCGCTTCGAACTCATCACAGCACACCGCACACACCGTATTATTAACCTCGCCGTCCTCTTCCGTTTGGTTTTCATCTTCGTGGCGCTCACGGAACTGGTACTTGAACGTCGGCAGAGTAATGATCTGCGGGTACGGCAGGCCATCCCAGCTCTCGGTCTACACGACACGTTGACATTCACAGCGTTAGTAGCAAGTCACTAAGGCTCAGGAGAGAAGTATTAGGACAACGCACATCGACTTGCTGGGAGCGTAGCTCGTTAATACGACGAAGTAGCGACAGGAAGCGCAGCTTGCTCTGCCCCTCCGCTGCGTCGTCCTCGGCTCCATCTGCAGGTGAGGACGACGTGGATCCAAGCATCTTGAAATGACGACGGACTAGTGAGAAGAGCTTGTTCTCACTCTCCACCGCTTCAGCATTCGCAGAGGGTCCCTCAGAAGCCGGTGCACCTGTCGAGGGAAGCGATCCAAGGAGCTGGCTAAGTGCTGCATTCACCACACTGCAAACACAAGAATCAACACACGTCTCCGACCCACAAAAACATGTTCGTCAATGACACGTACTGCGAGGGGCTGCGTGGACCGACTTCCGAAGAGTCGGCATCCGTCGACGCTTGACGCAGAGAGCGGATGAACGCCAAGTCGAGTTCTCCGTTCACTGGCGGCACATTCTGCGAGTTGTTGGTCGCCGCCTCGTCGATGTCGGCCGCAGCGATTGAGATGAGGCCGGCGGGCGACAGCTGCGCGTTCAGTGGGGAGGAGCCCATGTCTCCCACTCGGAGACCCTCCACGTCCTCCAGCGCCATGCCGTCGGGCCCCAGCAGCGCCGCCAATTGGGACGACAGCGTCGGGACCGAGAGCCGGCGACTGGAGTGCTCGTCTCCAGCCAGCGCCGCCGCCAGGACGCTCTTCTTCTTCTTCTTGCCCTCGTCCTCGGGATCGGCGTCGGCGGCGTCAGCGTCTTTCATCGCGCGCGCGATCTCCCGGGAGCTGGCGGTGTCTTCCTCCCAGTAGCTCGAGGCCTGCGGGTCCACGCGAGGCTGCAGCAAGGACAAAGACAAATTAGCGTTAAGTTTTAGTGTGGATGCGGTCATTTTAGGCGCTTTGGACGCGTACGTGGAGCGCCTGGGGCATGCGAGAGCCATAGAGCGAGCGGAGGAACATGGCGGAGGCTGGAGAGGGTGTGGATCTGGCGGAGAGATATCGACTCGAGCAGACGCGAGGCTTCTCCCGTTGTTCTTGTGATCTCTTGTGATGGACGTCTTGGCCTGGCACACAGTCTATAGTGGAGCCAAGTCAAATTTGGGTGTGCACATTTCTGCAAACTTTTGTGTTGTATTTGTGTCACCTATTTGACCACGAGCGTCGAAAACCTATTGTATAGCATACATATGAATCCATGACGCGCACTTGGTCACGGCATGTAGCCATCTGACGCGCACGACTGCAAGTTGCAGTTGCAGTTAGCGCGTTAACTCCATCGGGTCGAGCTGGTATGAAGCAGGTGCCAAGTAGTCCGAGGCGCTGCCGCCCTCGGCTGCCTCCAGTGCAGCGGTCGCTAGTCTCCGCTTGGCTTCCAGACGGCCGTAGCTCTTGACGAGTCCGTGAAAGGCCTTCAGCCATTGCGGAGGGCTCAGAAGCTCCGTACGCCCGCCATCCTTGCTGCCACTCGGGGAGAACGAGAAGAGCAGGTCCAGATATTTGTGCACGTATTGGTTCAGTCGCTGGAAGCCAATGTCGTCATCATCCAGTGGCTGGAGCAGCGACTCGTCGTTTAGGATGTCCGTTGCAGTTATATCCGCGTCCAGTGCATCCAGGAGGTTCTCGAACTGCACCTCCACGCGCCCATCGGCCGTTGCGGTGCGTCTCGACACCACCACGACGCTGTGAGAGGGGTCCATGTTGAATACGCGTCGCTCCTTGCTTAGATTAGTGGCACTCAGCGCGTCGCGCATACGCACAGAGCCAACGGTGCTGCCCCTAAGCGACCGAAATAACGTTGCCAAGCGCGTCTCAAGCGCCTTGCAGTATGATATCGTAGCTGATCGAGACGGTCCAGAACCCTGCGTCTTCACCGAGGCATGCACGACCTCTTCAGGAGCCGGTACGACGTATAATACCAGCGGTACACAGCGACCTGGTGCAAACGCATTCCCACTCGACGACGAGGACGTTGTCTTCGAGTGGCCGCTATCACGCTTGGAATGTTTGGTCGACGTCGGAACAAAGCTCAGCAGCTGCGCCTTCTCCATCGCCAGCGCTCGGACATCTTTCAGCACATTGGTCGTGATCCGAGCGTCCTCTCTCAGTACCACCAGCAAGTTGCAGCTGGAGTAGAGCAGCACCTGCATCTTGAGCTTCTCGCGTTCGAATGCGTCCACTTCGTTGCGTATCCGCTGAGTTTCACTCAGTGGCGTCTGCTGCTCTGCTTCTTCCGTATTGATACTCGTCGACTGTCGTCTACCTGGCGATTTGTTCTTGTTCGTGCTGCTCGGAGTCGCCGCTTTAGTCGCTGCAGGTGGAGAGAAGCACAAATTCTCGGGTCGCGCCAAGCCCAACAGGTAGATGCATCTTGCGACGTCGTCGTAGTACAAATGGACACTGGCGGGCAGCCTCGCGTCCTTCACAGTGGCTGCAGCTTGCATCTCGTCGTCTCTGAAGACACAGCGACCAATGAGGCGATTGGCGAAGGCGAAGGCGCGCGAGGAGGACGAGCAGCTCGTGCTCAGCAGCCCCACGACGGCGACGCTCTTGTTCTGCAGCGACTGCAGCGCAGCGAGGGACCCACCACGACCAGGTTCGGGAGGATACACGCGGACAGGTTCATTCTGACTGCGGTCGAAGGGGAGCGGAGGTGCGTGGCGCGAGGAAGACGCCGGCTGCCACCCACCACCTCGGCCTCCTGCCATGGCAGATAGAAGTGTAAATGGTCCGACTCAAATTTTGGTCGAGCACAAAATATGAAAAATGAAAACAGATGGCTACATGTTTTTAGCACTTCAACTTCAACAACTACCGGTGTTGCCTTTCACGAGCACGGCGCTTTGCTAGGTCTTGACGCAGTCGCTCCTGGAACGGCGCTGATGGAGTAAAGTGCTTTTTAGATTTCGTGGGAGCATTGCGTCGCTCGAATTCCCGCTCCCTGGCAGCGACGGCTTCTGCCCTCGCTGCGAGCTGCTCGCGACGTAATCGACGCTCGTCCAGGTCTCGCCGCAGTCGCTCATCAAAGTCGCCAATCTCAAGCTGCACATACAAAGGCAGTTAAATACTCATCAGTTGATATCGAGCTTGTGAAGTTGTCCAATAACACGAGCGTTGCACCTGTTGAGCGCGACGCGTTATGGACGGTGAGAAGGAGCATTCGCGCTGGATCTGCTCCCAAATGGCGGCCCGAGACATCTCGCGGTACTCCAAATCCAACTGCAGACGACCGAGGAATTCATCGCGCACCTCTTCCCACGTCTTTTTCGTGTCTTCATTGTCTTCAGGTTTGCAGCATAAAGCTTCTCGGCGTTCGCTCTCTTGCTCCCGTTCTCGCTGCCTCTCGTTGCAGCTTTGCTGAAATTCCTCCATGCGCGTGAGGAATTCTTTAGCGACGTCACTCTGAACTCGACAACGCAATGTACAGCACAGTTAGTTGTTAGGGTCAGCACGGTGATCGATACCGATGTACGAATACGACCTACCCAAGCGATGCGGCTCTTGTACGTGACTCCGCAGTTCGGACACTTCTTACGCTTTTGGGTGAGTTCCGAGTAAGACTGGGGGTTACCGCAGCTTGGACATTCCTTCTTGTCCACTCGTGCCAGATATGCAGCTTCCTCGCGTGTTCGGCGGAGCTGCTCACGACGGGCTCGCTCTGCTGCCTCCATTCGCCGCACAAAATCTTCGTTCCGGCGTAGGGCTGCACCTCTGCTGCCTCCCGGGCCTTCATCGTCATCGGAGTCATTGTTCGAAAGCTTCTTCTTGCTTGAGCTACCGTGAAGTCGTGGTGTAAACCGGCAGTGGCGATTGTCGTCCAAGCGCGCAAACTCGTGCCGTGGCTTCTGCGTCTGACGAGCCCGAGCAAATTTGTCTTTGGCCAGTTCGTTAAGTGCCTCCCTGTTTGCCACGCGTTTTTTGGGCTTTGAATCGCTCACACTGTCTGCTTGAGCAAGCGAAGCCAGAAAGAGACGCCGCTGGGTGATGGATAGCTGCTGGAATTGAAACGCGCTCAGTTTGTCCTGCATTGCGCGTTGCAACTCGAGCTTGCTCATCGATTGACTCGAGGTCGGGCCCTTCTTTAAGGGCTTGGAGCGACCTCGACTGGGTGAGCGGTGCCCCACAGACTTTGTCTTCGCGACACTAGCAACCAGCGTCTCTGCTGCCGCACGAATACTAGCAGCATCGTCGTCAAACTCCTCGTCTTCATATTGCTGCTGCTGGTCCGCGATAGAAGCCTTCAAACCGGACACAACCTCTTCATTGCGCTGTGCAACTCGTTCAGATCTGACTTGTGAGCTCACGGTATCGAGAGCGCGCTGCACCTTGTCAGAGTGAGCCTTACTCGTTTCGTGGTCGAACTCTTCCTCTTCTTGTTTCATTTCTGCTGCAATTTCAGCAAGCGTTGGCTTGGGTTGATCGCTCTGCTGATGTGCAACTTCAACTTTGAGGCTTTTGGCGACCTCCATCAGTGATGGCGAGGCAAGCGCACCTTCTTGTTTAACGACTTCCAGCAGCGTCGAGGGTTTCTGCTGTGGCATTTGCTCGTCTCCACTTTCGTCGAACATATCTTCATCTGCGTCATCGACTTCATCTGCGTCTTGAGTCGGGAGTGGTGTCTTCTTTTCATCCTGAGCAGTGGTTGTATCATTATCCTGCTTTTCAGCTCCAAGGCCCTGCACAAAAGCCATCAATGCCGACGCCATGGTGATTTACGCTGCAAATTAGAAACTGGTGAAGCTCGATACGACCAGTCTACCAAAATGATGCATGGTTCTTTTCGAGAATCGCAGGCTCACAATCCCATTCACTCGGAATAGCACTGCTCGGTTCGTTCCAGAACACCAAAGTTTGTCTAGCGTATTTTCATCAAGACACGCGCCAAAAGAGATTGTACATCTCGTATTTCGATCATGTGCAAGCATATTCCCAATGCCCAGGTACGTATGCCTCACCAAGTGTGGGCACTTCGCCGCTCACTATCTCTCACGTTGAAATGCAGGTATCTTTTAGAGCACCATGCTGCAACCGGTGGTTCGATTGCAGTGAGTGTCACTTCGAGCTAAGTGACCATCGACAGCTAGCTGCAGCTGAAATGGCTTTCGTGTGTAAGCAATGCCGCAAGCCCTTCCGGCGAGACTTGACAGCATTCGACGAGGAAGATGAAAGTTGTCCACACTGCGGGAACATGCTAGTTCAACCCGTTGGCGAATTAGCAGCGACACCGGCGACATCGAACGCATTGTAGTACCAGACAATGCATGATCATATCAAATAAGGCCACTTCAATCTTCTGCATACGCATGCTTCTCGTTTTAGTGCAGCTCTCCTGCGGCAACAAGACCAGGAATTTGTCGGACCAAAATTGCGGCGGCCCAAGAAGATTCTGCGTGAAAAGCTTCCCAATGTCCGGCGGCACGGACGCTGACGAACGTGTCGAAGAGAGTGCATTGCGCGCTGCAATTCAGTCGCTTCAGTGCGCATACGAACACTGCTGACGACTGTCAGTCCGCTGCCTGATTACACGTTTGTCCAGCAGCGCTGCCCGTGACCCTCAGTCTTGTTCAGCTCGCAGATGACCAACCGTGCTTCCCACCGCTAGCGAAATCCCGCTGCTTGGTGCTGATTTCGAAACTGCAAAAAGTTTGCCATGAGCCTCGACTAGCGCAGCTCAACTCAGTGACAGGTTCAGAAGATTGCTCATCTAGAGACTCATGGGGCTTGCGGACATGAACCAAAGCTTCAGTGAGCATTCTTGAGCGAGCAGTGTCGACTACCAGCCTCTCGCTTCGCCTCCACCATTCCATTGAAATGCGTTTGCCGGCGATAAATCCAGGACGGAGCAGCCTGGCCTAGTACGAACGCTGCGACATGGGCATCGTTGGTCGAAGTCGCCGTTGCTCTGTCGTTCCGCGTGTGTCCATCCAGTGTCAGTCCGCTTCAGGAACGAAACGTAAAGTATTCAACACGACTGAACCGATCGATGGCTGAAAGGCAGCACTGCGTGTCAACCAGCGTTGCGCCAATTTACATTGAAAAAATGATTGGGATCTGCTGTCGCGCCATAATACTAATTGTTCAATGCTGACATTTAATTGTAAATAGTATATATCATATAATTTGTATAGAGACTAGTGCGGCGATTTGATTGGCTACTACAGATAGGTTTTGGTATACATTTGACAAGTCGTTGTCGTATTCAATACAATAATATAGTTGATGACAATTTTTAAATTGTAATTGTTCCTACCAATTTTCTCAATGATTTTATTGCAATTAAAATTGACACAACGCTGGTGTCAACTACATGTACATGTAGACCGGAGACTTCAGCGGGGTGAGCAGCAGAAGCAGCACCTCCGCCACTATTCACATCGATTTGAAGCAGTACCGCAACGTCAACAGCAAACAGCAACGCCACCTGCGTCGGGCTTGAACATTGCAATTGTTCGGCACTCGATGCCGTGACGTGAGAGCCGATGCCGAGCTCTGGGAAAGGAGCCCGCCATCGTCTAACGTCCCAGCACGCCATCGCGCCGACGCACATGGTCGCCCGCAGGATTCGCTGCTGCTCCGACTCGGAGTCCGAGGCCTTCGATTGTCACTCGCCTCGAGCAAGCAACCTTGATTCCCGCGCGACTCATAGTCCCACAGTGAGTCGAGCGAGCACCTCGAGCTTCCCCGCCAGTCTATGATCGACCCGAGGTCCTGTCTGTTGCCACTCGCTGTCAAGAGCCCACCCAACCCACGCGCAGCCAGCTGCCGCGCTTCAATCGAGGCCATTTAGGATTTTGCGGCCTTCAGCGCACGCAGCAGATCCTGCGTGAGAGCGTGTCGTCACTGCTGGTCGGTTGCTGGTCAGTCGCGATGCTGGACGCCATTTCGCTGTCGGAGGAGGAGCTGGGACTGCTGTTTGCGCCCGCCCCCTCCTCAATTAAACACGCGACTAGCAAGCAGAGGAACTCCAAGAAGGCGCCGAGCGCAATGACCAGCAAGTCCTTCCCCACCGCCACCGGCGCCGTCGTACCCGCGCGCTGCGGCTACCGGACGGGCAAGTGCCAGAACCTGCAGGCCATCAAGCGCAACGGGAAGCTGCACAAGCTCTGCGAGTTCCACCGCGAGCGAGCCAACCTGAACCAGAAGAAGCTGGACCGCAAGAAGCGGATGCAGCGCTCCAAGCGCTCGGCCGCGTCGTCGTCCTGCGAGTCCGTCACATCCGAGGACGACGCTGACAGCGTCGACATGGACAACCGCTCGCCGCGCGCCGTCGAGGCAATGACGATCAACAGCGTGTTCGTCAAGAGCGAGCCCATCACAGAGATCAAGACGGAGCCCGACACGGAGCTCGTGCTGCCCACCAGTCTCCACGAAGCCCCGCTGGTGCTCAGCTGCGAGGAGCTGGCCATCTTCTGCAGCCTCATGACCTTCGACATGAACCACCGAGGGCCGGCGGGCTCGTGCCATTACTACACGAGCGCCGTGTGAAGCGACCGGGTTTGAGTTCATAAGTTATTTGATGAGTTCGTAGGATACGCTGAGCTTTACGTGTTAGTTAAGCTGCAACAACAAGACCCAACTATCCTAGCATATTATGGACAAGCTGCCAAAACGTTAGATAGATGCGGTGAATGTCAATTGACAAGCTTGAAATGGCAGGAAGAATACACATTGGCGATCCCGGCTATAATAATCCTTGGTCTTTTACGCTAATTCTTAGGATAGGAAATGTATCTCGTCCGCTCCTGCCATTCCCAAATCTGCCTCCGACGTCAAACATGGCGGCGCTTCTTTCGTGGGTGAATCTGGCGCTGTATGCGCTGCAGCTCTTCGTGAACGGACACTCGTCGCGCAGCATCGGGCCCATGTCGCGCCGCTACGAGACGCTCATCACTCCGGCGCCCTACGCCTTCAGCATCTGGGGCTTCATCTACATGTTCCTGGCCGCGACGGTCGTCGTGGACTGCTTCTGGCCCGCGGCCTCCTTCTTCTCGAGCGCCCCGAACGCCACCGCGTTGCGCGCGCTCTTCGCCGTCTCGTGCCTCATGAACATGGCGTGGATCGTCTTCTTCACCAACGAGTTCGTCAACGTGGCCACCGTCACGCTCGTGATCCTGTGGCTCGCGCTCTTCGCGCTCTACGCGCACATCGTGCAGGAGCGTCGCGACACGGGCTTCGACCTCAAGCGCTACGTGCTGAGCGAGCTGGGCGTGACCGTCTACTTCGCGTGGACCTGCACCGCCACGCTCATCAGCTTCGCCGTCTCGGCCCAATACGTGGCCAACGACTTCCTGTCGTTCACGTCGTACGTGGCGCTGCTGTCGCTGCTGGCGGTGGCGACGCTGTCCGCCGTCATCTACGAGGGCGACGTCGCCTTCGGACTCGTGGCCGTCTGGGCGCTCGTGGGGCTCGCGGCCAAGACCACGACGCTGGAGCCGCGCGTCGAGCTCATCGCCATGAACATCCGCGCCTGCGCCACGCAGAGCGCCGCCATCGTCGCAGCCTTCATCGTCATCTCCATCGCTCACAAGTTACTGGCGCCCAAGACGTACGTGCCATTGGCGCAAAGGGTGACGTGAAGGCGGAGGCTCTATCTAACTCGAATGTTTTTCTGTGCTGCAGGCAATTCCAACCACTGCAGTCGGGCGCGCCACTGTTCACTGACAAGGCTGCACAGCACATCGACTATGGAACCACCCGCGCCTAGAACACTCTCTCTCTCTCCATGCCTGTCCGCGGCGACACGATGTGGCATAAAGCTCAGAGCATGAATATGATATCTTCCTACTCACTGGCCCCGAAATGGCAGAGCTCCGCACGGTGATGTTCTTGGCGCCGTTGATATCTCTGTCCATCACTATCTGTAGTGTTCTCCCCCTACCAGCCATACCCCGAGCTGGAGCCTGGAGCCTCCGGCTGCTGGGCTATTTCATCCAAAACTTCAAGCAGCCACAGCAGCTTCTGCTTCAGTATCAAAAAGGACCCGAGACCAGCAGTCGACAGAAGCCGAAGAGATGACATCGCTACGCGGAGTTCTGCAGGAGACAGCGAGGCTGCCGTGGGTGAACGCCGCCTTCTTCGGTCTGCAGACGCTGCTGACGTGCATCGCCCTGGCGGTGGGTGACGCCGCCGACGTGCGCGCGCAGCACGACACCCTGCTGACGCCCGCGGCCTACTCCTTCTCCATCTGGAACGGCATCTACCTGCTCTGCATGATTCTGCTGATCACCGACGTTTCCTACGCCGGCCTATCGCTCTACGACTCGGCGGCCAAGCCCAACGCGCTGCGGCTGTGCTTCGCCGCCTCCTGTGTGGCCAACGGCACGTGGTGCATCGTACTGGCCAGCGGAGACGTGCTCGGCGCTAGCGTGCTGGTGTCGCTGCTGTGGCTCACGCTGCTGCCGCTCTACGTCTTCGCGAGCTACGAGCGCAACGTCCAGACGGTGCTGTGGCACGAGTATCTGTGCAGTGAGCTATGCGTCCGTCTGTACTTCGCGTGGATCACGGTGGAGGTGGTGGTAAGCTGGACTATGACGCTGCAGATCGACTCCGACGGCTTCCTGCCCCTGTCGACGTACCTGATATTGCTGGCCATGCTGCTAGTGGTCGCGTTGTCGGGGCTGTCCCAGGGTCGAGACCCCATCATGGCTCTCGTGGTGGCGTGGGCGCTCGTGGGCGTCACCTCCAAGGACGTCTCAAGCCTCGACACGGCAGTGTTCACCGAGTTCGAGAAAGTGCAAGCGGCAGCCACACTCGGAGCTGGCGTGTTGGTGGCCATGGCGCTGGTGTCGTGTAGCTACTGGGTCGTGCAATTCAACTGGTACGAGTGCTGCTTTCATCCGTTCAGCGAGGCAACTAACTGATAGCTAACTTGTGCTGCCTTGTGACACACTTCCAGCGCGTCCAAGCCGCTGTCGCCGCGCCCGCGCAGGTTGTCAAGACTCTCGCAAGCCTCCACCAAGGACAACGAGTACGGGTCCATCAGACTCGTAGCCGCCGCATAAGACAAACGTGTCATTGCCAATCTCCGTCGCCAAGACGCTGCAGGTCTACTCTACCAAGTCCGTCGTGATGTGTATCCATGTTGCTTGACTCAGAAATCAATTTCATCCACTTATAGCGTGTCATTTCGATTTTCTCCGCCAATCAGCGCAGTTAATCACTGAGCGGAGCTGCTCGCCATCTCATACTCGAGCTCTCTTCCGCCACCAAGTCGCCTGCATCCTCCAGGATGGATCCGCCCACCCCGGGGCGGCAACTGCCCTGCGCCAACGTCGTGCTCTTCCTCGTGCAAATCGCCGTCGTCGTCGGCGTCTTCCTCTTCGCCCCCGCGGGCTCCTGGGCGCCCTCCAAGGCTCCAAACTCGCACGTTGCAACGTCCGGGGCCGCCGACAGCAGCGGCTCGCTCGCTCTCGTACCCGACGCTACGCCCACAGCCTCCACGTTGACGCCCAACAATCCGCTGGCCCCTGCGGCCTACGTGTTGTACATCTGGGTGCCCATCTACGTCTTCACGGGCATCACCGTGGCCACCGACCGCTTCTATCCGAGCTACAGCTTCTACCTCACGTCGGACGACCCCAGCTTCCTCCGCCAATGGTTCCAGCTCTCCTGCTTGGCCAACATGGCGTGGGTGGCGCTGGACATGTGGTTCAGCTGGGTGCACATGGCCACATTCGCGCTCGGGGTGCTGTGGTGCACCGTGCTTCCGCTCTACCTCTTCGTGGTGCGGCACCCCACGCCGAGATACTCGCAGGCTTGGATCTACTACTTCTGCAGTGAGTTCTCCGTGCGACTCTACTTCGGGTGGCTAAGTGCCGACGTGATCTTCGGTATTGCCGATGTGATGCAGTATCTGCACGGAGCTTACTTCGGTTTCAGTGTCTATGCGGTACTGCTGGGAGCGTTACTGGTATTGGCGTTCGGCACCTACGTCCACGGTCGGGACCCTGTTGTAGGTCTGGTTGTGACGTGGGCATTGGTTGGTCTTCTATTTAAGCACACGACGTTCCCAGGAGAGACGCAGGAGGTCTTCGAGAAACTACGGGCTGTTGCCATCGTCGTCGCGCCTGTTTTCCCGATTCTAGTTTTCATTGACAGCGTTCGATACGTCTACGTCGTCCATTGGAAAGCGTAAGTTACGTGTGTTTTTCGTGTTGAAGATTGACATTGTGTACAACTCACGTTATCAATGTTGTACTTTGCTACAGCAGTGCAAGGGCTCCACGTGGCAGTGACGAGTACTACAAGCCGTTCGTATTTGAGACGACGGCAGAGTATGGGACGGTCTAAGTCGGCCATTGTGTACGTGTGTTTAAACATCGACCAGCCAACGTTTTTGATCTGCTCTTGCACCGTGTTTTTCTTTCCCAGCTGCATCCTCCCATGATTATCGCAAACCTGCTGAAGGTGGACAGCAAGTGAACTCATGCTGAAGGACTCCATAATTCATCTATAACTAGAGATCCACCAAAAGTTTGTTGGAGAGGGGCTGTCCGAACTGTACTCCATATAGTTCGGCCCCCCCCCCCCCTGCTAGAACTCCTAGCCTAGAGGTATACCATGCAATATATTTTGATAGTATGGTGGTCTGGCAGCCCGCGGGTCAGCAAAGGAGATGATAGTAATATCTGATTCACGAATTCTGTCCGAATGCTTTTGCAGCGTGACGTGCGCCTGTAGAAGACTTTGATATTCATTTTTCCCGCGTCGGCGGAAAGTGGCACAAGCCGTTAGGACGATGAAGGAAGCTAGCAACGAAGGTGAGGTGCGCGACAACTTTAGAGGCTCGACATGATCTCATGGTCGGTAGTACTTGCTATAATAGTAACTCACTACTATAGTAATACTTTTCGATTAGGCTTGATAAGGAGGATGGGCTAATAGCTTCGATGGCGCTAAAAGATTAATACTATATTAGTTTGGCTGAAAATAATTGGGCGTAGCCCCAATACTGTGAGCTTGGTTTTCAGCGTTTTCAGCTACCCTTGCTTTAGCAACTTTGCTTTTTACAACTCGCAGATCTTTCACTACTTTCCCTTTGCAAAACTGACGCGGGTTAGGAGGCAGCACTAAACCGAGGTCCTGGGACCTGCGATCGGCCGTGGGGTCCCTCGTGGGTATGGCTTTAATGACATTTTTTAGTATGGGCTTAACTGCGCTGTACGCGTTTACTACTATTAATAGTGCTCTTATCTGGCGAAATCCTTAAACACCCCCCCATCTGGGATAGGAAGTATATATATGGCTAGCCGGGATATGCGTCGACTGGATTCGCTGGCGTTGACGGAGCTAGGCTGGGGCAAGGTCGCCGGTAACGCAAAAGCTTCATTGCTTACGTCGACGTGCGGCCAATGGAACAGTGCCGCACTGCTTTTAGCGGAACCTCGTTCTTCCGCGGAGAGAGCAAGTTTACAGGTCGAAATTCGCAGGTCGAAAGACCTGGGCTGGCACTGTAACTTTCCAAAACCGGGTACCGAAGTGGGTACTCCAACTTGTTCCCTTGAAGAGAGAGCTATCTCTACAAGACCTACCTCGTCCACTTTTATCCATTTATGAGACCACCCTCTACGGTACAAGACCTCCCTCTATTAATACTGTAGGCGGGAACTCTCCAAGACCTACCTCGTCCACTTTTATCCCTTGAAGAGAGACCACCCTCTACAAGACCTCCCTCTAGGTGGGAACTCCATTTGAGGAGAGACCCCCTCTACAAGACCAGAACTATTACTCAGTTGCATCGACTTCCTCGCCAGTGCTTGTTGCGCTACGAGTCGCGGGCGAGCAATGTGATGGTCAACAAGAGAAACCATCGTGCGCTGTTGTGCTCATCCGCTTTCAACCCCCTACAGCAAATTTTGTTATAATAATGAGGAAACTTGCTAGCAACGTCACCAGTACTTCACTAAGGTTTGTTTTCAATAGTTTTATTTTCTTTGGTGTAAACAACTATAATCGAGGGTTTATCCATTTTTGTCGTTGGTCCGCTCGTAGTTATAGTTTGTAATGATGCCCAATAGCTTCTCTACGTTTGGCGTGCACGGCCGACATATTAGTACCAGGTCTGTCGTACGAGCACTGCATCCAGAGTTTGGTAGTAGTGAAATTTCTGGCTTAGTAGTAAGCATACTACTACTTTCCGACTCTAAATCAATACTACTACTACTGTAGTAGGTCGGTATTGGCGTTACTCAATCTGCTCTCTGGAGCTGAAGACGCCACCCGAAAACAGAGTATTCATATACATCCCTGGATAGGACCGTGGTCTTGACAGTCGTCCAGTACGGATAGTCCTCGGTCATGGTCACCAGCGTGATGCTCTCGTTTGAGTTGAAGTGGCCCATCCTTGCACTGCGTTGAAGTTAGCATTAGTAGTGGTATTATCACTACTATAGTACTTCAAATACTACTTATCCCACTCATATACTACTATAGTACTAAATTAGCACTACTAATTGCACTACTAATACCACTTATCCTGGTAACGTACAGCTCGCTCGGGATTACTTGTAGCGCCTGGTGCTACCAGCTCGCCCCACTAGTTTCTCGCTACTGTTCAATTAACAATACTACTCGGTCCAAGCACCAGAACTTTAGCAGATCACTGCTATTAGTAGAGCTATTATCTCTAAGACTTAACAGCAAGTTATTGAGGCGCAACGAGATACGATTCCTGTGCTAAATACCGACGTGGACTACTTATCACTGGCCTTCAGCAATATCAAGGGACAAGCGTCCAGTTCTCCACTCGGGTTGCTGACTTGGACTTCTAATTAAACACGGCGTCATTTCACTGCTTAGCCCATCTTACTTTCATCCACCGTATTTTTCTGTCACCAGTCTGGAATACCTACAAACCATCTAAGCTTACAACTCGCGACTTACTCTTTCTTTGTTATCGACCTGCGCACTCTCCCGGGGCGGCCGCTCCGGGTAGCCTATACCTGTGCTTGGCCGCGGCAGAAAAATATGTAACTTACCAAAATCGGGCACTGATACTCCTGCAATATAAAAATCATTACCAAAATCGGGAGGTTCTCTCTATCAGTTGCATTGTAAAATACAGCACATCGCATATATTAATAGCTCGACCCACAACAAAATACTACTATAATACAGTATCAATCTTAAATATGGGCGTGTGCCGACAGGAAACATATACTGGTGTTATATATTACCGTCGATTCATATACTTGTACATTATTTCTCTTTGACCATCCTTCCTTATCTATACGATATAATAATACGCCTATATATTTGCAAAATAAGTGACATTTTGTAGCATAATATGGAATTAATAATAATATTATTCTTAGCCAAACTGATACAGTATTAGTCTTTTAGCATCCTCGTTATCAAGCCTAATTCGAGCAATATTACAATAGTAGTGAGTTTTTAGCAAGTACTACCCACCATGGGATCGTGTCGAACTTCTAAAGTTGTGGCGCAACTCACCTTCGTTGCTAGCTTCCTTGATCGGCCGAACGGCTTGTGCCACTTTCCGCCGACGCGGGAGAAATGAATATCAAAGTCTTCTACAGGCGCACGTCACGCTGCGAAAGCATTCGGACAGAATTCGTGAATCAGATATTACTATCAGCTCCTTTGCTGATCCGCGGGCTGCCAGACTAGCATACTATATTGCATGGTAAACTTCTAGGCTAGAAGTTCTAGCAGGGGGGGGCGAGTCCGAACTTTATGGAGTACAGTTCGGACAGCCCCTCTCCAACAAACTTTTGGTGGATCTCTAGTATTATTAATAATTCCATATCATGATACAAAATGTAACTTATTTTGCAAATATATAGGCGTACCGGTATTACTATATCGTATAGTTTAAGAAAAACGGTCAAAGAGAGATAATGTACAAGGATATGAATCGACGCTAATATATAACACCAGTATATGTATCATGTCGGCACTTTAGATTGGTATTTCAAAGATGTAATACAATCCAGTACGATTGTATTCGTACTTAAGTACTAGTATAATATTGTGAGTTTCATTCGAATTTGTGAGAATGGCCTGAATCGAATCGCTTTCGCGAATCGATTTCAAATCGATTCGCACGATATTCAGCCAATCAGAAGTCACCAATCGACCACCAACTCCAACTCAGAGTCTGAGGTGGCACACATCTTGTGGTGTGTCTGAGCCCACGAGACATACGCCACCTCTGATTGGTCAAAACCGGTTGGATTCGATTCAGATTGCTCCCATTTTCACTCCAGGTTCTACAAATTTGGGTGAAAACGACAATACTGGTACTACAGATTTCAACACAGCAATTATAATATATTAGTTCGGATTTCTAGTGTGAACTTGCCTTCTTTCGACCTCCGTTGAAATGGTTGATCTGCACACGGGAGTCTGTCTTACGCATGCTCTTAGCAGGTTGAGTTGACGATGGAGTGCAAATGCGAGGAGCCCTGTAAATGAATGTCTATGGTACGGTAGTATAGTAGTATTTTGTTGTGGGTCGAGCTATTAATATGTGCGATGTACTGTATCTGACAGAGAAACCCCCCGATTTTGGTGATGATTATTATATTGCAGGAGTATCAGTCCGTACCCGATTTCGGTAACTTGCATTTTTTTCTGCCGTGGCCAGGCGCAGGTATATAGGCAGCACACGACGGTTGCTCTTGTTGACCAACACATTGCTCGCCCGCGACTTGTAGCGCAACAAGCGCTGGCGAGGAAGTCGATGCAACTGAGCTTACTCAGTAGCATTTCTGGTCTTGCAGAGGGAGGTCTCTCCTCAAATGTAGTTCCCGCCTACAGTATTAATAGAGGGAGGTCTTGTACCGTAGAGGGTGGTCTCATAAATGGATAAAAGTGGACGAGGTAGGTCTTGTAGAGATAGCTCTCTCTTCAAGGGAACAAGTTGGAGTACCCACTTCGGTACCCGGTTTTGGAAAGTTACAGTGCCAGCCCAGGTCTTTCGACCTGCGAATTTCGACCTGTAAACTTGCTCTCTCCGCGGAAGAACGAGGTTCCGCTAAAAGCAGTGCGGCACTGTTCCATTGGCCGCACGTCGACGTAAGCAATGAAGCTTTTGCGTTACCGGCGACCTTGCCCCAGCCTAGCTCCGTCAACGCCAGCGAATCCAGTCGACGCATATCCCGGCTAGCCATATATATACTTCCTATCCCAGATGGGGGGGTGTTTAAGGATTTCGCCAGATAAGAGCACTATTAATAGTAGTAAACGCGTACAGCGCAGTTAAGCCCATACTAAAAAATGTCATTAAAGCCATACCCACGAGGGACCCCACGGCCGATCGCAGGTCCCAGGACCTCGGTTTAGTGCTGCCTCCTAACCCGCGTCAGTTTTGCAAAGGGAAAGTAGTGAAAGATCTGCGAGTTGTAAAAAGCAAAGTTGCTAAAGCAAGGGTAGCTGAAAACGCTGAAAACCAAGCTCACAGTATTGGAGCTACGCCCAATAACCGTTTATCCTGGGAGGCCAGTTTGCTGGATGGACAGCCTCACCGCTATCAATTCGTTCACGAATTGTTTTCTGACACTCTTAGAGCATCTCCAACGCGGTCCTAAAAATGCGTTCAAGTTGCGATAAATTACGGCCTGTCGCCTTCCCCATTTTGAGCAAACCTCAAATATATTCCCGCTACCGACCTCAAATCGCACCCTGATTTGATGTTCAGACCGTATCCATCTGTCCGAGTGTTTGTGCCTTGTACACAGGGATTGGTACATGTATTGTGAGTTCTACTCAAAATTCTCTTGAAGTCGTTGGCGTCCGACCTTCTGTTTGTATGAAAACTTTTGCGTTTCCTGTGCGTGGATGCGCACACGATTTCGTTTAACCCCCGGTGATCTTTCCATACAATCCGGTGTTATTTTGGGGGCCAACGAGACCGCCGACGAATTTGTTGGCGCCAGACGCACAGAAAATCTATCGCGGCACACGAAACTCAATACCCCATACTGGTAGACGCTACCAGAGTCAAACACGAAGGATGCGCGTGCTGGAGAAGGCAGGGCAAGCCGGAAGGTAAGTACTACAATATCTCAGAGTTCAACGACCAGGAGCTGACCCATAAGTGCCCGTCCTTCTACCACCCCAATATCTGAGAGCACCGCTGCAGTATGTGTGCGGATTAAATTGCGGGAGGACTAACGGAGCCCGGTACTGCTGTCCCGTACCCGGTCGTGACAAGGGCGTGCCAGAGGACCGTGTGCTGGGCTCGTGCAGCGTACCCGCCGGACCAGCGATGGACTCTTTCGAGCGCCGCGCCTAGGCACCGTTCGGAGCCGGCTACTCGGCTATTTGATGGCGCGAGGCGCCCTCCTGAGTGGTACTCGCCGAGGTCGCAGGCAGCTTCGCAGTGCCTCAAGGACGGGTGTCAAGTGCCTGTATTAATGTTGTGCTTTCGGTCCAAGGAAGGGCTGTCACGCAGAGGTCCAAGAGGACATGATGGTGGTCTCCAAGGACATTCGGGCAGAGCTGACAAGATTTGTAAGGTAGCTTCCTGTGTTAGCTAGTCAGTCGTGAACTCCCCTGCCCAGAACAAACCAAACAAGAAAGAACTTTTGCATTTAAACGAGCTTTACATCCCTCTTCAACCTTCTTACGAGCTTCACGTCTACGCTACCGTTCCTCGACACTGTTCCTGAAGAGCCCCAGCGTACCAGACCCCCTGGCAGGAGGAGGCACGCGACACGTGGTGGAGAAGCAGGGTACGCTGCTAGCTAAGAAGGAACTCTTGTGAGACTGTCGAGAGGAACTCTACTCTGTGACCGCGACAACTACTGCGAGAACGGACGCCCAAGGAACGCTAGGAGACTTATATGGCGTGTTCTCTGGATTTTATATCCAGAGCCCTACCAGAGGTATGAATTCTACGTACATCATATACCCTTACAAATCCGATAACGATTAGACCGCAAATACGTTAAAAACCTTGTGCATTTGATATCCTGCTAGGAAATGATATTATTTGGTGAATGTTGACCCATCCGGAGAAGGTTAAGATTCATATCCTGTTAGAAGGGATACGCTCTTTGATTTCATTTTATATGCAACATTTGATTAATCTGCTACACTCGCGCAACATAAATGGATAAAAGTTTCAAATCAACAACCTCAAGCGCGTGCACGCGGACGGCATCACATGGATGAGGAGTAAGACCTCCATGAAGCTCGATCTCAAGGAGCGAGACTTGTTCAGCGAGGACGAGATCGAGCAGATGAAGCTGCGCAAGCAGATCGAGAAGAATAACGCTGGGCTCGAAGGCCGCTGTCCTTACGCCAGAATAGGGCAGATCGAATTGAACCGAAAAACTCAATAGCTGTCGAAAACCTGTGGTCGCTGGCATTATCGCCAGGTTCCGTTCACTTTATCCTCGATGAATTTGTGCACTTCACGTGCTCTTCGTTACTTGAAGTGTCACTCTTACATAAAATCCAGAGCTGTTCCGGGCATAGCACGGCTTTGTCTTACTTACGGGTGATACGGGTTGGTGATTGACCCGATTGACGAGACCATGACGCGCGGCGACAACGGAGAACAAGAGGACCTAATGAGTGAAGGCTTCCACTCGACCGAGTCGGCAGGGGGCGACACTCAGCCTTCCCCGCTGCTGCGCATTCCGAGGGACTCGCCGACGACGGGAGACGCGCTCGCCATGGAGGGCCGAGCGCCATCGCGACGAATCCAGCGCGCCCCAACCTCGGTGACCCCGACATGTCGACCACGGAGGGCCTGGCAATGGCCAGAGGAATCCTACAACGCGCCGTCGACATCACGAGCAGGCACACTGACCGTTCCTCGGAGAGAGCGTGGTCCGACGCTCGCCCACACTCCGCTCCTGCCGCTATGAGCACGACCGCCGTCCAAGGAGATTCGAGTGAACGCGGGTCGGCACCCAGAACCGGCAGCGACGTGCTGAGGATTGCTTCCCCCTCCGCTACCGGTGCCTCCGCCCCTTATGCTGGCAATGAAGCCGCTACCTTCGGATTGGGAGGTGCTGGCGCTGCTCAACTGTCTACAGTGCCTACGTGGACTACGACTCCTGCTTATGGGGGTGCGACCCCAGCTCCGGCTTCATGGCCTAATTCTCGAATGCGTACAGCTATCGCGGCTTACGGTGGTTACGCTCTCCAAGACGTGACTACGCCCAAGGACCCCAAGAGCGCCGTGTCGTCAACTCCGGCGCACCCTCCAGTGACGAACGCTCCGACCCCTGCTACGGGTACGGCTGCGACGGCGTACCGCTTTAGCGGCATGCCTTCTCAGATCAAGAACGCTGTCCGCATGGTTCAGCCGTTCAACTCGAAAAACTCCACCGTGGACAAGGCCCGAGCGTTCTGGGACGCGTTCGAAAGGGCCACCGTCGGGTTGGACGAGTCGCTGCGCCTTAGTGCGTTCCGTGAGTGCCTCAAGGGCAAGCCTGGTGAGGAGTGGTGGATGGACTCGAAGATCGAAGACTTCGAGACGCTGCGAGTACGCTTCCACAACCAGTTCATCTGCCTGACACCCCTCCAGATGATCGAGAGGCTCAAGAACACGAAGCGTTCGCGAGGGATGTCTGCCGAAGTGTGGGGCGACATTATACAAGGTCTTTGCGATCGTAGGACACTGGGCAGCGTAGTGATCGGGGCTGTTGCAGGCCCGGCAGGACCGGGACCCTCCAGGACGGCGGCTTTGACCGTAGTTACCACCACCGTTCCCATTCCCGCGCTGAGGCGCTTCTCACTCGGGCCCAACATGACCACACATCTTGCAGTACTGGCAAGTAGCGTTTGCGCGCCGGCAGTTAATTAGGCTGCAGCCTAGGAGATGGCAGTGTCCGCACACCGTACGACTATCCTGCGTGTACATGTCCGGGCCTTGGCGAATACCACGGACGGGTCCTTGAGGAGAGTTCGCGGGCGTACTCTGCGAGTAGCTCGGGGACGGCGTCGGCGGAGCAGCGTTCTCAAGCGCAGCCGCAGCGTAGTTCGAGCGTCTCGGAGACCGAGGAGACTGAGTCAGCTCACGCTGTTGTTGTAGAATCAAGTTCTGGTTAGCTTGTAGCATCTGCATCATTTGAGAGAGCAACGAGTTCTCAGCAGCGTTCTTGGAGGTGTTCGCGACCATGTCTGCGAAGTCAGCGTCGTCTTCCACCGGGATATGCATGTTCTTGTACAGTAGAACAGCCACAGCCTGCTGTATGGAGTTAACCATCGCCGTACTCAAGGCCGTCTTCCACTCCTTGTTCCGAAGTCCGGACAAGAAGTATTAGTAGCGCATACGAGGGTCGAATCACTGCACTTCATATTCAGGCAGTCGAACGCTACGACAAGCACCGCCGGACAAGGCCCGACCAGTGCTCAACAATGAAGAGGGCATGAGGGAGGGGAGGAGAGTGTCGCTCCTCCCTCTCGCCCGTGGAACGACACTGGGGGGTACGTTGCCAGAGTCTCGCCTCAGGCCGAAGCTGACGACTGGAACGTACCCGTGAACGAGGAAGAGACTGAGGCCTCGCTAACTTTTGACTTTAACGAAGAAACTGTTGTGAACAACTATGATGAAGTGGAATTGTGGAACCGTGATGATGAAGCGTCTGCTGTACGCTACGGAGATGAACTTACTACTATGGAGACTACTGACGAGGAACGCCCCGTGACTAGGGGGTACGCTACGACTCCTGAGGAGAGCCAGCCGAGCGAGAGAGCTGCTGGCGTACTTGCGAATGAGGAGGTCCCTTACGACCTGGAGAACGAAGAGATTGTGAACGAATAGCCGAGCGAGAGAGCTTCCGGCGTACTTACTACTGAGGAGGTCGCATTCGACCTGGAAGAACCCTATCTGAGAGCGGAGGAGCCGAGCGAGGGAGCTTTTTGGCGCGCTTACTACTGAGGAGGTTGCTCACGACCTGGAAGATGACTACTTACGAATAGAGAAGCCGAGCGAGGACGCTACCGGCGAGCTTACTACTGGAAGTGATGAAGAAACTACAAGAAAAACTACTGTGAATATGTGTAACGGGGCACGGTGTCGCTGCCTCGAAGCTTTACCTGTTGTGGTGGAGCACGTGAACTTCCTGCCCTCAAGAAATGCAGAAGGCAACGCGTCGGTCGCCCCCGCGGAGAAGACCGACAACAAGGAATCCGTCTCCCCGACCTCGGAGACTGGTGCGCCTTGGCCCAAGACGCCCGAGTACGATCAGAACGCTGTCACGAAAGCTGGGGAAGCTAGCGTTCTAGATAAGGCGAGTGTGGCGGCTGAGGACGGTCAAGATGAAGTCGGGTCGACTGAGAAGCCATGCGAAGTGCAAGACGAGTCTGCTGAGAGTAAGGAAGCGGCTCCTCCAAGTAAAGAACCTCCTCCCTCTCATACTCGACTGTTCTCGGAGGAAGAATTGGAGGCACTCGAGGCGAAGACGCCTTCGACTGTGGGCGTCGAATTAGAGGAGTACGACAAGGAGTTGGAGGAACGGTTGTTCCCCCTCGACGAGGTGGAACTGGAGAAGCGAGTGGTTAGGAACGCGGCCAAAGCTAAAGAGCCGTCTCTTGAAGAATTGAGCGTGTTGTTGAACTTACCGGTGGAAACGCTTCGGCGTACTCGCGAAGCTTCCCCTGGAGAGCTGTCGACGCTCGAATACTGGTTGGACTGGTACAAGAAGACGCTGGCGGCGTCGGCCGAAGCCAAGAGGGCTAATCGCGACTTCCGTACAAGCCCTTCTCCGACCAAGGAAGAGACTCGTGCCGAGCCTGGGCCAAGTGGACCTAAGGACGCGAACGATGAGGACGCCTCTATCATGAACGAGGTCATCGCATCCATCGTACCTTCGACTCGCGTCGCCGTGACCACTGCGGATGAACGCCGAGTCATTGCCAATATCGGCGTGCCTCGGGCTGATCTGAAACGGAAGGTGGATCTAGTATTCTGCGTGCAATGATCATGCAGAAGGCTGTAAAGCGTGACGCTGAGTGACGCTCGGACTACGGTATGGTGGCAACGAACCCTACACGTGTTGGCCCCCACTTCACGGAGGAGGCCATGTACAAGGTCGTGGACGGCATCAAGGCTGCTTCGGGTAAGCTCCTGCAGATTGTGAACTTCAACATCCAGCAGCGCCTGTACGTGGTTGCTGGTGAGAACGTGAACTTGGAGACGCTGTCGCTGGCGTCGGCTGCGTTCAAGGCCGTGAAGTCGACCGCTCCGGAGGAGGTGGAAAAGGTGATCGCAGAGTCGCTGGCGCAGACTCGCGCTCGCAAGGAGAAGTGCGAGCAGAGTGGGCGTCCGTTTACGCTGTCCCGAGGCCTGGCGACGACCCCGCTGGTTGGTATTGACGTGCCGTTCCACTCGCGCGAGCTGCTGGGCGGCGTGCCGTCGTTCCGAGCGCTGCTGCGCACGAAGTTCGACCCGCAGGTGCTGGAGCGCCAGCTGCCGCTTCTGGTGAACCGGCATATCCCGAACCTGGTGGCCACTCTGTTCTCGCTGGAGAGCTCGTATTTCGAGGAGGTATACCAGGCGACGAAGAGCCCGTTCTTGGCGGAGGTGCTGGACACGATGCATTTGCAGCTGACAACGAAGGCCCAGCTCGCGCACCTTCTGGTGGTGGAGCTGCTGGCGTACCAGTTTGCGGTGCCTGTGCTGTGGATCAAGACGCAGGCGCTGCTGTTCTCATAGAGTGGTGTTTACCGCTTCGTGGAGATTGATCCTGCTCCGACGTTGACGAACATGGCGCTGCACACTGTGCAGGTTGGTGACTTTCTGTCCGTGCCGCGTGAGATTCTGTGGTACCAGAGCCACCGCGAGGTTGTTCACTTCGAGGAGGAGACATCGAACACCTCTGCATCAGAGTACGCGTGCGGTCTGGCTGCCGAGGCTGCGGCTGAGGCCGCGGCCGCTGCTGCGAAGGCTGCTACTGCGTCTGCTCCGAAGGCAAAAGCGGCTCCCGCGGCGCCGGTGCTCCGGTTGTTGTCGCCCCGGTGGCTCCAGTGCAGGATGCTCCTACTCCGGCCCCTGCTGCGGAAGACGCGCCAGTTGCTGCACTTCACATTCTGCGGGTGCTTCTTGCTGTGCGCATGAACAAGAGAGCAAGGAAGCCATGGACGTGAAGACGATTTGCGCCGGCGAGGCGGTGGTGGAGCACGATGCCTGAACGATCTGAAAGGGAGTGCGGCATTCCAGAGGGTGGCGAGGAGATGACCTGGTTTCGAACTTCTTGGTCTACGAGCGTGGTGCTGGGTAACGTGACGAACCGTTTGCTGAACAAAGCTGTGGTTTTGGTTTTCCGACAACAAGGGCAATTTGTCGTGAACCGTTGGCGAGCTGCTGCATGGGAGATGTTTTGCTGCTTGATACGATTTGTGCGGAGAACAGTGCAAAGTTCAGTTTGCATGGTGTTTGGCAAGTGCTGTGCTGGGACCGTAATATCGCGGCAGAATTCTATTACTAGCTTTTGGCTGCTTCAAGTTTGGCTGTGGTCTCGTTGAATTGCATGAAGGACTGCATAGCCTTACTCAGAGCGACCTCCTCGGTGTCTTGCTGGTTCGACGTCGAGGCACTGGTGCCTTGCTGCTGGCTCTCGAATCGGACGCGGTACTCGGCCTCGTACTCGTCGATGACATGCTGCCTGATGGGAGCAATATCGGCCATTACTTTGGGCAGAAGCGTCTTGGCTCGAGGATCGAGCATGGCAGCAATTTGAGCCTCGCGGCTTTTTACCAAGCTGTCGTACTGGTCGAGTTTCTTCTTGAAAGCCGTTGCAAAGTCGGCGGTGTAGCGGGCGACAGCCTGGTTGATCATTGACGTCGCATTCTTTGACACCAGCTCAAATACGACGACTGCCATCCCAAACGTGGGGTAGTTCTTACCAGACATCATCATGGTTGCGGCCTTTACGGGCGTCAGAAACTTGCAGAATTCTTCCAACGCCTGTCATTTACTGTCATCGAGCGGGGCTGCAAGTCGGTCATCGGAACGATCGAGAAGTTTCGATAGCCTTCGTGGCGGCCGTGAATGCGCCGCAGCAGCTCCTCAATGGGCTTTCGCAAGTGAATTGCGGATATCACCATCGACCGGGTGCTGTTCCAGCGCGTGACACAGTCAGGCACAGGCTGCTCGAACTTCAACTCCAATACTTTGCAGATTCGTTCAAGTTCTTCATTCAGGGCCGTGGACTCGACAAGTTTCCTCAGAATATCGCGTATGGTGCCGATGCAGGTATCAACGAACGAGCACTCGGTGAGGCCTTCTTCGACAGCAAGCTGCAACACATGAGCAAGACAGCGAACTTGAAACACATTCTGCGGTGCATCAATGGCGCTACCGGATTCAGAAGTCATGTCAGCGGCTGATGGAGGTATCGCGTCGCTCAGGTGATCTCGAGCTGCATCGGGTAGCTTGGCACGAATAGATCGGAACATTGCCTTGCTGTTCTTAGCATTGTCCGTTGTAATAGCCCAGAGTGTTGCGATCAGAGCTCCATCCATCGCCTTTATCACTTCGAGCAAATGATCAGCAAGGCGCACCCCAGTATGCGGATACCCAACCCTTCGAAAGCCTAAAATGATGTAGCGAAGGTTCCAGTCTTCATCGATCCAGTGCATCGTCACTACCATGTATCCTCTGTTCGCGGCAGACGTCCACATGTCCGTCGTTATAGATGTACGGCTTGACCGAACATCGCGAAATATTAGGCAGCGGAGAATTGTCTTTCGGGCGAGGTCCTTTTCCAGTTTCCACCGCACGACGACGCGATTCCGAATAGTTTGACGGCATGGGACCTTGTAGCTGGGCTCCAGTGTTGCACAAAACGCAATAAACTTAGGCTGCTCGACGGTTGCAAATGGCAGCGCGTTCTCCACGATCCACTCGACAAGGGCACTATCCGCCTCTGCTTTGTTGAAGCCGCCCTCCATACGCTGCTTGACCATTCGTGCAAACCCGTGGTCAAACAGATCTGTTTGCCTTGCCGCCAGTGTATCCATCGCGGCGCCATATTCGCTGCTGTGATAGTTTCTTAGATGATTTCGCATCGTAGAGTGAGCCTTGGAGTTCCAGATTTGTTCTCGGCCGTCGCGCTCACAACACTTACAGGAAAACTTGCCGTTGCCGAGATCATTTATAAACGACCAGATATCAGAATGTTTACGCGATCTCTGCTCGCTAGAAGCCGCGGAGCTATCTGCAGCCGTCATTGCTACGTCGTTCGCCACACCTTCGATGTCATGGCTGCTAGAAGTTCCTGCGGCATCCTCGTTGCCCTCCATGCAGCATGGACCATGCTGCTCTGGGTTGGAAGCTGAGATTTGGTCCTCAAGGGGGGAAATGCCAATCCGGAGGACCAGTATCCAGATCCGGATAAGCTGTAAAATCCGACTCGATCCGACTCGATCGGAGTCGAATCGAATCGACTCCGACTCAAACCAACTCTCTGTAAGCCGTTATTTGAATAATATATATTGGAGTCGCTAAACAATAATATTGACATTTGCAGGTATCTCCATAATCGGCATCGAGTCGGATTTGAAACCGACGGAGACGGACCGGATCGTTCGAGGTACGGATCGACTTGGACCGGTGCAAATCCGTCTGAGTCGTAATGGCGAATCCAATCGATTATATTTTTAACATCACTGCACGGTGCAACAGTCGTGCAGCACTCACGCAACATTGCTGCTTCACATCTACATTGACTCAGTGCGCGTTGACGCTCGGGTCGATAGATAACTAAGTGAAAGGCAGTGCACTAACGCTAAGTTTAACCATTGTATTGACGCACATTACTGTACCGGTCACAGTTCATCTCGGTGACATCGTTGGCTTCTGGACATCACTTCTTTTGCTTCGTCCGGAGACGAGAAAAAGTTTACAAGCAACGAAATTCGACTAAAAGGCGCCGAGATTCTTCCGACTAACGTTGTAAGCCGGCGCCTTCTTCTGGACTAGATTAACTTTTAACTTTCGTACAGTACTGGTGCACTACTCTACCGTAAAACACGGATCGAATGCTACACACGGATCAAGTGCAACATCCTGTAAAAAATACAAAAGCTGTACAGCACTGCTTAATAAAGGTGATACTTAAACTTTTTACCGGAGTAAAAACTAGTGTACAGTTTTTGTTTTTATACACGTTGTTTACTTTTTACGGGTGTAGCATTCGATCCGTGTTTTACGGTAACAATTTAGGTGGCATGGGCATATCCAGAGCTTCACCAGGCAACGCACGGCATTAGTTTGTAAAGGCTGTGTGCGCTACACAGTCTAATCTATGCCCGCCACTCCACAGAAGCCAACCAAAATGGTACACTGTACCTGACGCTAGATCCAAATAGGGTACAATGTACCCGATACAGCAATTTTGGCCAATCCGTCCAGCGCGTGGGTTTGATGTGCGATTCGGCCAGTAGGCCAGAAAGTGTAATTTTAGACGGGAATCACAATAGTAGACTCCAGAATAGTAGCGATAGTAGTGCTATGCTATAGCACTGGTCTTTCGGGCGAATAGTAGTGCTACTTGAATAGTAGCGAGAAAGAGTGGCAATAGTAGTGATAGTAGCACTACTATAGTTCCCGATCTTCAACCCACGCCAGATCTTCAAAAGGCGCGAAAATCGGTGGTTCTCTGCCCCCCCTTACCTCAGCTTCGCTCCTGCTCGCTCATTTCTCGATTTGCAGCACAAGCAGGGAAGTGCGCTAAGGTTGACTGCAATTGGGGGGACCTAGAGGAGACGTCTCCTTGTTGCGTGTGCGGCCGTCTGGTACATCAACTGTGTAGCAACGAGCTTTGCACGCAGCCAGACATTGACCTCTCGAAAAGGTAATGCTGCCGTTGTTGGCATGTAGGCGTCTTCTCCTTTTACTAACACTATCTATTTGCAGGTTGTGTAGCCGCTCCTGTGTCAGCTGGTTCTTCAATGTTGACAGCGATTACCAGGAGCTCACGCCAAGCAGCACGTCCGGTATCTCGTGCTCGAGTGACGCTACAGTGATCGATCTCGCGCAAGCTGAGGAAATGGAAGAAGAAGGAGCACCGAACGGTATTCCGGAACACATTGTCCACAGTCCACCCAAGAACGCGACCGACCCCGTGTGGAATTTGATACACCGCCTAGGGACGCACGCTACATACAAGGGCAAGGCGTAATGGCATATTTGTCTGCTGTGCGTGAGGACGAAGGTGTGACAGCAGTCGCTATGCCGAGCGGACAACGCATCAAATGCCAAGTCCCACGTAGTATCCATAAGGAACACGACATGGCTTTCCAAGTTCACCAGAAGCCGCTCAGATCGCTACATGGTGCAGGTGGCTCCCAAAGCAGAAGTAAAGCGCCAAGCTTCTCCTAGCCCAACTTCACCAGTGGTTCAACCGTCCAAGCGTCAAAAGACGTGGTGGAAGGCCCCGGTGTCTCGTGATCAAATCTCGGGTCACATTGCGAGGTGGTTGATCCGTGATGATCCGTGCTTAAACGGTTGATATGCTAAACGCTTCTGTATCTCATTAAACTGTGTTTGTCTTTCAAGGGTTGGCGCACAACATGGTGACAACTCCAGCCTTTCATTGCTTTCTCGCTAGCGTCACGGGGGATCCCAACGTAACCGCCCCGTCCAGCAAGACCTACATCGACATCCTTGACAACCACTTCGAAAGGTTCACTCAGGACGCATCCGAATTGTTTCTTGAAGAATTCAAGGAGCTGGATGAAACGCCTTTTATGACAATGGAGCATGATCTGTGGACAAACAGCTCAAAGAACAGTATTGTTGGAGTGTCAGGCAGTTTCTTCGACCGCCAGTGGCGACCAAGGCGCCTCGCGCTTATGTCAGAAGTGAGAAATGATGGGCATAATTCTGAAGAAGTGGCTGCGTTGATGGACAAGCAGTTGAAGAGCCGATATGGTCTGGACGTGAATAAAATGGCTCGCTTTACGATCTCAGACACGGAAACGGTGGCTCGTAAAGTCTCGAGGCAGTTTGATTTCACCATGCAAACGGACTGTGCGATGCATGCACTGAATCTCTGCATCGGATATGGCATCGGCTTGAAAATGAATGTGCGTAATGAGTACAAGAAAGACCCCGAGACCAAAACATTTGTCAAGGAGAAAGTAGTGGTGACAGAGGGTGGGGCATTTTCTGGAGGTGTAGCAGTGATTCGAAAGCTGCGTGCGCTGAACAATTTCTTTGCGTCAAGCAGATCGCCCGAACGTGTCGCTCGTCTCAAAGAAGTTCAAAATTTCCACAAGCTACATCAGTTGGCAGCTCTCATTGACATTGACGTCCGAGTGGCTTCTACTATCAAGTTGTTCCAGCGCTCAATTATCAATTATCAATTTTCCGGCTTTTCCGGCGTTCTTCCAGAATGCAGACGTATCAAAGAAATAAAAGCATGTCTTTAGCCGCATCACGGATGCCGAGTGGGCGCTAGTCGTTCAAATGGAAGCAGTTATGCAGCGAATAGCGGAGCTCGCCTTGGTAGAGTCTCAGTCTGCAAGCATGATTTCGTCTACGATGTACGTGCTGCTCCGCGTGGCGTCCGCTCGAATGAACTCGTACAAGTTTTCGTCATACTGCCTAGGCGGAGCTCGGGAAACGGAGACCAACGAGAAGAGCTTCCCTCGTATTCAACTGATGCTGCCTGATTTGTCTGACCTGGCCCAACGCTGCATTAAGCGCACGCTGTATCAGATTGCTGAGTGCTTACCAAAGCCTTCGGTACCTATGGGCATGGCTTTGATCCGCGCACGAAAACCGCCGCCAAAAACTTTCTGCGCATTCCTGACACTGCGGAAGCAGTGACTGATATGATTCTGGAAGAGTCAGAGGCTCTGATGCGCGTCGAGCATCGGGTGTTCTACAGAGGTTTATATGCTCACGAGGGTCAGGGTGAAAATACAGCGGATTCGGCTTCGAGTTCGCCATCAGCAGAGTGCAACAGCAGTTCTGATACCGAGGCTGATTTGTTGTACGGGGAAGAAGTATCCCAGCCGGTGGAAGAGAACACTGCGGAGGCTATAATGAACACAAAGGCCGATGCACTACTGGATGGCTGGTTCAGCTTCAGAGTTGAGTGGGCTGAAGTGGCAAAATCGCAATACCCAGCCAAAGCCGAGTATGAACGGGTGCTATCCAAGCTGAGTGTGCGAGACAGGAAACGAAACGTTCGTGTTTGGAATGTTGAGCAGCTATGTGGGAACATTGATGTGTGTCGCTGGTTCGCCGATATTGGCGAGACTATGTATCCGTCTATCGCAAAACTTGCACGGGTCTGGCTAGGGAGGGGCATTTCGACTGCGTTCCAAGAACGTGTGTTCGCGACAGGACCATTTGTGATGAGTCCCCTACGGAGAAGGACTGATAACGAGCGTGCGCAACGACAGCTAAGTCTGCGCCACAATCGCGATGAACTAAGGCGCATGGAGGAAAACAAGCGGAAGTTACGTTAGACGCCGACATGGGTACATTAGTAGTGCTAATAGTAGTGATATTTGTAGTGATACCACTATCGACAAGTCCGATCTACTATAGTAGTAGTAGTGCTATTGATTCAGAGTCGGGTAGTAGTTGTAGTATCACTACTAAGCCAGAATTCTCACTACTACCAAACCCTGCTTGTACATGTACCACTACTTGCTCACTCTGAGAAGGTCACTTAATAAACCGGACAACAGATGAAGGATCTACAAAAAGGTAGCGTCTGAGTTTGAGGTTTGAGTGTCCTGCGTTGGAAAAACGAGGGTCCAAACCTTTTCCGAAACTGGTATTTACAATATTATTTTGCGGTTTGCTGCCCAGATGCTATCTCCGCGTTGGAGATGCTCCCTCTTAGAGCATCTCCACCGGTTGGACTTATCCGAAGTCTTAAACTTAGCCGTTTCCTGGTAGTGCAACGGGTATTGTGGGTTCTACTCGAAATTGGACTGGCGGTTGGTTGAATTAACCGCCCGCCAATCCCCCCCTTCGTAATTGCATTAAATATGCCTTATCAGAGTTATTTACACCGAACTCCCTTTTTAATTATATAATATATATTATCAGAGTTAGTTCCACTGCAAGGCCTGATGCCAACGTTGCGACCCACAACGTTTTACAAAGACGATAACAGCAACGTTGTGGGTTAATGTTATCGGGGTCAGCAAACGTTTTACAACCACAAATACATGTCCCAGAAAAATATATGCAAAACCCCCTTGCAACCTATTTAACAACTTAAATGCACAGGATATCGCGGAGCGGAGCCTTGACACACAGCGTAGTTTGCAGCCACAACCTGGGAGCCCAAGGTTGTTTGCCATGGCCTCTCCACCGCCACCACCCAGCCGATTATCAAGCGGCGATGCATTCCGTACACCTGTTGGCCAAACGACGTCGCGCAGTTCATCGTCCGTTCAGCGTTCATCGGTTCAGCGCACATCACGTCGGGACTCGAACAGCTCCACGTGGTCATCCACCACCACGCCGGTCTCCTCGGCTACAATCTCCCCGCCCAGTCACAGTTCATGCCAAGCGTCTAATTCCGCGAATCTCCACACCAAGGGTTCTTTTCAAGATGGAGGGTGCTCACTACCCTGAGCGATGGGAATTTATTTTTCTTGTCCCTTTCGAACAGTTTACATCTGTACCTACTGATAAATTGATTTCAAAACAAGGCGCGCTTGCCTACTGCTCTAAATGCAGATGCAAAGTGACATATTCGCATGGTTCCACTACGGCTGTGAAAGTCCATGTGGCGAGGCGGGTGAACGCCTTTTGACCGCCCAGGTGTATAGCGCCGTGCTCCAGACTCTGGAAGGTGCTTCCGGTTAGGAAGTCCACAACTGGGAACGCCTGAACGCGAACATCCAGGTAGCGTGTGCTCCTTGTGGTAACCCCTCTAGGTTCGTTTGTCTTCGAACCGGGAGATGCACCGCGGGGATAAGTTGTTTTGTCAACCAATATCGGTCTTTGGAGAAGAGCGTAGCGTCACCAACTTAGACGTAGCTCCAACAACCAAGATAACCAACATCAATACAGAGTTATACACACAAATATACAACCGTTCTTATTCTTAGACCTTTGAACGGTGGGTCGTACACCAGTCAACTTAGCTGCACTTCCAGGACACTGGTCAGTCCCGGTCAGCTTTCACAAACGCGCACCACCTCAGATACACTGAGGATAGTTCAATACAGTCTCACTACCTATCACACAAGATGTCCTTCGATCACGATCCTGAATGGGACTTTCTTACACTCTTTCCAGGATGTATATGGGATATGAAATGTAGGATCGCCTAAGCGCACACTACAACTAGGATATGAAATAGGGCAGATTTACCACGGGCTCCACACCCGCTACTCACCCTAATTTGGACTTAGAGTATTTGGGGGTGGAGTCCACACCTCTGGATGTCCTTCCTCAGAGAGCCTTTCGCCTTCAGCACTTGATCGGGGCCGCCGGTATTCGTCCGGCCGAAGCTGTCCGAGCGCTTGCGGGTTACACGGATAATTGAACTCTGTTTGGTTTTATCTTTTGTGGCTATCTTCCTGCAATAGACACACATTCAGCTTTTGACTTACTTTCAGTATGCCTTGAGGGGGGTGTCATCAACTTAGGCATCCTTGATCTCATCGTGATGTCGTGGGTACAGGCGTAGGACTTCAATGTTCCACGGAATCTTCCTGGAACTTGGTTGGTCGTCTTGGTTGGTCGGATATCACTTGGCTTGATTATACCTTGATCCTCTCGTCCAGGGTGTCCATTGTTCTTCGGTGTTCTTTGGTGTTCTTCGGTGTTCTTTGCCACGCTCAGTCATGTCAAGACGGGCGGCCACCAGTCTAATGTAGACTGGGGCTCTTGGTCGCTCCCGTAGGCTTGACCCGTCGTCCGGTAGTTGACCCATCCAGACTCATTACGTCTGGGGTACTCAACCCGATCCATGGCTGAACGTGAGAACGCCACGTCCCGCAAATAGCACCATGTCCCAACTCCATATCCATGGATGTATTGGCTTTTCGACCAATCACCACACTTCACAGTAGAAAATCTTGATTCCCATCGTGTCATCCACATGGAGAAATACCACATGGAAGTCCTGTTACGAGCAAGACAAGCACTACAAGAGGAAAAGGCCAGGTCAGCTAAGCGCCAAATCGAGAATCTTTATGACCAGGCACCGGAAGCAGCAAAACGACAGCTCACAACCGTATCAAAGACTGTACAGATGTAAGTGAATGGACTACTGGCCAAGTAGGTGGCACAAAGCATGCGTCCATTATTGAATCTCGAAGACCCTGGCCTATTGGGGTTTATTCGTTTTATTATGGAGGAGTTGGCTGGCGTCATTGTGGACGTTCCAGGAGCTATTCAGATACGTGCGGACATTGTGCGCGTTGCGGCGGAGCTGCGCGCCTCGTTAAAGGATCGGATCCGCAGCAGCTGTTACTTTTTTCATCACACCAGATATCTGGACGAGAAAAGAGCGCAAAGCTACATGTCGTTTACATTGTATTACGTGGAAGAAGATTTTACACTTTGTAGCTGGGTCTTAGAAGTGGATGCATTTCCCGGAATGCATACTTGAGCTGCGATTGCTAACGGCTTGGAGGATATGAGGGAACGATGGGAGCTGAAGTCAGAATTTTGCACATTACTGGTCCGTGACAGCGCTTCAAATGCTGTGCTCGCAACTGAGTTCATGGGAGTTAACAATATGTCATGTATCGCGCACTCGCTTCCCTTAGTTCTCGGTTCTGCTCTAGCACGAAAACAAGAAGATGTCATACTTGCCGATGAAGCGACTGCAGTTGCCTCTGACACTCACGCCACTTCTGAGATCGCTTTCTAGCAATCTGCCCATTCTGTAGCTCGCCCTATCGATCATTCTGTCGCAGAGGATGAAGTGGTCCCCGCGTCTGAATCTGAGCAGCAAGCTTCAGTAAATGCTATTGGACAGTTTGTTGCAATAGTGCTACCAAGTCGAGATGTGGTGGCGCAAAGACCTTTAGGACAAATGCGTGAAATTGTTCAACGTTTCAGAGGTATTGCTACATATTTTCACAAGTCGCCAAAGGCGACGAACCGACTTGACCAGATTCAATTGAAAGACTGGAAAAGATCAGCGTTGCATTTGATCACCGATTGCCCAACAAGGTGGAATTCGTGCCGCGATATGCTCGCACGGATGATTGAGCTGCAGGCACCGTTATACGATTTTTTAACCGTCTTGAGAGACCGGAGGAGTTCAAAGAGCTAAGTCGTGACAAGCTCCCCAAGCCGAGAGAATGGTTTGCGACCCGGTGCTATGTCGCCTTGTTGGATCCAATAGCCGCTGTCACGACAGTTCTTAGCGGAAGCATCTATCCGACTTTAGCTCTAGCTTTCCCGATGTTGCGAAAGATTCAAAAGGTATTAAGGGTGACTCGAACATCTTTGCGAAGCAAGCCGAAGTAGTCAGACGCCAAGACTTCCAGTCCGAGATTCTCGCACTGATGAACAATGTGCGTAGTGCCGTTCTTAATCTCTTTACCCAGCGGTTCAGGGGGATGAGCTTCGAACTAGTCTGGATAACCTTCCTTGATCCTCGCTTCCACAAGATGAAGCTATTGACGCAAGCCGAAATAGAGGAAGCCAAAGAGTGCTTAATTGACGCTGCCGCTGTTGCAGCACGCAATTTTGCCGGAGACTCCGCAACACCCGTTCCAAACGCTCGCCGCCGGCCTGCGAACCAACCCCAAAGCGACGACACTGCTGCTGTCTGGGATGAATAGCTGGGGTCGGACGACGACGACACCAGCATACGCACCGACCCTACTTTTCAAAGGGTACAACTCAACTGCGCAAGCGAGTTTGTGGCATATCTTGAAGAGGCTAAAACAGTCCCCCGTCACCAAGACCCTGTCGCTTGGTGGGCCGTTAATGGCCACAAATATCCATCGCTGAAGCTGCTTGCTCGGAAATGGCTGGGCTGCGTCGCTACTTCCGTGCCTTCTGAGAGGGCTTTTTTTCACTGCAGGTAATATCGTGACTGCGAAGCGTTTCAAATGGACCCCGAGCTTGATCGCGATATTGTTTTCATTTCTGAAAACTACGCTGAAGGTAAATTTGATCGTGTTTAGATGATTTTAATCTTAATCATCACATTTATATTATATAGGTCGGCATGCCTGGCTCCGTTCGTGATAAACGTGCACTTTCGTTCACTGGTATGGCCTCGGACCCTCGCTTTTTTTGGTGTCAACGAATATTTGCTGGGCGATACAGTATTGTGCGTGAATACCGGACGCCTGATATATATAAAGTTTATATGGTATATAAAGTGACTGTGAACGGAGCACAGAAAAGGCAATACTGAATTGTACCTTGGTCCATCTCCGCTCGTCTTCTTATCGAGCCTAATAATATCTACTATGGGAGGCTATTAGTTATATACCCGTCTGGTATTCACGCACAATACTGTAGTGCATACGGGGTCAGCTTCACGTTCATTATAAGCTCACACACGCGGCCTGCTGCGTTACGTCCCGACAACGCCAAGTTCAATTTTCGCCTGGCCAGTCAACGCATCGCGATCGAGCACTGTATCGGAATTATCAAGGGACAGTTCCCTTTTTAAGAGAGTCTGCCTCATATTTGCTGAATGAAGATGATATCGGTGGAGTTTGTATGCGCCAGCGCGCGTGCTTTGTGTAGCATAATATTTGCATCGATCTGCGCGATAAACAATTTGATCCTGTAAATAAGAGTCATGATGAGGATTGGGTTTGTGAGATTGATAACCCATACGACCCCAACCTATATCTTTCTTCAGACGAATTAAGAATCTGGGTTCAAGCAGAATCTCTTCAACGTGTTTAATCGAAACAACCCTCTTTTAACATCACCAGGATATTAAAAAGACGAATAGCAGCTTTAATAAGTTGACTGTGTTATTATTGATAGGATTTCCTACCGAATCTCAGTCTACCTACTTATCGTGGGCTCGCATTAGGCGTGTTTGCTCTAATTCAATCTGCTTGCTCAATAAAGCAAACTGCTGGTCCATTTTCTTCTCTCGCAGACGAATTTCTTCGCGCTGCAACTCCAACTGTTCCTTCTGCAGCTGAAGAAGCTGCTCTTGTAGCTCCGAATCCCGTTTGTGCCTCTTCTCATGGCGCTCCGTCTTCTCTTTGTGGATTCGCAATAGCGCGTCGTGTAAACCGCTAGCGCTACCGTCTTACCTCGCATATTAGGCATGTGTCCTCTAAACGAATACAACAGTATACATGTGTACTTTTCGTTTACAAGGCGTATGTGCTATACATCGAACGAATTATTAAAGTCGGAAGAAGTAGTCCCCTTCTGGCGGTCTGTTTGAGGTGCAAACCTCTCGTTGCGGCTGTAACTATGTCTATGGCTGCTCATGATGATGTTATTTGTAGAATTAACAACAAAACTCAAGCAAAATGTGAGCTCGAAAGCTGGTTGGTGACTGGCTGTCAGCGCTAGGTGGTGATCGATAGGCTATCTCCAACCATGACCATGCCTTCTATTAAGTATGTTCTCTAAACGGGGTTTGTACTGCAATATAAGTGGTATGTATTGTCTCTTTAGATCACATATGTCTTATATGCGGGGTAAGACGGTAGCAATTGTGGTTGCACCAACAGGCGTGAGCGATCGTTTGCCGAGTAGGCTTTACCTCCCACTTGACCTGGCAGGTTCAACTTTGTCGGAGAGCCGTTATCCCTGGGCGGATTGACACTTTCACTCTTCCCTTCAACCGCTCCAGTCGCGTCAATACTCCTAGGTAGTCTCTCGCTCTCGTTGCCGCTTTCGTCCTGCCAATAGCACGCTTCCTGGTTCCATCAAAATGGGTGGGGTTGTATTGTGGCGCTCTCCAAAAATGTCATCCATCTCATAATAAAATGGAAACTTTTTAAGCATCTCTACAAACATCATCATACGAGCAAAACGTCAACCTTGTATACACCGTACTTGATTCAATACTACGGTGTACCTTTGATTGTCGGCGGTTTCCAACAATCAATCAGGTGGCGAGAATCGTCATGTTCGTGACCACGTTAGGGCGTGGCGTGGTGGTACCCCAAAGTAGATAACCATCATGCTTGCCTGTAAGTGGTCACGTGTCTTCTGTCGATACCGCCACAGCTAACACATTAACTCTGCCAAGTGCGCCGTGCCTTGAGCTGCAAGGACCGGATATTCTTCAAAAGCACTTGATAACCATCTTCCCAATAGTTTGATGATCAGGCGGTCAACTCCAGCGTTCAGCAGTGTTGTCGCGCCTCCGATTCGGATTGAATGGGTCGAAAAACGGCTCGGGCGCTGTCCTGTTTTTGTATCTGCTAGCTTGATTGCACGCGAGACATTATCCGCTGAGATCCCTGTGTTCGGCCCAGTTGACAGCGCTGGCATATTCTTCAGAGTGCCGAATGAGCGTGCACCTCTCACGATCCACTGTGCCGCCAATACTGGGCATAATACGGAATCTCCCGAACGGGAGTGAAAGCGACATTCTTCACGCCCGTACTGGTTATTTTTCGCGCCTTGAAGCTTGATCCCGACTGACAGCGCCTCACTGGCCTCAACTTGCGTACCTTGGGCGTTGAAGAACTTGATGTCTCCTAGCTTCAGAATGCAGCCATGTCGTTTCCAGTCGATAAAAAGGTATTCAGAGCGATGAAGTAAGAAGAAGTAGGCAAGTAGTATCCAACCCCAAAGTAGCTGGTCGTGTGCCCGAGAGAGGTCCATGCTGGCCATGATGGCTCGCAGGAGCGGGCCAGAGACTGAATACTGTTTGAGAACTGGATCGGTGAAGCGACGAATACCACGTAACAGGATGGCGTGGCTAGTTGAGACACCTGGGTCATATCCAGCCTCATTCTTGTGGAACCATCGCACCGCACAGAGTTTGTTGCAAATGGTAGAATAGGTATTGCCCTGTAGGCGGTTGTTCATCCCAAATTGCCATAGATATACAGCAAATGCCCCAAGCTGTGAGCCGTTCCCATCGATATCGTCCCTCGACAACCATTCCGGAAACTCCATTAGGCGGCACCAGTCGCTCCACTGCTTCCATGCCCGGCGGTAAATAGTTCTTGAAGAGTCTGCAAGGGACCCTGAGCGCAAAAGCGCTCCCATAGCTGCCAAAGATTTCTGCAGCCGGGTGGTATCAGTACCTGTGACCATGACAATGACAAATTAGCAAAATTTTCTCTGAGCTGAGGTGACTGCCACACGCGACTGCCAGCATCCGCCATAATATTTTGTACTCCTGGGATATGGGCTGCTGAGCAATAAAACGAGTACTGCACTCCCAAGAGACCGAACAAACGCAGCAGTGTTTGCGCGAGATGGTTTCGACTGGAGCGCCTGTTGTTCCAGGTGACGGCCGACTGGTTATCGATCCAAAGCTGAACAGGGCCATGACTATCAGCGCGCTTCCCGGACCAATGCTGACCCCACACTAAGGCAGCAAACACAGCGCTCATCAACTCACGAATATTAATGCCGAAGTCGGATGACGTTGAGTTGTTGAAGTCTTGTATAGCAACGCGCTCGACATCGGTAAATTTGACTTGGAGATACTCACGACGCGCAGGAAATAAGGCACACAATCCGTAATCACTAGCGTCCATCATGATGTTGTAGCAAACCGATTGTGTTTCCGTGAAACGGGAGAGGGATACTGAATTAAATCGGCAGGTGGATACGATGAGTTTGAACCATTGCAGATCTTCGCGTGCACCCTCCGAGACTCGAATACGCCATGAACGACTGGGTACACGTGCGAGATCGGCCAGCCGTTGGAAGAAGGGTCTAGCGGCACGGATGCAGGTGACCACGTGCCGCAGACTGCCGAGTAGCTTACGGATTTGCGAGCGTGTAGTATAATATGAGGCCACCACTGCGTCAATGCGACCCAACGCCTTCGCGATTTTATCGTCAGGTTTGGAAAGTGTTTTCTCCGTGAGATCCCAGACGAGACCCAGGGCCTTGCCCCGCACAAACCACCCCGTAAATTTCTCTTCGTTCATTAAATCAGGACCCAGTACCGAGACCATAGAGCTCCGTAATGCTACGTTAGCTTCTGCTAGTCGGGATGCGACGTCCGGTTCAATGCAGTTGTGGTCGTCGCACCAGGCTTTTGAGTCGAAGGAGGTAGTTGCAGCTCCACGCATGCTAGGTAAAGTCGGCGAAAGCGTGCCATACAGGAACTTTATAGCTCCTCCAGCAATCCAGTACTGATGCGGCGAGTCGCACCACCCGAATGGACATGCTAGGTCGATGACCAAAACGCCCAACTCGCGAATCACGCCAGCAAACCGTCCAACGTGATCCGCATGGAGGGGGATATTCCGAAAAGCGCCGGCCACATCTCCAGATAACATTTTGGTCAGGCCCGGGTTCTGCGCTTCCACTTCAAGTATTCGACGAGCTAGGATGGCCGCCCGTCGTACTCGACGGCAATATCCGTTGAATCAATAGTAAAATCGTTGATTCAATGCCCTTCAGGATAGGACAGATCGTGAATAGTTCGCGCGTCCATCGATAGTGGGGGCGTCGCCTGTTTGTGCCGCACCAAATGGGCTACATGTGATGCCGTCAAGTAACTCGAGAAGTTCAATATCCAGAATGAGGTACTGGCCCTTGTCTTGCCCCTTGCGGAGGTTTTTGATCACACTGTCCCTTGCCTGGTAGAAAGACCCATGATTTGGCGGAGGTGCATCTTGACGAGGAGGCGTCTCTGCACATGCAGGGACGACACCGTGCCGCACAATAGCTTCCCAGCGCCGCCGGTGCCGATAGGAGGACCATCCAAGGCAGTGATCCGGAAGTTCAAGTGCCTTGTTTGGTCGCGGGTCCGCTGCTGTTTCCCCTCTCACGAGCCGCAAGAAGTCTGGCAATGACAGCCTTGATCGGCGTAGGAATTCACTGTACGTGGCTTGCTTGGAGCCGTCCAAGACGGGTACCTGGCGACCGGATGTGTGGTGTTAGGTCGGGTACGACTCGGGAAGCGTGAGCCCGACAGCCGTGAGCGCGTTAGATAGGGTTTGCGACGCGATCTGGCGATGATGGTCAAATAGTGAGTGACGAATGCGAAGCGTCAGTGCGAATTGATTTTCCACTGATACAGCGTGCGCCTTCAATCTTGAGGCCCGGGCTCGCAACCATCATCTTTGTTATTGGCGTTGTCTGCTACTGGTGCTGCCATGTTGGGCGCGGTAGCCGGTTGCTCAGCGTCCCCCAAAGACGTGAGAAGCTCTGTCGGGGCATTAGTAGTGGACTTGGTGTCCTCCCATGCCGAAGCCAGCTGCTCCACGGGGTTACAATGAATATTCAGGTGGTCTGCAGCGCTCGCATTTTGACGAACCGTACGAGCAGTGCTTCCTACCGCGGGAGTGAACAATACGTTCTCCGTGGTACGGACAGACTGCCTACTCAGTGTGACATTGTCACGAGTAGGAAAATCGACGGCAGTACCAGTGTCGGGTGCGGGTATGAAGAACGTTCCTGATTCTTGTCTGAAGCTTGGATTGACTTGTCCACTGCCGATGATCAGTCGCGGCGAGCAAGTATCCAGCTGCTCGCCGCACAGACTTCACGCATCATTGGCTGTGATGTCGGCACAACTTGGAGCCAAACCACCAAAATGCTCGGTGATATACTCGATCACATCAGCGGGTAGCTTCGCGGGCTTCAAGTGCGATCGGTAAGGGACTGTACATCCTCCGTCGCGCCCATGACATCCGTCATTTGATAGTTCCTCATGCAAAGCCGCTTGCCTCGTACCACCGGGAGCGCTTTGACGATGGATGGAGGAACTTGTTGACGCGCCTTCGAGTCGCAGTGATGAGCCCCATTCAGACTCACTTGACGACGAGGTCCAGTTGAGAGCGGGACTACACCAGCAGCTCTAGCGGCACGAGAGCTGACCACGGAATCGAGCTGCTTGCGAGAAATAGCTTGCAGTACTCCAACAAAGCTAGGGTCAATTATCGAAAAGGTGGAGCTAACCCGCGAAGCCGCCGCTGAGTCAGCCTCGGCCAGGTGGCTACGAAACAATTCCAAGCGTTCGTCGATCCAATACACGACCTCCTGGGCATCGCTGGCTGTAGTAGCTACGCCTTCGGATTCAATCTCCAAAATGAAAGTCAGTAACTCCACGAGCATCGAAGCTACGAACGGCTTGTAAGCGGTGAGTACTGCCCTAGCAAGAGAGTCAATAGCACTAATAATGGCGGCGGTGTTCTCCGGCGCGGCACATTGTCGTCGTTGTGCCCTTCCCTTGAAATGAGTCATGTCGTACGTTTTAGCGGCCTCTCGTCGAGCTTTAGCCGTCACTCGTGCGAAGTGCATCAGCGAAAGACCGAGAAAACCAAAACCCCAGGAGTAAAACCCACTGCCCGTGGCCGGATGAGCCAGAAAAGAAAAATCCTTCTTCTGGATCTGCAGCGTCTCAAGAAATCGCTGACCACTCATTGATGCAAACTTATCGTTTACAAGCTGGCTGTGAATAAGGCGCTGCGTATCCGTTGGGCGAAAGTTTGAAGAAGACTCATGGGCTCGTGTAATCAAATCACTGCTGCTGCCCATTCCGCGGGAGATCTTCTTGTACGCAATGAGCTGGTCAATGTCGTTTGCTAAGGCTGAGTCGAGGCCCACGACTTCCTTGAGGGCGAGTAGTCTCACGACGCCAGCATCGTTCGACGTCAGGACCACCTCGGAACACTTTCGTTTACCGTTCGTCTGCGGTGTGCTGGGTTCTAGTGAGGGGGGCTGAGCTGGCTCTGCAGCTTCGTCGTCCAGATCGGAATCACTTAGCTGATCCATCGAAAAGGGGGCCGCAGACGCTGCCGTAGAGCCCGTTGTTGTACCAGCCGTCCTTGCCCGTGTAGCCGGCACTGAAGGGCCCGTCATGCTGCTGGTCTCGGCGCCAATATCATTAAAAATCGATTGTCCAAGACGGACCGCAGGAGGGGTACGGCGCCATGTACCGTGATAATAGGAGAAATCGAGCACATACTTGATACGGACCGTGCGGACGGTTGATGAGTCGGTATCAAATATTGGAACGACGGTTGCTTCGTCGACGGGTGAGCAATCTAGTGCCCGAAGGATGGTAGACGACTTGCGGGAGGACCGTCGGCCGATGCCATTGAAGTGAGTACGCGCTGCCTCGTGTAACGAGATCATTTTACGGCGCATCACGTCACAGACCGCGCGCCGATAGCAGGGGCGTAGTGCGTACGTCTCCGGGGACAAGTTCAAAAGGGAGTCTTCGTCAAAAGCTATGACTGCAGGTCCATCCGGGAACACCATGTGAAGTATGCCCAACGCCTCTGGCTCAGACCAAGAATAGCTCACTACTGTGCCATAGTCCCACAAATTGGCGGCTCCCGCTGGCACCCGTGCAACGCAGAGTGTGGCTCCGACGTACCTACCAACTCCACTCAGTGCCTCGGCTTCACTCACAGCACGAACTTCAACCTCCGAGCGATCCCGCTGACATGTCAACTCGCCGAGGCCTGTCCAACGACCGGAACGAAGGCGGTGGACAAGGACGCTGGTGGCTTGAGCGTCGTCAAGCATGGCCATACCATAGGCGTAGCCCGTAGTAGCGAGAGCGCTGGGCTTGAAGTAGGCGTACGAGGTG
Source organism: Phytophthora fragariae (assembly GCA_009729435.1). NCBI lineage: Eukaryota > Oomycota > Peronosporomycetes > Peronosporales > Peronosporaceae > Phytophthora > Phytophthora fragariae. Next base: position 160,483 of record QQOI01000077.1, on the reverse strand, counting down.
GACGGCATAGCGGTAGCAAGTTGAGCAGGCCGAGAAGGAGCAGATGCGATGCTTGGGCGGAGGCGACTCTTTAGCTGCGAACGAAATCTAAACCTGATCTATCTAAGGCTCTCCCTTCTTGATCTGGAAAACGAGGGGTTTCCGACCAGCACCTCGAAACCTCTTCGACGTCTGAGCCGCAACGGAAACCATCCCAGTCCGACGCCTGCAGCCCGAATCCAGATTGGGCTAGCTTCGGTTTGCACTGCTTGTACCCTGATTCCAATTCGCTGTACTTTGTTTTGCACTGCATCTTACTCTTGCTGTGCTCGTGCTGGGCCAAGAAGTTACTCGCGCCTTCGTAGAAGCGCTCTTTGACGCCCGTCGGGTAGGTCGTAACGTGGCCACTCAGGTAGCTGAGCAGCAGATGGACCTCATCAGCAGTCCACCGCTTGTTTGTCATTGCAGTGCCTTGACATATTAACCTCTGAAGACAGAATGCGACCTGGTGTGCTGGGGAAACGCGAGACGAGTGTGGCACACGCTCACCAGTGAGACTTTAGCAGAGATGTCACAATTGTTGTCCAATAGATATTGATACGAAACGTGCAGATCAAACCTGCTGCCGTTGACAAGGCAGGGTAGGTAACCTGCTTTCTTATTGGTTCGTTTTTTCTGTAACCTGCAAATTTGCCAACCGTGAGAGCCCCTAATATACAGCCGAGCCCAACCGCGCCTCTTCTTCTGGCCTCCAGCAGAGAGGGAAATCATGATAACAAACACCATGCACTCGTCTGTATCCCCGCAGCTCATCGTGTGTTGAGTGCGGAACAGAAATGTTGGCTTAAAGCTGCGGGAGGGCACGCACTTTCCTAAATCTAATCAGGGTGTAAAAATCTATGTTTTGACATCTTAGAATGGCTGCGGGAATCGCTCCATTATATCACATGTACACACTGTATACATGTACACTATGTCGCGAAGCAGGCGCAGTAGATGCGTTTGCGTAGAGTTATAAGAGCGATGCTTCCAGCCCAACCCTCCAGTGTCAGGCGTTTAATAATAAAAAGTTAACCCCCTAATCCAAAGATAATTCCGGATTATCCGGAATTCTTAATATATGAACGAACGTATACAGCAATATCAGTACTATATACGCTGTTGCAAGCATTGGATAAACGAAGGATTTTGGTTTGACCAATCCGTGGTGATGCGCTGAACATAACATGTTTTAAATACTCTGCATTGCGATCTTCTTGCAAAACCTTTCTATGAGGACAGCGGCAAGCCACCCGTTTCGCCCCAAAAACACCATCATCCCGCAAAACTCATAGCTTCATTGGTCTCGTTACACGTCACTATCGTTATTCTCGCTTTCCTCACCCAGGCGGCGCTTGCTCACAAACCGAATCAAGTGCTGCATCTCTGCTGGTATATGTTGAGCGTAGAGGCAGCATCCCTGCCTAATAGAGAACAAATAAATAATATAATCCGTTTATTAATGATGAGTTTTTATCATTATCAAGTACGAGAGGACATTCAGAACAGATCACAGATGGAGATGTTGATCTGGCTACATAGTGCGATGACGACAGCAGGCAAAGGAATCGATGCCGCCCGGACGCAGTCCGAGGCGTGCTCACTTCCTTTTTTTGCCTCAGACTGAGCCCATCGTCTAGAGTACGGCAATTTAGGAATAATAGCTTAATACACGTAGTTATATATCTACTGTGTTGTGCCGTTTAACATTTCAAGTGTAAATTGAGCAAAAGCAAGCTGAGTGACAGTGTTGTCGACACACTGTCCTTTCACGGGAACAAAAACCTGTTCGCCGCGTACAAGGAAAATATTAAGGCCCTTCTGAAGGCGCTGAGCGATGCGCTACTCGTGATCGAGCTACAAGCAAAGCGTCGTGCTCCAGTTGCGCGCTTTGAGGATGCGCCTATGCGAGCCAGTCCTAGAGGAACCAGGACCAGGCGCTTCGGTCGAAGACCAAGAGTATTACGCTCTGCAAGTTTATCAAGAATCTCTTGAACCTAACCCTTCCATCGGGTTCTGCGGATGACAAGTTGACGCAGAAACCCGTGCACAAGATTTGACCGGCGATTAAAAAGCTGTACGGACCCAACACCGCTTCAGGGGTTGTGGAGTTGGTGGGAAAGTTTGAGGAGATTGCTGCCTTTGACTTCAAGAGCATTTCCCACCAGTTTCGGCAGCTTAAGGCTGGGAGGGACCAAGTGAACCGAAACAGCGCCGAGGCGTTGAAATGTGGCCTGATCTTGCAACAGATGATGCTGATCAAAGTGCTGCCAATTCTTCCGGGACATCTGTTGGGATCGGCGATCGTGTTTACGCCGGAAGAGTTCATGTTAGAAAAGATTGAGTCCAAACCCCTCGCAATCTTTGGGAACAAGAGCAAGATGTAAATAAAGGGTATGATGAACATGACTTCGGTGAAGCATGTGGATGCCAAGCCGCTCAAGGCTTCTAAGCCAAGAGGTTCGGCCCTCGGGAAAATGATGTTGACGCACGGTTTCAAGAATTTTCGCGGCACACATGACGTAATGCAGGCAAGTCGCAGACAGGGAATCCGGGATGCACACTCGAGGTTCATAGATTGCCAAACCTGATTTGACGCGGTGTTACAAAAAGAGCCCAAAGGAGGGTTCGGGGGAGTAATGGTGCATCATTGTGAAAAACGAGTGGCCCCTTCACAACCACCGCGCCGAAGCTGATCATCTGGCTACAGAAATCAACGAGGTTCCAACCAGTGAACCAGTCGTCGACACAATCACGCTGCAGCATGATGCGATCGCAAGCTCCAGTCAAATCGCCAGATATGCATCGGAAGAGCTAGGTGCGTAGCCAGTAGTTGTACAGAGTCGAGGTTGTATCGTCGATCCTCACTACGCACTATGAATGAAGGGCGACAAGTGTCTTCACAGCTTATAAGCAATCTCAATCGTCGCATGCACAACAACACAGGTTTCCAAGACCGCCTGAAAACGCTGCTCCGTAATCTCAAGCAAGTTGACGGCTGCGAAGTCTTGAAGATTCAAGATGATATCGACATCACTCGTGGCATCATTGTCCAGACCCAAGCACAGAAGCTCATATTAGATCAGTGGGGAGAGAACCTAGTGATGGACTTCACACTTGGAACCAGCAACCTTCGGTTTCAGTTAGGTAAGATGCTTCGAACTTACCCAGCAAATTATCCAGTTGCAGCTTCAGTTCTAACTCGGTTTTCTTTTGAAGGCAGCCTTGTCGCGACAGGGGCAACTGGACGGGGTGTTCCTGTGTTTGATTGTTTTGTCCTAAACGAGAAGGCAGATATCATGGCTGCTATATTCCGTTTCGTCAAGGAGAAGAACCCAGATGCGTGTTCCAATATTCATATATTCGTGATCGACAAGCACTTCATTGAGTGGAAAGTTCTGGAGCGTCATTTTCCCAATGTCAAGGTGCTTCTTTGCCAATTCCACCCTCTTGCCTACTGGAAGAAGCTGCTGAGACGAAAATTTGGGCTGATACCGGAGGAGAGGGACATCGTGCAACGTTGTTTCGCAAACATGATCTACAGGTATACTGCGCTAGTCATCTTGTCACAAATCCTGCACGTCTGCGTTTACGATTACCCCCCGCTTGGTTTGAAGACTCCGCTGTAGGTGCTTTAGCTCCCACTGCTTTGGTAGTCAGGTGATTCAACTCCCACTGCTTCGATAATCTCGTCAGCAGTTGATTTAGCTCCTTTTGCTGCGGGTGCTTCTCCTCCAGAGGTGTCTTGTTTCCCAAACGGCTCATAGGTGTACGATTCTTACGTAGGTCATGTACATGAGAGCTTCAGGCCACCATATCTGTGCGATATCAGCTTCTTTAAACGCACAACGAACTATGTCAAGTTTTCTCTGATGGTCTCGCTCTGTAGCTCCATTTTCTTCAGGACTTTACCGATTAGATGTCTGAAAGACAATACCTTTTCTTCACAGAAGTGTTTATATGCTGCATCTACAAACTCGGTGCCTCCATCGGACCGAATTCTTCGGATCGTGAACTGCTCATCACGTTCCAGCTGTAGGAGCGCTCTTTGACCTTCTCAAATACCTCCTTCTTACTGAGTAGAACATATGTTCAACGCCACCACGTGTTCTCGTCAATAATACTCAGGAAGTACTGAATCGTACCTATAGTCCCATATATTTCAATGGTTTTCGTAGGTCCATTTGTGTCCATGTGTATAGTACTGATGGGCTGTGTGTCTCTTGACACTTTAGAATTGCAATAAGACATCCTCCGCTTCTTCATTTCTGCGCATGTGGTGCAAAAGAACGGTATCTTTCGTAACTCTGATGCTGGTAGCGTGGGCATTCCGGCTACTATGTTTTGGGTCAACATTGCTATTATTTTGTCTTTATTGAGATGGCCAAGTTTTACGTGCCACTCCTGCAATGTGCTCTCTAGTTTCTCAACTCGTCGCGCTACTAAAGGCTTACATGGCTGTGCTTTGACATCATTGCACAACACTTGTCGCTCTTTGACAGTATGGTGTTGCGCATAGTATGCGCCATCCAACTTGTCCAAAAAGACGAATTGGAATTCACCTGTTGGTGATCCAATTATTTCGTACCCACTTCTCTGTAGCCAATACCCACAAAGAATATTTGACTTTGAGTTTGGAACAAGTGCAATATTCTCAAATAGAAACGGTCGAATTCCTTACGGACCATGCAAATACCATTTCACTGTGCCAATGTATGTATTAGAATGCTTAGACCCTTGTGCAAACGTAAACATGTATCCAGTGTCGGGTCGCATGTCGACGAACGTCGATGCTTCGCCGGTTATGCCGAATCCTCAGTCTTGTCTTCCAGGCGTATCTTCTGAAGACTTATTTTCCCCAGGAATTGACTGTTCGCCCGGTGACATCGGCGCGTCGTCCGCTTCCGATTTGTCGACGCGTCCACCGTCGACGCCAATGTCGAATATAGATCCCATTGAATCATCCGTCTCTTCCGCATTGAAGAAATCCAGATCTTGTCCCGGTGTTTGGGGAAACTGGATTCCGTTGGGAGGGCTGATCGAAGGAGTTGGACTTGCAGCTGCCGTCGACTGCACGGCGTTGCACGCATCACCTGACACGTCGTTGGACAGACAGTCATATCTTGACACAACCTTTCGCTCCTTTCCCTCGGCCTGCACCTTGAACTTGCCCTTGCCTGTCATTTTCGGTGTCGGCTCTGTATCGTTCCGCGCCTTTTTGAGCGCACTTGGGTACGACCAGCTTGATGCCTACGAAAATATCAAACGATTCTGTTAAGTACAACGAGCTTGATCACGTACGGGACCAACAAACGTACTCCTTGCATTTAGCTACAAGTTGTCTGGACCGAGTTCTGAAATGGGAACCGCTTGAAGCTGGATATGCTTTCAAGGCCCCCATCACCTGATCCCAGGAGCGGTAACCTCTCCGAGGTATCATGTCTCCATGCGTGGGAACGCACGCATGCGCCGCAGCAATGGCATCACGTGCCCCATAAGTTTGTTTTTCTTCTTAGAAGAGCATCTCGTCAGGTAATGCGATGGGGGCGTCCTTTTCAGTCAAATCGGCAAAATCACCAGCCGCTGTCGTTGTAGTTGGTTCATTTGCAAAAGGGTAACTGTCGTCCTCACTCTCGCTGTTAGACAGCGGGACATGAGGAGAGAACAGCCGACGTCGGGCCTTCGACTGCGGTTTATTCGTATCTGTGATAGACATTCAACACATATTATACAACGGTAGCTTACACCATTGTAAACTATGAGGGAACATATCAGTATTGGAAGAAAAAGTCTGGGCTGTGGCCTCCTTGGGCACCACCACCGGCGCGGTCTTCGAGTTGGCCACCGACGAATCCTTGGTCTTGAGCGCGGGTGGCAGCTTCAACTCGTCCACCGACGCAGTCTTCGACTTGGCCTTCGGCGCCGAGTCCGGCTCGTGCGTTGGCGGCGGCTTCGACTCGACCGAAGACTTGGGCGCGGCCTTTAACGCAGGCTTGGGCTTGAGCGCCGGTGCGTCGTTGGGGCGCGGGCTTGGATGCGGCTTTCGGCACTGGTGCCGGCGCGATCTTGAGCACGCTGAGCACAGCCTCGGGCAAAACCGGCTTGATCACAGCCGTGAACGCGGGCTTTTGGCCATGGGTTTTTCTTTGACTTGAGTTCTGTATAGCAACGTGTGCAGAACAACGTTAGTGATCCAACATGAATTGTGCAACGGTATTGTTGTGACGTTAGGCAGGCAACGTAATTGAACTCACCGGGCGGCTGCGCTTTTAGGCGTCGTGTGGAGAAGCGCGTTTGGAAAATGAGAGGTTTCTGACGGGTCGCCCGGATCAGATCTGATGCCACATGGTACAATCATTTCGACACACCGGATCCGATCTTCGGAAGGGTGCAATCATTTCGACACAGGTACAGAGACCATCCGGTACCAGAATGGTGTTCACTCACATTAGTTCCGATGGAGAAGCCAGTTTGGCAAAAGTAAGGTAAGGCTGAGAGCTGCCCACGCTTGAAGTACCGTGGAGGATGGGCAGAGAAAAGGGAGAGAGCATAGGATAGGTGGACTTGGCAATTTACCCAGTAACACGGAGAGAGATTTTCCTTGCAAGACACGCGTCTTCCATTTTCCGGAGCTGGGAAGTATATTGGCCCCCTCCGACGACCAAGGAACGCTACGTTACGCAGATAGAAGGCACTAGAGGCCCCAGATTGCTTGGCTGGGCTGCACACTCATCTCCACCGCTCAAGATCCCGCCAGAAGGAGGCGGACAAGTACGAAAAGGAACATGGAACATGGAACATTGGAACACACCCAAGGGACAACCCCACGTAGATCACGTATATTCAAGGCGGGTCTACACCCTAACGACTGCTGCATCAAGCGTTTCCACGGCAGCGTCAACCGAATCCCCCAAGTGCCGTCCACACCAGCTCAACCCAAGATCAAGTCCGACATCTTCCCGAGTCACCCTGGAAGAGCGTAACCGCCCACACCGACGGTACACAAGGTGAGCAAGAACTTCAGGCCCTTCACGGCAAGCGGAGTACCCCCTCCGTTAGTCGGTAGTCCGGGCGCCTCTGTGTGTGAGTGCGTAACGCGTCGTAAAATCTTCGCGAAGCCACTACGCCACAGTCGTCCTTGTCCGTGCCATCTTACGTGGGGGACCCTGTCGTCGTAGTCGGCGCCACTTGAGTGGTCCCGTCCGAACTACCGGTACGTCAGAGTGGGCATGAACGCGGGACTTCGCAGCTCCATCGCTAAACGAAGGTAAATTCGGGAATGCTGGGGATATCCAATTAGGTACAGAATTACTTGGTGTAGGTACCAAATTAAAGATGCTTTTTTTTGTATGAGGTGACAATTTCTAGTAGATTGAGGATCGGTATTTTATTTTACATGCCACTGGTTGAAAGCAATGTTAATCCGTCCTCTTGCAACGTTAATTTTTTGTGGTTAGGCCTATTTAACATTGCATGACCCACTTAAAAAAAAGGGAGCGCGAGAACAAGAACTCAATGCCCATGGCAAGGACTGCGCGGTCTGTCATAACCACTTCGCTGTGAAATGCTTGCTATCAGCGTTTCCAACGCCGGCACCAGCTCAACATCAAGCTGTAAGGCATATCAAAATTGACGTAGCTTTCAAATGCATCGTGAATTCCTTTCTCTGATACTACAATGGTACGTACTAAGCAAACAGCCCGTATCCGGGGACGCGCCGAGGCTCAGGACTGCTCGGCGAAGATGGGTACAACAGGTATAGCGGTACTGCGTCGCGCTCCACGACGAAAAGGATAAGATCCCGATGAAGAGTCCAATGGCTGCATTGAATTCCAGTGTTGACGCTAGCTACAAGGTTCATATTTTCCTGCTTTAATGCCTTCTAACTTTGTAACGGGCCTCGTCACTAGCGTACACGTAGCGGTGAGGAAGCGTCCCAGTGCTCAGTAATACTGAGACCAAGTATTAACCCTTTCGCGGGCTTCTTGCCTTAATTATACTATACAAGCCTAAGTAATTTGCATCTATAAGGGCACAGGATGCGCCCATAAGGGAAATCACGGTACTCGTTTCCTGTGCCTCTTGTAGCATAGTACCTAAAGTGATTTGAAGATGCACACGATCATATGCATTCTACTTAATTTTTGTTTGGTTTGATGATTACGGATTGTACTGTTTATTGTTTGTCATAAAAGACGGTACATTCACGGTTGAACTTGTGTAAATGGGCAAAGGATGCACCCTTCTAGGGGGTGCTTTCACATCGTATTTTGCAAACGCCCTAAAAGGGCGACAATAGTGCCCTTCTACCGCGAGAGGGTTAAGTCCGAAGTAAAATCAACTCTGTTTTATAATTGGGACCAGGGCGGGCGCCCGTGGTCTAATGTGAACCACTCAAATGCAGGATAGAGCGGATTGGCTGGAATGGGGTCTGGCTCCCCCACTTTCAGCCAATCAGATGATGATATGTCAGCCGTGTGCTGCTGTGCCCACATATGCAATATCTGTAAGAGATATACCTACTTATGTAAATGGAGGTCCCATTACATCCGCTTACGCAACGTAAGCGCAAGAACACTGGAAAAACAACTGATCAATCGCGGAACGACGGACACGGCAATCGGCGACTGACGCAGCTCGGACGACGGACACGGCGCTCGGCGGCGAGCGCGAGCAGCCTCGATAATGGTAGAAACCTGATATGGCGATTAGCACAGCACGACTCTTTGAAGGGGCCCTTTGAAGTCTACACGTTGGACATTCTTACGTCATTACGGCTTCACCCGACGTTTTGCGTCGTGCGAACAAGAAGTACCGTCCTGCCACTATCCTGTCGACGGTGTCTCCTCCAGCAACGGCGCGTAGAGCGAACACCCCCACGACGCGCAGTCCACCTCGCCTAAAGCTCCGTCCGAGTCTGCGCTACCTGGGTCGCCGCCGCCTCAGCCTCCGTCTGAGCGCCCAATGCACGATTCGCAGCAAATGCGACCCTGTAGCGGGGCTATACATTCGGCTAACCTCACCTTAGTGCAACACGCACTAAGTGGATACATTCAGGTGGGCCACATCGCAGTGTGGTCACCATTCATATTAGGAAGCAGTCCTATTGGTCAGAAAGCAGGGTCTTTCTGCCAGTAATACTCAAGCATTAGGTCAGAGTTTCTGCCAACCACTCGTTGGCAGAACCTCTCTTTATAGATATCAGTTTTAGGAGGAAAGCCACAGTTAACATTCAATTCAGTTCTCATTTTACCGCAAAAGCTACTATTTGTACCTTAATTTAGATCTAATTATACTTGTGGATACAAGTATACTTAATCTAAGTTAAATACACCTTACGCTTCCTCATACACGTGCGCTCACGTGTAAGCTAAAGTATTGGGCTAAGTAAGCCCATTACACCTGGTAGCACTTTGTAGTCTGTCCAACGACCGACTAGTTACGTATTGTATGAAATTCGATACGGGGGCCGAGGACCTGCCTGTGGACGCGAGTATGTCCACTGGTAACCCAACCACGGGTGCAACGCATGTTGCACGCGAAGACTGTCTCCACCTGGCGGATCCAGAGTGGGAGGCGCTCCAACGACTGTCGACGGTCATTGGAGAAGCGACCGTAGCAACGATGCTACGCACGCTATCACCAACAGAGCAACACGGTGTTGCTCTAGGCTTCATCATGAAGGAACAGCGCGAGACTGCTGCTCACGCTACGGTGTCGACTCCGTCCACACCGCGCGTGGAGTCGTTGAAACTCCACGTGAACAGCTATGTAGGAAGAGAGGGCGAGCCTCTCCTCCGATGGCTTGTCGAAGTTGACACTGCCATTACGGCTGGACGCATCGTCGACCCGTTGTCGAAGGTTGCGTTCGCCATGTCATGCCTTGGCGGGCGAGCAAGGAGTTGGGCGTACGGACGCCGACTCACTGACCCTACGTGCTTTAGCACGTACGAGGTGTTCAAGGAGGAGCTCAGACAAGCGTTTGAGCCCCCGCAGAATGAGTTCAGATCGAGGGCTGAGTTCCTCGACCTGCAACAGGGCAAGCATGACGTGCATGCTTACGCTCAAAGGGCGCGGTACTTGGTCTCGAACATCGTGACCAACCCGATAGACGAGGCGACAAAGGTCGTCACGTTCATGAAGGGCCTGAAAGATGGGCCTGTGAAGACCTATCTCTTCCGAGAGTACCCAAGTACTCTCGAGTCTGCGATTCCACTTGCTATGCAAGAAGAGTTTAGCCTGCGACAGGCTAAACTCCATGTGAACGTCCCGCGGCCGATGCCGCGACCGACGGTGAAGCCGACGGGAGGTCCCGAACCAATGGACCTCTCGAGTGCGACGGCTGCTGGATCTCAGCCGCGTCGTGGACCAACGAATGTCCGCTGTTTCCGGTGTGGGAACAACGGTCATTACGCCCGTGAATGCACAGCACCTGTGCAGGCGGCCAAGGGCCGGCGTGACGATACCGGGTATCGCCACGGGCAATAAAATTTATCGTACTTGACTTAGACGATAAGTTCGACATGGCACTGGGCATGCCGTGCAAGCCACGGCTTGCACGGCATGATCCGGTGATCGACTGGACGAAGCGCACGATCGTGCACTTCGGGAGTAGCGGCGCGACAGTGAGCGATGGCCCTGTCGGCGCAGCACGTGCACCTCGCGGTGCACGCGACCCACCAGGAGAGGCAGCGCGACGCGCGGCTGTCTCCGGTCACCCCACGCGGACACCGACGACTGAGAGAGTCGTCGGGAGAAAATGTGAGTCGAATCAGAAGACTCAGATTCGATCGGATTCGAGAGGTTCTCGAAGCGTCAAGAGTGACGCGGTCGTGTCGACTATTAGTGTCGACACACAAGTTCAACAAGAGGAGCCAGTCACTAATAAGGACAGTGACTCGGGCGCGTCAGCTCAGGGAGCTGATGCGATTGGCCCAAACGTCGAAAGACGCTCCGCCATCAGGCGTCGAGGTAAAGAAAGCGCACCGGCTCTGGGAGCCGACGCTGCAGGCAGTGCGGACGGTTGCAAACGTCCCGCACCGGAAATGCTTGCGTGCTCGCGTGCAGCCGGGCTGCACGACGAAGCGGTACGCGACCAAGCAGGGCTTGATTGCGTGCGCCCGCGGGAAGAACCCGCCGGCGACAGCAAGAAACGCATTGCGTGCTCACGTGCAGCCGGGCTGCACGAAGAAGCGATACGCGATCAAGCCGGGCTTGATTGCGTGTGCCCGCGGGCTTAACCCGCCGGCAATCAAAAGGAAAATCTGTCCACGGCCGGGCCTGGACAAAACAAGAAGCGCGGAACCGGGTTCCGCACTAGAAGCGAACGGTGCAGCGAGCCAGCGAGCCAAGCTGCGCAAGTCTCGGTCAGGGACCGAGGCGCTACTCGTGGTGTCTGCCGGGCAGACACAGGAACTGGAGACGACCGTCGAGACACTGAGTGTCTTGACGTGCACGAATACTGGTCTCCGGTATAAGAAGATGAAGTTGGAGAACCCTCCGACGCTAGCGTCGGAGCTGACCTCGCTTCCAGTCACGAGCACGAGGCGCTTCGCCCACGACCTGCACGATGGACGCATCGAGCAAATTTGCATCCTCTCGGATGTCGAGAGGATGAAGTGTGAAGCGGAAGAGTTGAAACAGCTCGTCGCTGAGGGCGTCGACGCCCTCAGCGCCAAGTCGAAGAAGGAACGCTCCGACGAGCAGAGCTGGGACTCGCTGAAGTCGAGCCCCTTCTACGAGGTCTTGCGTGAGTACAGAGACGTACTCCCGGACGATATCCCTGCGGAGTTGCCGCAGGACAAGGGTGTTCAGCACGAGACTGATCTCGTGCCGGGAACGAAGTATTGCGTGACGCGGCAGTGGCCACTGCCGCGGGAGCAAGTGAAGGCGATCGACGACTTCTTCGAAAGTCGTCGCAAGGCTGGGCAAGTGCGGGAATCGAAGTCCCCGCACAGCGCGCCTACGTTCTGTGTCAAGAAGGCACAGGGCGGGTGGCGCATCGTTCATGCTTATAACAAGCTGAACGACGCAACGGTACCGGCGCAGACGCCGATACCGCGAAAAGATGTGATCATCGATTCGATGGCTTTGAGCACTATCTTTAGTGCTCTGGATCTGAGAGACGGATTCTATCAGATCCTCATGCGTGAGAGCGATATACCTCTCACGGCGGTGAGCACTCCGAGCGGTATGCTCTTGGAGTGGCTTGTAATGCCGCAGGGACTAAAGAATGCCCCTGCAACGTTCAACAGGTGCGTCACGCACTGGTTGCGCTCGGTGCGCGACTTCGCACCGAGCTATTTCGACGATGTGTTCATCCACAGCCGGGCTGTGGACGGGAAGTCGGAAGTGGAGATGCACAAGGAACATCTCCGCAGGTTGTTTGCGCTCATGCGCAAACACAAGCTCTACGCGAACCTGAAGAAGTGTATCTTCGGGGCTAGCGAGATACCCGTCCTTGGGTGTCTCGTAGGGAAGAACGGCGTACGCCCTGACCCAGGAAAGGTCAGACTGATCAATGAATGGCCTACGCCTTCCAATGTCAAGGGACTGAAGCAGTTCCTTGGACTCGCTACGTACTTATGCAAGTACGTGAGCAACTACGCGGGCAAGATTCGCCCGCTGTCGCAACTCCTAAAGAAGGACGCTGCATGGGGTTGGACTGCTGATTGTCAGCACGCCTTTGATGCAGTCAAGCAGGGCTTGACTGAGGCGCCGATCTTGGCGGTGGCCGACCAAGATCGCCCATTCCACGTCGTGTGTGACGCGTCCGATTTCGCAATCGGATGCGCTCTAATGCAACACGATCACGAGGGACGTGATCGCGTGGTCTACTATCAGTCGCGTCAGCTGAAGCCAGCTGAGCGCAACTACCCAGTACATGACAAGGAACTCCTTGCGATGAAGTATGCACTCGCGAAGTTTCGAGTGTATCTACTTCGGAGTAGACCATTTGTGGTCTACACCGACCACGCATCATTGCGTACGGCGATCAAGACGCCGCACATCTCACAAAGAATGGCGAGATGGCTCTCATTCTTTGCGGAGTACAACTTCCAGGTTGAGTACAAACCTGGAAGGTTGAATATTGTGGCCGACGCGTTGTCGCGTCGACCTGATTACGCGGTGCACAAGGCCGACGCCAATGCAATTGGCGTCGCACGTACGTCTACTCCCTCGTCGTCTTTGTTAGACGACGTGCGGTCCGCATACACGAAGGATGCAGATGCGAAGCAGTTGTTGGACTACTTCGCTGCGCCTTCTGACAAGTCTCGTCAGAAGCTGGCGAAACATCTCCGTGCACGTGTACAACGCTATCGTGTACACAATGGTCTGCTGCTTTACAGCGCAGTCGACGACAACGCTGATCGCATTGTCGTGCCGGACGATCATGAGCTGAAGCTCAGGATCACTTACGAGTATCACGATGCCCCGACGTCGGGACATCAGGGTCGTGAGAAGACATACTTGCTTCTCACGCGTGACTTCTATTGGAGTCACCAGTACAAATGGGTACGCAAGTACGTTCGTGCTTGCGAGGTTTGCCAGCGCGTGAAGCCTGCGCCCTTCTCGCAGGCTCCACTTCAGTCACTACCGACTCCGTCGGAGTGTTGGCAGTCCATCTCAATGGACTTTGTGTTTGGTCTTCCGCCTGACAACAAGCGGAGGACTGGTATTGTGGTCTTTGTTGACCGATTCAGCAAGATGGTACATCTTGCTGCAGTACCAGCCGAAGTGACAGCCAAGCAGACGGCACGTCTATTTGTTGACATCGTGTTTAGACACCATGGCATGCCGATCGACATCGTGTCTGATCGTGATCCGCGCTTCACAGCGCGTTTCTGGCAAGAAGTGTTTGAACTTCTTGGCACGCAGCTATCCATGTCGACTGCGGATCATCCGCAGACCGACGGACAAACTGAGCCCGTCAACCGGGTATCGGTTGACGCCCTAAAGAGCTACGCTCACTCGTTCCAATACTGGAGCGACTGCTTGCCGATGGCAGAGTTTGCCATCAACAACTCGGTGCATGTCTCGACAGGACATACACCGTTTTACGTGAACGCCATGAGGCATCCACGCGTACCGAGCGTACTCGGTGCGGTAGCTCCTTCCTTAAGTGGGGGAGGGTATCTGGTTTCAACCAAACCGAATGAACACGCTGATACGAGCAACATATCAGCTGTGTCGACACGCGCACGGACTGCGCGTAGTCCAGTCGACGGGAGCACAATGTCTACGCCGGACGTAGACACTCTCAAAAACAACAACCCCACACAGGCCGGGCCTGTAGTGAACAAGAACAACGGCTTGAACAAGGAGTTCAACTCGAAGGCAATGGACTTTGTCCAGCGCCGCCAAGCCGTAATACGGTTTGTGCAAGATGCTATTGCAGCTTCTGTCGATCGACAGAAGGTGAATGCTGACAACAATGGCAAAGGAAACACAAATGAATTCAAAGTAGGTTCATTAGTTCTGTTAGCTACACAGAACCTAGCTAAACATGCAGTTTCCGACTTCGGAGCAAGCAAGCTTGCCCCGCGCTTCATCGGGCCATTCACCGTGTTGACGAAGCATGGCAACGCGTACACGCTAGACATACCGTCCAGCATGCGCCTCCACCCAACCTTTTACGTTGGGCGGCTGAAGCCTTACTCGCAACACGAGTCACCTACTCCCGGTGACTCGGCGCGACCCTCCTCTCGAGCGCGGAGACACGTTGCCCCAAACGCCCAACGATCGACCCTAGGTCGACCTGGATATTCGAAGCGGTCTGTCCAGCCTGACCGATTCGGGCCTTCAAGAGCTTCAGCTCCTGCCGTATCTCGGCGAGCTCAGCCGTCTGGATGCGCTCCACCGCCTCCAAACGATCCCAGACCTCGGCCAGCGACGGTCCGTGGCGTCTTTCCGCCGCCGCCGCCCCCCGTTGCGAGATGCACGCGGGGAAACTCGCTGGATTGTCCAGCGAATCGTTGATCATCAGATCCGGACCCATTGTCCGGTTCATTTTCGTATTCGGTGGTTAGGATACTCTCCTGACCACGATACGTGGGAGCCGCGGAACGTCCTGATGAGCGACGTTCCGGAAATGGTGACGGAGTACGAATCCCGCCACCAGCAGCTCCGCCGACGGGCGTAAAACTTGAGCGAGTGCTGTAGTCGCCTACAGCCCTCGGCTGAGTGTTGCGCTCACCCTCAGAACTCTCAGACGACAACTGCGTGATTAACTTCTCACGCAGTGTCTTCAACTCCACAGGCACACTAATACCAGTGTACCCGTTAAGGTCCCGTTCGGACAGCCCCACTGCCCCAGCTTGGCAGCGCTCGCACGCAACGCCAGACGGCACTGCGCACGGAATCCCCGCCTCGACTGCACCATCGTGCAGCCGCAAGATCTTGGGCCGCTTCGAGTAGCGCTCGTAGCGCTCACCCGCAGAGCGGACTCGCTCGCGGTAGCCTGAAGGATTTTTGTTGAAGTTCTCAACGAACATCCCCCAGCTTTGACAGAGTGCCTCCCACTCTGTCACCTTACTCTTACGGGAATGCTTCTTGTTCCCGTAGAATCGGAGCTCGTGGAAGAGCCTGATGTAATAATCACGTCTTTGATCCGTCGCCGGATCAAAGTCGAGCTCCTTGGTGACATCGTCATCAACGATGGCGTTGCAGGAGTACAACGCGTACGGGCTGGCCGGCGTGGTACTGCCGTAGCGAGATCGGATCTCGCTCGGAGACGGCATCTACGGGTCGCGCACCGGATTAGTGCGCGACGTCACAGCCGCAGACGGAGTGGAGTCGTCATCGTCCCCACCCCGCGGGGTAGACAGAGCTCCGGTGTCAGCGAGCGGCCTGTCGCTGCCGCTGCGCGAGCGCTTTGAACTCGAAGCGTCCGAGTCGTCCTCGCGGGGACGACGCGTCCCCACGCTTCCTTCATTGCGCCCTGAAGACGAGGAGTCTCGCTCCTCCTCGCCCTCCTCCATGTCGAGATCCTCCATGCCGTCAAAGAGAGTATCGTTGGCATAGGTTACTTTGCCACGCGACTTGTGATACTCCCCAACACAGACAGTACTCTTGGGGGAGCTTGACGTCGTCACCGTGGAAGTGACGACGGACGCCAAAGAGGCTGAAGATGTGGCAGTCGTCGCTGTGTTAGCGACGACCGCGTTGCTTGCTGCAGGTGCAGCAAGCTCGTCGGAAGTCTGCGTCGTTGGCGTGCTCATTTCGAAATGAGCACGAAGTTCTCTCCGAAGAAGACTTTGGATTGATGTGTCGAGACCGGCACATCAAGTCCTAACGGGGGGGATGGTGTAGCGGGGCTATACATTCGGCTAACCTCACCTTAGTGCAACACGCACTAAGTGGATACATTCAGGTGGGCCACATCGCAGTGTGGTCACCATTCATATTAGGAAGCAGTCCTATTGGTCAGAAAGCAGGGTCTTTCTGCCAGTAATACTCAAGCATTAGGTCAGAGTTTCTGCCAACCACTCGTTGGCAGAACCTCTCTTTATAGATATCAGTTTTAGGAGGAAAGCCACAGTTAACATTCAATTCAGTTCTCATTTTACCGCAAAAGCTACTATTTGTACCTTTATTTAGATCTAATTATACTTGTGGATACAAGTATACTTAATCTAAGTTAAATACACCTTACGCTTCCTCATACACGTGCGCTCACGTGTAAGCTAAAGTATTGGGCTAAGTAAGCCCATTACAGACCCCCCCCCGCCGATTGTTGACTCGGCCGGCGATACACGTTGGATCGTGGATCACATCGTGGCGCACAAGGACCATCCTGGTACAACGCCTCGTACCCGTATCCGTACGAGTGATCGGTCCACGTGCAGGATTTCTGCCGCGCGGCGTTACCGGGTACGCTGGCTTGGCTTGCAGTTCGCGAATACGAGAACGAGGTCGTGAACAACAGCGATAGTTAACGGGAATCTTCATCGCGAGGATGCGGCGAGGTTCGTCTTGATGATTAGGACCAACAACTGATGACGACCCCTGAACTCGATCCAGTGACCTTCGCCTCGACAACTCAGTGCTTGGCCACTAAGCTGACTTGACTTTGAGTCACCTTGATGACGACTTTGGCTGTGGAACCGAGCTTCGGTACTAAGCGTCTCTTCCGACTCCAAGCTGAGCCCTTATCATTCACCCTCGCTTGCGCCGCCACAAGTGTCACTCGGCGTGCCATGCTGTTGTTCGTGAGGTCCGAGATCTCCACCGTCGACGAGCTTTCTTCCAGTTCGCACTCAGCCGACTGAGCGCACCTTCACGTGGAGTATCCACTGCTATGGATCTGCGTCTCGGTGGTCGAGCGCCTGACGCTTGGTGATGTCGAAGCCCGCGTGGAAAAGCTCTGGTCGCTCATGCATCGTGAATGGAACGTATGTCCCGCGTGGGGATTGAACCCACGTGCACCAAGATGACAGAGTGCGTTCTTGCGCACTGCACCGCGCCGCCATCTGTCACCGGCGATAAAGATATCCAAGCTGATCCTGTTGGCGCGTCGAGTCGGGTCGACCCTGTCTCAAGCCCGCAGTTGCTTCTCCGTTAACCTTCATGACGCTGAAAGGTCCAATTATCGAGGTGCGAGTTTTCTCGCGCCAAAATTAGTCTCCGCTGATGACCGAATGCCGTCGGTCGACATGAGTACTTGATCTCCTGTCTCAAACGTATCCATGTTCTTGCGCCTACGCTTGTTAGCATTTTCCTTCTGCTTGCCCACAGCGTCCTGCAGTGCGTCGCGCACAAAATGTTGGAAGAGACCAATCCCGCTGGTTCAACTGGGCTACAACGCTGCATTGTGCTGTAAGTACCTCGCAGTGCGACATCGCGCGTTGGATACTTTGCACGAACGACACCTTGAAGCTCACGACGCTAGACAACTGAAAGACAAGAAGGACGCACATAGTAGAAGAGAAAGCAGTAGCTAGGGCGCTTAAGCAAAATGAACTCACTTATCATTCTTCTCCTCGCAGGGCAAGTGAACGTTCCTTCAGGTTATCAGCCCAAGCGACCGCGACGACCAGTCCGTGGCTGCGCAAGAACTTCAAGCGGGACCTCCTGCTCGCGAAAGGAGCGGTGATGGCCAAGAAGAAACTACAATTGAAGTCAATGCCACGGCTGCTCTCCTCGACGCGATCAAGTTGCTCACGGCGCGCTCAATCACATAAATGCGATTGATGTGATTGAGCGCGCCGTGACTCCCAATGGGGTGCACCAAGGAATTCTCTCGCTGGAACAGCCTCAGCGGCGCGGGAGAATTTTCCGTCAGGCCACCGAGCACGGCGGCATGGGCATGCTACGCATACCACTGGACGAGCTCGGGGGTGGACAAAGATGTGTGCAGACTCCAGGTGCACTTGCACACGGCAACTTCTACGGAGGTGTGCCTCAGCGTCAGTATCAAGAGCATCGCCCTCCTCCAGTGCAGACTGGCGTCCATGGAGGTGATGGCAGGATGCCGTCAGCTAAAGCTCCACAGTATGCAGGATACAAGCAACTGAATGCAGGCGGTGACAGTCCGCCATATGGATACCCTAACTACGGTCAGTCGAAGCTCAACATTCGAGACTTCGACGGGAAGGAGACGTACAAGGGACTCGGAGCAGGCTTCGAGCAATGGGGACTGGTGTTTATTGGCCAGTGGCCGAGAGGGCCTACGGATTTCGCTGGTCGGAGGAGGTGAAGCTGAAAATGCTAGGACAGCACCTCGTCGGGAAGGCTGGCCGATTTTTTCGCGAGCAGGCGAACACATGGTGGACGATCTTCTCGTTCCTGTTCTACGCGTTAGGGCAGATGAACGCTACGTTCACCGTGCGCTTGTCCATGCAAAACGCGACGGTAATGTTCATGGCGCCGATGGACACGGCCCGGTCGTGGAACGATCACTTCCTCTATCTCATTGCCTTGATGAGGCTAACTGACGCGTCGCTGGCGATGGTTCTGTAGAACATCATTCGCCACGCATCGCCATTCAGCCCGACTCTACTTGGAAGATACAACGAGACTTGGCCGGACCTGATGCTGCATGCACAAGAGCTAGTGCAATTTGCGCAGCGATTTGATACGGACACTATGAACCGGAAGGATGCCGGAAAAGATGTGGTGAACGCAGTATCAGTCACACGACAGTGCTCGAACTGCGGGAAGGCTGGACACATTGCCCATGTGTGCCCACTATCGAAGCGACAAAAGAAGCCTGAGCGGGAAACGCCGAAGGGCTGGACGCTCGCAGCAACCGAAGGACCATGCGAGGACGATAGCTGGATCGTGGACAGCGGAGCTAGTCAGCACCTTGTCAAAGATGCGAGCGTGCTGTGCGATGCGAAGGACTGCGCCGAGACCGAGTTGCTTACGCAGCCAGACGGAAATGCGCTGCAGGTTACACAAGTCGGGACGGTCATATTCCGCGGAGGAAACGACGATGCAGACTCGCTGATTACCATCAGCAATGTCTACTACGCACCAACGCTGACACGCAATTTGCTGTCTTTGGGACAACTAGTCAAGCGTGGATGCGTCCTGATAGAGAAGCACGGGAGTTTGGTGATCACTAATGGCGGTGAACCTGTCTTCCGAGTGCGGCTCGAACATGATGTTCTGGTCGCCGACTTGACCGCAATTCGATCAACACCGCAGGCGAGCGTCACCTTAGCGATGAGCGCATCCCTGGCACGGACGGTACTGAACAACGTACAGTATGGGTCGCTCATGCATTTCGACGAGCGTTTCGGCCATTTGGCGTTAGATACGGTGGAGAGGATAGCTCGCGACCCACACTCTGGAATTTCCATCACTGACCACACATGCACGAAGTGTGTCGTCTGTGCGGAGGGGAAGCAATCGAAGCGGTGTCAGTCGAAGAAGGACTCCGGGGTGAACGCGTCGATCCGGCGCATCGGAGGCATGATCTGCAGCGACTTAAAGGGTCCACTGACACCAAGAGACCGGCTCGGCAATCGCTACTTGGTCAATTTTGTTGACCACCGCAGCAAGTTCTGCCGTGTGTTTGCGGCCAAGACCAAGGATGAGGCTGCGAGGAAGTTTCACGACTTCCTTACCTTCTATAAGAAGCGGTTCTCTTGTAAGATTCATGTGCTGCGGACCGACGGAGGCGGAAAATATCGCACTGTTGGCCTGTTTTTGCAAGGAAGAAGGGGTTTCCCGACAGGTGAGCGAGGCTTCAAATCAAGCTTCGAATGGGAAGGCAGAACGGATGTATCGCACTATCTTTAACATGGTGCGGTGCATGATCTTCGATTCGGGCCTGCCAACAAGTTTCTGGAGTGACGCGGCTCAGTACTTATATTCTGAACCGGATTCCATGACGGTCGAACGAAGACCGAAAGTCGCCGCTCGAGATTATCACCGAGAAATTACCTGGACTCCGTGATGTGGTCACATTTGGGGCGTCGTGCACGGTGCGGCGTGATCCCAAGAAAAAGACACTGCAGAAATGCGCAGTAGTCGGTCGAGTAATTGGCAAAGACAGCGAGACGAAAGGCTACAGCGTTTACCTACCATCTGAGCGCGTCGTCGTTGTATCGCAGCACGTGGAGAACCTCGACCGAGTTATTGCCGACGAAGGCGCGCCTGCTGCAACAAGTCTAGCGGGACCTGCGGCGACGAAAGCAGCGATGTCTGCACCGCGACGCTCAAAAAGGAAACGACGCAAGTCTCGGAAGCAGCCGAAGCTTATGCAGCCAAAGGAGAACGACGTATGTCTGCGCAGTCGGGGACTGAGGGAGACTCGAACAGCTCAAACAGCCCAGACGTACCGGGCAATGCCGCGCTCGCTGGTAACGAGTTCACGCCGGACCCTAAGAATTATCAGGAAGCCCATCGGAGCCCCGATGCAGCGCGGTGGGCGGCCGCCGAACTGGAGGAGCTCGTGGCGTTGATCGCCAACGCAACGTGGACGCTCATGAAGTGCGAGCCTAACACGCCGAAGCTCCACTCAAAGTGGGTGTACAAGAAGAAACATGACTCGAGCGGGGCTGTTGAGCGCTACGAAACGCGTCTTGTGGCCTGCGGAAATGAGCAAGTACTCGGCGTCAACTACACGCTGACCTTTGCGGCTGCCCTCGAGATGACCAGTGGAAAAGTGATCTTAGCGTTTGCTAGGATCTAGGGGGTACGATCACGTCACGGGATGTTCCTAATGCCTACGTCAAGGCGATGACGGGAGAAGGCATTAAGATCGTGCTAGTGATCCCAAAAGACATGGGAATCAGCAAGGAAACGCTAGCTGAACTCAGCACCGACAATGTGAAAGAGCTGGGACTGCGACTTGATCGCAGTCTCTACGGTCTAAAACAAGCTGAAAGACTGTGGCATCAGTTGCTGCACCAAACGCTGCTTTAAAATGGTTTCAACCAATGCGGCACAGATAGCTGCCTGTAGCATACAGCTCCGATACAACACTAGTGGGCACGCACGTCGACGATCTTGTCGTGACAGGGACGTCGACCGAACGCGTGGATGCATTCTTCGTGGACATGCAACTGCTCGCTTTGAACGACTTGGGGCCGGCGACGATGTTCCTCGGTGTGAGCATCGAAAACGAGGACAAGTCGGGTTACTCGTTTGGACAGAAGCACGCGATTGATGAACTGCTGCAAAAGCATGGACTCGCTCAAGCTCATTCGGTCCGGTGCCCGATTGGTGAGGAACATGATGTACCCATCACTGCGGACGATTTGCTCCCTGCGTTGCCTACACGCTCGGACCCGACGGTGCCGACGATCAAAATGTTCCAGTCGCTTGTTGGAGCGCTGCTCTGTATTGCAAGATGCATTGCATTTGCAGTCCATCGCGCATCACGGCGCACCCACGCACCCACCTTGCAGGATTGGAAATTGGCCAAGCGGATCGCTCGATAACTGTCCAGCACCTTGGAACTAAGGTTACACATCAGCCGGCCACTTCGGTGATCGACCTGGTGTGTTACACGGATGCTGATTTTGGCGGTGACAGGGTGGACCGAAAGTCGATCATTGGTGCAGTACTCTGCTTGAACAGAATGATCGTGGGGTGGACGTGCAAGAAACAAACCGCCGTTGCACTTTCTACAGCTGAAGCTGAATTCGTCGCTGCGTCGATCGGTGGACAGGAGTTATAAAGGCTGAGGGAACTACTAGCCGAGTTTGGCGCCGAGGTTCAGCTTCCTACCGACCTTCTCATGGACAATCAAGCCGCGATACTACTAGTCAAGAATGAAGCAAGCTCTTGGCGAGTTAAGCACATCGACATCCGGATCCAATTCCTCCGCGATTACGCTGCAAACGGCTTCATCGAACCCAAGTACATCGGCACCGACGACATGATCGCCGACATTCTCACTAAGGCCCTACCTGCTCCACGACTTCTGACGCTCCGCACTTCCAGCGGGTTGTGGTAGCCCCCCCCAACATTGGGGGGGGTGTTGGAAGTGACCAACCCCGCTGGTTCAACTGGGAAACAACACTGCATTGTGTTGTAAGTACCTCGCAGTGCGACATCGCGCGTTGGATACTTTGCACAAACGACATCTCGAAGTTCACGACGACTGCGCGCACGCTAGACAACTGAACGACAAGAAGGACGCACACAGTAGAAGACAAAGCAGTAGCTAGGGCGCTTAAGCAAAATTTACTCACTTATCATTCTTTTCCTTGCAGCGCAAGTGAACCTTCCTTCACAAAACGGGCAATCGATTGCCGTTGCAAGGCGAACTCCGAAACAGCGGCGTTGTCGACAGGACGCACCGGAGTCTTCGGCGCGTAGTTGGCAGCAACTGGAACACCAGCATTGCCTGGGTCGATCAGTGTACGTGCAGGCCATGCTGCAAGAGGAGACGCCGCGGTGTTCTGCGTCGCGAGGGCCTGCTTCGTCTCGGAGCGGGTGACTGCATTCAGCGTCACGGGCTCGTAAGCGGCACTCGTCAGGTCGTTCACATCATCTTCATCCCCACCCAGAGTGGAGCCACGAGGCACCGTGGGGTGGCCCACGGCGATGAGAGCTGGCACGCGCGGATGGCGCGCGTTGCTGGCGAAGAAAGGCGTCAGACCCGTTGCCACGTGCTCAGCATTGTTGAGTGCGAGCTCAGCGAGGAGCAGGAAGGAACTCCAACTCGCGAAAGACGTCGCGTAGCTTCGAAGGACGTCTTCAAGGACCCGGTTGACTTGCTCCGTCTGGTCATCCGTCTCCGGATGTGCTACTGTGGACATCGACAGCTTCGTACCCAGAAGCTGGAAGAGGCTGGACCGGAACACGGCAGTGAATCGCGGGTCGCGATCGGAGACAATCGACTCGGGCTGGCCGTGATGGCGGAAGACGCAGTCGATGATATGTGCCGCGGTCTCGGCCGCGGTAACTGTCGCTCACGGGGATGAGATGTACCATCTTCGTGAATTAATGCACGAAGACCAATACGCAAGTTTGACCTTCGGCATCGGGCGGGAGCCCGCAGATGAAGTCCATCGAGACTGTGCGTCAAGCCTCAGTCGCAATTTGCTGCGGTCGCAGGGGAGCCTGCGATGACTTCGACGGTTTCACCCGTTGACAGGTCTTGCAAGTGCGAACCCACTTGCGCCCACTTGTACATGTGGGCCCAGAAGAAGTCGCGTGGCACAGCCGCAAAGGTATTCTCGCGGCCCAAGTGCGCGCCCATGGGACTGTCATTAAACTCGTGGATGCTGCGAGCTCGTAGGTCGATGTCGTTAGGCACGACGACTTGAGGAGCGTCGAACTGGTCGATGTTGTAGCAGAACAGATCACCGCCAAGGTGGTAGCGGCCGATCCGGTTGCGCGTGTCTCGTCACTGGGAGAGCGAAGGTACGCAAAAATGCCGGCGTATACCGCGTCTTCTTCGTACGCCGTATCGGTCTCGTCGCGCAGATACATCTCCAGAGACACGTTCTTCAGGCTGATGCCTGAAGTGATGCATACAGCACAATGGTCGTCATCTTCATCGTCGTCGTCAATCACATGACGACCCAGCACAGTCCGAGGTTCGTAATCAAGTCGCCGAGACAGTGCATCGGCGACGATGTTGTTCTTGCCCGGCTTGTAGTGGACGACGAAGTTGTATTCAGCGAAGAACGACAACCAGCGAGCCTGTACTGGGAGAGATGTGGCGACTTCATCGCTGTCAGCAGCGATGCATTATCCGTATACACAGCGAACGTCTGCTCGCCTAGCCGATACAATCTGAACTTGATCAGAGCGTACCGCATCGCAAGGAGCTCATTGTCGTGAACGGGGTAATTGCGCTCCGCCGGCTTCATCTGTCGTGACTGGTAGCTCACGACTCGCTCACGCACTTCTTCGTCGAGCTAAAACAGCGCACACGCAATTGCGAGGTTGCTAGCGTCACACACGACGTGGAAGGGCTTCAAGTTGTCTGGAAGCATCGAGATTGGCGCTGACGCCAAACTCTTCTCCACCGAGTCGAACGCGGCTTGGTGCTCAGGACGCCACAACCACGTGGCGTCTTTCTTAAGCAAAGACGACAGAGGTCGGATCAATTCTGCGTAGACCTTCGTGTACTTGTGCAAGTGGTTCGCTAGACCCAGCCACTGACGAAGCTAGGCGTAGGCCATGAACAAATAGACGAGATCTTTTCAGGGTCAGCGCGTACTCCATTCTTGCTCACGAAACAACCAAGCGCCGGATTCTCCGGTGCGCAAGAGACGCACTTCTTGAGGTTGGCATAGAGCGTTTTCTCCCTCATCACTTGAGAGACCTCCCTCAAGTGCCGCACATGAACTTTGACCGCCCTGAGATCTCCTTCAGCGCGACTGTGGACGAAGATGCCATCAAAGTAGCTCGGTGCAAAGTCACGGAACCGATGAAGCACATGCGACATCATGCGATTGAACGTCGCAGGCGCATTCTTCAGGCCTTGGTGCATGAAAAGCCACTCCCAGAGCATGCCGCTGGGAGTACTGACGGCCGTGAGAGGAATGTCGCTCTCTCGCATCAGGATCTGGTAGAAGCCATCGGTCAGGTCGATAGCGCTATAGATGACGCTGCCGGTATGGAGGCCAATACCATGTCCTTGCGGGGATCACCGTCTGCGCCGGAATGGTGGCGTCGATCAGCTTGTTGAAGACGTGGACGATGCGCCACCCGCCGGTGGCCTTCTTCACACAGAAGGTCGGGCTCGAGTGTGGCGAGATACTCTCGCGAACGTGGTCGGCTTGCTGGCGACCCTCGAAGAAGTCGTCAATGGCCTCGTGGCGCACGCCAGGACCTGCTGGCTGTTCCGTAGGGATCTTGTCGGAGAAGACGTCGGCAAACTCACGAGCCGTCTCGTAGATTGGGTTGCCCGACGCCATCAGCGACTCCCAAGACTGCGCAGCAAAGCGCTCTTCGGACGCGACGACGTGTCGGACGAGTCGACGGAGTTGATCACATGGGACACCGAGTCACCATCGGTGATCACGCACACTTGCTCAATGTCTCCGGCCTTGAGATCTCGGAGGAAGTTCTTCCAGGAGAGGTCTGGGAGACTCATGATGGACTCGGCGTCGCGAGGCGGACTCGCGTCCTCGATGACACGATTGCGGTTGGGGGCGCCGTCCACATACTCGACCGTGCAGACCGAATCAGTCGGGGTTGAGGGTGGGTCTACTGGGGTACGGCGAGGCTTCAATCGCCTCCGCGATCGGCGGAGCGTCCTCGTGCTCAGACTGAGGTGTAGTTCTCTCGCTGGACGAGGCTTCACCCTCCTCTAGGCGCGAGAGCTCGTTCCCGACCGCGCCGTTCGCGCGCGGTGGTAGCCGTTGCTCGACCGCGGTATCGTCATTCGGGAGCCGCCTTAACGTATTGCGGGAGCCTTCGACCGCCTAGTTAGCATGCGGAAGCCGCTGCTCGACCGCCCCGTAGGCATGCGGGAACCACTGCTCGTCCGACTCGTTGGTGGACGGGAACCGCTGCTCGACGGCCTCGTTGGAAGGCGGGAACCACTGCTCGACCGCTTCCTTAACATACGGGGGCCTCTGCTCAACAGTCTAATTCTTCATCCGCGGGCGCCACGGATGCTCAACCGTTCGCTTCTCACTCGCGCGCCCGCGAGCGGGTTCTTCATCTTCGTCACCAGTCAGCAGCACTGCGCAAGTCGCGCATACAGGACCATCCCTCGCCTGCGCACAACGTGCGTCGTGGACGCCCCGTCCACGACTGTGACATGGGGCCAATTCCTTGGCGCGACCAAGCGATGCGTGAAGACTTCGGTCACATCGAACGCTTAACGCCGCTTGACCGACCGAGCCAACAAGTCGATCTGGGGCAGGTACCGAACCAACCATGGGATGCCCATGATACAGTCGAATGCGTAGTTCATCTCGAAGACGATCAGGTTGTCGTTGTTGTGGAAACCATCGGACGTATACGGCAACGACAACCCTTGCTGTGCGACAGAGTGATGCTTCCCATCCGCAAGCTTGACAACCACATCTTCAGGAAGGTCTCGCACGGGAACGCCAGCGGGAAGGATCGACAGACACGATGCTCTAAATATATTGTTCGTCACGTCTGAGTCCAGGAGCGGGCGGAAAGGGCGCCGAGCACCGGCGACAAGAAGACTGACGATGATCAGCCTCGAGTAGCCACTGGCAGTGGTGGCATTAAAGTGTGCGTGAAGCACGGGGGGGGCTAGAAGGTCGGGTTAGCCACCGGGGGACCCGGACCTCCGTTCCAACCAGTAGGTTGCCCCACCCCTACTCGTCACTGCCGTGTTTTTGTTGTGCGACCTGGGTCTTCTCAACGGACGCAATATGCTCCATGTGTGCAATGATCGAAGCCGGCGCGCGGCACACTGTCGCGCAAAATCCCAGCCGAAGATAGCGATTACATACAATCAGTCATGTATCCCCTGTCGTAACTATCTAAAATCATACGTACCCCCAGTAACTTCGGAAGTCTTGTTTGATTGGCTAAAATAATGTTATTGGGGCAAATTCCCTTCAGTCTCCAAAGCTTCTGGTCTCGTTCTCCTGGCTACCGTCTCGTTCACCAGCCAATCTCGTTCTCCTGGTGGCCGGACTCGGCCGTCTCATTCTCTGGTTGCTGGACTCCGTCGTTTCGGGCTCAGCCGTCTTGTTCTCCTGGTGGCCGTGATATTCTATTTACTTTGAAGTATAGCCAAGTGGTTCAATGTTTAAAATAAATTTATTATTCTTTTATACGTCTTAAAATAAATGCAAATTTTGAACCCCGCCCCGCCCCGGTCGTCTCGTTTTCTGGCTGCTGGACGCTGCCGTCTCGGGCTCCGCCGTCACGTTCTCCTGGTGGACGTCGTCGACTGTACACACACCTGGGAGCTCAGCTCCTTCTCCAGGACGCTAGGCTCAGCATGCTCTCGTGTGCTGAGCCAGTGTGAGCGCGTACCGCAGTGACAGACGGTACAAAGAGTAAAAAGTGGCTCAGTATTGTGATTTAGGTAATGTCATGTTGTTTGTACGTATGGAGAGTATTGAAATGTTTGGTAAAGAAGTACAATCATGTAATAGTTTCAGTATCCATGCTAGCTGGTATCCCCAAAGCAAATGCGATGGGCCACACGGACCGCTGCATGTTGACCTTTCGCCAACTCCCCCAAGCTTTGACAATACCGGTGCGCAACCCAGAGCGTCTGCGCTTCCGCTTCGCTCTTTTTGCCGCCGAGATAGCGCTCAGAGCATTGGCTAACCGTGTTTCTTCTTTGTCTGCCATTCTCTTTAGTGATGTCATCCACTGCTTGTGCTCGACTTCATGTGCGCACGGAGCCAACGGAGAGAAGCTACTGAAAACCATGACGTACTCAGAGATGGAGCTTGCGCGAAGGCAATCGTTTTGTGCACGGTTTCTTCGAAATGAAGGCAGCGAGCCAAGGCCTTCGGCCACAAACTGCATAAGGAAATCCGACAACCGTTTGGGTTTCAAGTTAGATGACCAGCTCGAACTGCCGATTGGGAGCCGCAGTACCAGGGAAGGTGTATTTCCAGTTGAAACTTGCGAAATATGATCCGTGCCGTGAGCCGACCGACATTCGGCAGGCTGCTGAAGAGCTTGCAGCTGGTCCATCTCATCGAGGAGACGGAACCTCATCGACGCCAGCTCCTCGTTCAATGCGGTGAGTTGCTGAACTCCTACTACCATTCGTCCAAGCGTGTCAGCAAATGTATGAACGTCACCAAATTAATGCGCTTGCTATTCGCTCGTGAGGATTTCTTTAACTTGCTCAGGTGTTATATAACAGAATGTTATCAGAGACAAAGCGATTTCGAATTATGCCCCCCCCCACTGCAGAAGCTCTTCATGGCAGCCCCGCTGAGGCAAAAGAAGCGTGCGAACGCGCTGTAATTCCTGCTTCAATATGTGATCGGGCGCCACAGCCAGCGTATCACGGTAATACATGAGGAGGGAAGCTGTGAGGCAATCAGCAAACCCCTTGCGCCCGAGTTTAACGTAGTGTTTCATCCGTAATTGTTTCGCAAACGCGTTGACTCTCGTGCACATCTGAAAGGTCTCAACCTCGAAGTATGTTAGTATTTGAGGCACCCCCGCCTACTTTGTACCCGTCCACCCTCCCAAAACATTTGCAATATTTTGATTACCTGATAACATAGCCGAAATGTAATCCAGCAATGTTGCCAATCCATCCATGCTTCATAGTCCTCGATGTGCGAGATCAGACAAGTTGACGCTTGGATCTGCGCTTGCAAATGCTGCACCCCCTCCACGAGTGTAGGTTCCGGGTGATGGTGGCGTCTCGATCGAATTCGTACAGAGATTTCAGATGGCGGTTAATGTATGCTATGTGTGACTGAGAGCTGCTCTCGGTGATCTGAGAAACACTCGCTGAGAAGCATTGTAGCGATCTGCTACAAGCTGCGAGGCAAGAGCATGAAATGGGTAAATGCTGGATCATTTGGCGAGCATAATATCGATAATGACTGCTGTTGTCGAACCTTAATACTATTGAAAACATACATACCGTGAGATAGAGTATAAGTGAACATCGCAGAGCAAAAACCTACCGCGTGATATCGATGAGGATATAGTGGTCGTGTCAGTACCGATCCGAAAAGTTAATCGATCCGACGTCAGAGCTGCGTCCTATCGCGAGTCAGTGTTATGTGAGTAGAGTCCTATCCATAAACACATTCTTGTCATTATTGACGAAGAAAATGTTGGATATGACGCGCAGGTCATCCATAGTCATAGCAGGCGCTTGCTCTTTCCGTTTATTGCTAGTTGAAGTGGCTTCTTGCTGGTATCCCTTGGTGAAATGTCGCTGGCAGCGCTTGTACCACCCCAGTTCCGACTGGAAAACTTTGTGCCGATGGTCACCACAAGCTGGCGCTTGATAGAGCTGACATAATGCATAGATGTCTGCCATGCCACGTCCGGGTCGAGCAATAGAAACGAGATAAATTGTCCAAACATCACCTTTGAAACATCTACCGCCTTGTGATTCATTAGCGTCATGCCCACAGAAACATGTCGATCCAAAAAGGCGTTGAACGTTGAGCGTGCAGACACGTCCGGTTTTTGAGATGACGTGCCGAGCTCTGACTCCATCAAGTCAACTAGCCCTTCTAGATCGCCTCCTTCGGTCTCCTTCTCATCCATGATCGCGGCATAACACCATGCTTTTGCCAACGTTTCGCTGAGAGATGAAGGTTGCATGAATGTGGTAAGTACGTCGCTTGGATAGGGGGTTAGGGCAATTAAACTTCGGCCTCGGAATAAAACCAAATACCCTACTGTATCTGCCGGAGAGTCTTTAACGCTGTGCGACCGCAGAGGACCCACGCGGGCGCCATGCGAATGCCTCGTAAATCTGGTATATTTTTAAGTCTAACCAGCAATCTGTTTACGTATGATTGTGCACCAGCGACTGCTCGTTTTGCCGAAGGTTGTTGCATGTACTCCATGGCAAGCTGCTTGCCGTCAACTTCCAGGGGTTCTATTAGCGTCAGCTCTTGTACATCGTGAATATCATCGGACCTATGCTATTCGTATTGAACTGAGAAAATATTCGCTGACTTGGCCCCTCTGCATAGTCAGCGCCACGGCCAGAGCTTGAAGAGAACTGGTCAAATAGTTTGTTGTGTCCTCGAACAAAAATATTCCTTGCAGTACGGCTGTTTTAGCCCGTTTAAATCGAAGAAACACAACTCCACCTAAGTGAATAAATGCGGCCTTTGCACACAAAAATAATTAAAGCAGCACACTCAAGTATTACTCACCAGGAATGATGGATAATTGCCGCTTCTCAACGGTCTCCATGTCCGAGCTTCGAACCTACCGCTACCACATTATGACGAGCAGTGCTGCGTCGAGGTATCCACCCCGTAGCGCCCGTCGAATATAGTAGACGCACCATGGCATTTAAGTCTTGTTTAGAGCACGGGGGCGCTTTTTTCTCGTCCAAAACAATCCCATCTTCATCGCATTCAGTATCCGAGTCATGAGCGAGCTGCCAGTCACTCTCACTCAAATTTAGGTCATCATCAGGTAGCAATCCGAAGAGGCGGTCGCGCTTGAGCGCATCGGGGAAGTTGTCTGAATCAAAGCCGTCCATCGAGCCATCGTGTGCAACCTGCGTAGAAGTTGATGTCGTCGGCACAGGCGCCTTCGGAATTGGCTGATCAGGATGATCTATCGTTGTTGACGGAGTATCCGTCGTAGCTTGCTCAGTATGCTCCGGAATAGCTTCCGTTGCATCCAGAACAGCGGTACCTGGCGAATCCGGAACACACAGACAGTGAGTTTACAAACTAAAGCCAGTTGACACATTCCGATCCACTTACCGGAGTGACGTTGCAGGTTGCTCGCAGCCCTTGGGTTGGTAGAGTCTTCACACTTTCCTGCAGCACGCGGCAGACCTGTTGATTTCCTCGCTGGTTTTTAATCTTGGTCGTGGGTTTCGGCGTCGAGGTAGTTGATTCCGCATTTGTAGGTGCATGTGCTTGCGTAGTGCCGACAGCGCCCCCAAGCACGTCAGCGACTGCAGAAGCCGGTTCAGGTGCCCGCTACCACCGAAACCGAGACGTCTCGACAGCGGCGGCAGTAGGCATAGTGGGCATATCATATGTTTCGCCAGCGGTCGGCGTTCGAACCACGGCTGCCGACTCGACATTTCGTGCGGGAGTCGAGGTCGACGGAGCAGGAAGCGCGGAGAACTCTAGCCAGTCTTGACGCTGACAATAGCGTAGCAGACT
Source organism: Phytophthora fragariae (assembly GCA_009729435.1). NCBI lineage: Eukaryota > Oomycota > Peronosporomycetes > Peronosporales > Peronosporaceae > Phytophthora > Phytophthora fragariae. The sequence goes on along the minus strand of QQOI01000077.1, from coordinate 129,260 downwards.
TGCCTCGCCTGAAGAAATTAAAGTTAGCCAAAAAAACATTTATCGGAGCTCAATACAACGCACGCACCTTCGAAGAAATCGACACCCTCTGTTCCTTTCGCGTTTCCTATGGGAGGTAGGTACCGGTGGCGTTGCTCAAACTTGTCGGCTTCTTGTACTTACACCCTTGCTTGCTCAGCTCCCGCCTTATTTGTCGAAATGACTTTTTCTACAGCAAACATGCTGGGCGTGATTGTCTTCTCTTGGGCGGCGATTTCGCAATGAAGAGGTGTAAACCGCCCGGTGCTGCTGGATTTTATATCAGTGACCTTACCCCTTGCATCAAATCGCATGTCGCGTTTGCAGAATCTGACCGTTTTAATATTATTCCATACACATTCCTATACGCGAATATCCAGCGGCCGCACCTTTGCCGAGGCCACTGCGTAGACAATCACCTCTATAAGCTCGATTGTGGATAATCCGTATTGTCGGATAAGAAGGGTTAAGATTAGGCTGTATAAAGGGTGTGTGCTCCCACCGGAAGGAACTCATGCCGAGTTTTAATTCCCATGGTTGATGGGTCGTCTTTTATTTGGGTTATACTGACTATACTGAAAGCAAATCAAATCGCTTCAGAACCGATACTTATTTTAAGTCTCAAGTGCCATCCTATTGGTTCTGGTGAAGTTAAAACCGGTAATAGGACCTGCCGATGGGAGCCAAAAGTCTTGGTCGAGTCTCAACGGCGATACTTTTAAGGTAAAACTGTATTAAAGACCAACCGGCGGAGATGCTTTTACGACTTTCGCGTGGCATTTTCAAAATGTTTGATGCTATGATATTTCTATTTTCTATGGAAAAAATGCTGAAATTATGCTTCCACTGTCGTCACATATCCAGTCGATTGTCGCTGGTATCACATCTTCAGTAATTACAGTAGGGCACCTCATTTTCAGGGATTTCCTCGACCACCTCATCACATAATGCTTCTAAACGGTACAAATAAAGTAGTATGGACTCTATCTGGATTTATAGTGTTATATGTGTCATTTAATTGGATTCAATTATTGATATGCCCGCAAGTTTAGTACCGCTCAAGAGCGTTATGGGTTATTGCAGAGCTTACCAAAGTTTCCATCAACGATACACTATCAATCCTATACTACATTGACCTTGGAAAGTTAAAGGTTGGAGGATACAATGAGCATCTCACGGGTGACATCCACCATGGATTTATGGAAATTATTAATTTGGTATTACTGAAAACGTCAATGAACGGATCAAGTAACACCAGAATAAGAAACTCGGATATGAGCGATGGAGCAAGAGTATGGTGCTCAAGCTCGCGATATTGCTTTCGCCATCGCAACAATCTATCTAGCGCAGAGACGCTACTATCCAAATTATTGAAAGGTGGAGGATTTACCTTTCAATATGTGGACGTCCGTGATAAGAATCATAAAGAACTGATTATGTTTCCTTCCAATAAAGACAATCGTATTCGCAAGCTTTACAAACAGTTCAGGATACAAGATATATTACCCGCTTACACCCGTGGAGTACGATGATCTGAGGATCTAAGTGAAGCAAGCACCTTGTGGGGCAGTTCAACATTCGGCGGCAACCGAACGGGTTGGTCGCCCTCAAGAGCTTGGCCGACGGTGATTAACAATACCCGCATCGAGATATGCCTGCGTTCGAGACTGGCAAATTACCCGAAAACGGTCCAAATCGGATTGATAGTAGGACAGGGGGAATCATCGTCTATCCGAGGCTTCATTGCTGCTGACCCGCGACGACGGATTCAGATCCTTTGTGGAGCTGGGGATTGCATCATTTTTCCCGGAGACCTCTTGCACAGAGAAGTCCCGTTCACTGAGACTACTATCAACTGCACTGTACGCTGAAAGTAAATGCAATTGAAAGGAAGGACGAAACCACGGAGTTGGCTTTGCTGCCCGCCTCCAAGAGCACCTACTGCGGATTCATGGCTCCGATGATACGCCAAGTGCGCAACCACTTCCATCTGAAATCAAAGCTACACAAAAAACGAGCGCGAGAACAAGAACTCAATGCGCACGGTAAGGACTGCGCGTCCGTCATAACCCCTTCGCTACGCGAAACGCTTGCTATCAGCGTTTCCAACGCCGGCACTAACCCAACTTCAAGCTGTAAGGCATAGTAAAATTGACGTAGCTTTCAAATACATCGCGAATTCCTTTCTCTATAATGGCATGTACTAAGCAAACAGCCCGTATCGCTGGTGGTGCTAAAGCTCTTAGGCGTCAGTTAGCCGTTAAAGCAGCACACTTTTGTGGTGCTATGACCGGTCCCGTTAAGAGGCCTCATCGCTGTTGTGCTGACACGATCCCACTGCGCGACATTCGTAAATATCAAAAGACTTACAATCTATTAATGCGCGAGCTACCGTTTACGCGACTCGGCGTTAACCGCAAAAAAGGTACCATTTACGCGACTAGTTCACATGCCCAGGCGTTTTGTGTAGTGTTTCCGATCGTCATGAGCGCTTTTCACCCATATTGGACAAGCCACATGGAAGCCGGTGTCGTCTACTTATAGTACATCACGTCTAAGCAATTGCTTGCACTATACATTTGTCATCTGATTGGCTGTTTCACGTATAAACTCGGTCAGTGGCCATTAATGAGCAATTGCGCCTCATACTAAAATTAGAAATGGTTGGATAAGTGATCATATTCATCCATACTTCTCTGGCCCACTTTATTATGATCATTGAGGTTTTTCACACACACAACAAATGAACACTATTGGTTAATATATCATTGGTGGGGTCGCTCAAGCAGAGCACTAAATCGTTGGCTGTAGTACGCCAACTCCTCACGCCTCACTCTTTCCGACTTTTTCTAGCCTCCAAGTACCCCCCCCCCCCTCCCCCCTCCCTCCCCCCGCCACAACTGCCGTGCCTTGCTCAGTTGGCCAAGCCGACATCGCCCCCGAGGTGCGCCTGCAGGTCAGCCTCTTCCTCGCGCAGCGAAGCATCCGGGGGCGCCTGCTTCGCGGTGCTATTGCAGCAGAAATGAAGTCGTTTGGCCTTTGCCGTACTAGCATCGTGAAGATTTGGGCGGCGTGCACTAAACCTCGTGCGCTGATGGCTCTGGGGCGGCTGCAACCGAAGCGGGGTCGGCATCTGTCGCCAGAAGAAGTAGCTGAGCGTGCTCACGCCGTCCCCCTTTGTCTGCGCCAGACCCAAAGAGGGCTCGCGGCAGCCACCGGCATTTCCAGGACGACCTTACAGCGCCATCTTGCTCACGACGTTCTTCGACGTGCAGTCTCGCCTGTGAAGCCTACGCTGACCGATGCCCACAAGACCCGGCGCATTCAATGGGCGCTGGCGCTCGTTGATATGCCCCTAGGTACTGTAATATGCAATTTAATTACGTTTATTACTGCTTTAAATTAATTCTACGAGCATGTTGTATTTATTTTAGGTGCCCGGTTGTATCGAATGCATCACATGTATGATACAGTGCATGTAGACGAGAAGTGGTTTGACCTCTATAAGGGGGCCATAAAGTACTACTTGACTGCAGCTGAGCAACTACCCTACCGATCATGCCCAAACAAGCGTTACATTGGCAAGATCATGTTCTTAGCAGCGGTTGCTAGACCTCGCTACGACTGCCACCGCAAAGTGCATTTTGATGGTAAGATAGGAATATGGTCAATCGTCGAAGAGACTACAGCACAGCGCAGCTCTGTGAACCGGCCCAAAGGCGCTCCTGTGACAAAGAGCGTCTCTATGACGCGAGTGCTTTATCGCAAGCTACTCGCTGACAAGGTGCTCACCGCTATACGGACTAAACTGCCAGGTACGTTAACCGATATGACTACGTTGTTTTTGCAGTTTACTAACGCTACGATGTTGTAGTTCGCAGGGGCACGACTGTGTTTGTCCAGCAAGACAACGCCGGCCCCCACGTGCGCGAGGATGAGACGGCAGAAAACGTGGACGGGTGGAAGATTAAGATGCGCTGCCAGCCCCCTAGATCACCAGAGCTCAATGTACTTGACTTGGACTTTTTTGCTTCCATTTAAGCCCTCCAGTATTGCAAATCTACATACGACACCAACGGCCTCATCGAAGCTGTACAAGAGGCTTTCGATGAGGTTAAATGGCAAACCCTCGACAAGTGTTTCGTTACGCTACAAAAGGTGATGGAAGCCATCCTCTTGGATGACGGTAGCAACAGCTTCAAGCTTCCGCGTGTTGGTAGGCTTGTTGCCGTCAATGGCCGCATGCCATTGTCCGTGAAGGTCTCACAGGACGCGGTCACGAACGGATATAGCAAGTTGTATCTGTAGAGCTAATTTAACTGAGATTCCTGTCTATTTCATACCTTAAATGTACCCATCATGTGATTGGCAAAAATTATACGGCTTACCGCCATTTCGTCTTAATAAACCTTATTATCTGCTCCTCTAGTTCGGAGGCTTTCCGCCCCGTCTGACCATTTCATACTACTCTGGTCTTGAGATAAATACATGAGCGAGGTAGCCTTAAAGTTCGAAGTATTATCGCTAAAAATGATGTTACTGCGACAAAAAACCTAATGACCGCCAGAAATCGGCAGGTTTGAGAGCTTCCCTTTCTCTCAAAAAGCACCTGCATCATACTAAAAAATACTAGCGCGTTGTGCGCGTTGGGAGCTCTCCAACGGTATATGTAGATTTCTTGACTAGTTCACATTTTAGAGCTAAGGCCGGAAATCTGAAATAGTCATTTTGAAGTGGGCCGGAGAAGTACGAAAATGACTGACACTTGGCGCGAGACTAAATACAGCCAGGTGATTTCATTGGATAAAATTACAGATATAAGAATATAAAGTGAATGCAAGTACCATGTGTTTGGGAAAAAAACTGTCTATTAAATCGCTCAAACTTTAACTACAGGGTTTAGCGGCAGAGCTTTGGCGAAGCTTTTAAAAATATTGTCGCTGATAAGCTCCTCCCTTGTTTTAATCGTCCCCACAGGCGACAATTGACGCTTTTTCTTAGCAGCTGCGTCTTCGCTCTCGTCCCCACAGGCGACAACTGACGCTTCTTTTTAGCAGCTGCGTCTTCGCTCTCGTAACTGGTGTCTAAATCCTGCTCATCCTCGTGCAAGTACATCTCCAGGTATTCGCACTCCTCCATGCAAACACATACATCAGAGCCAATGCACTCCTCGCCGCACACGCACTCTGCGACGCAGCCACACTCCTCCGCTCACGTGTAGTTAACTTCCACCACCTTCTCCCCCCTGGTGTCGGCAACCCACTCAGCTGTGATCGTCTTCTTTAGGGGGGAGGGGGGGAGGGGGCATGACCCCCACGTTCAACTGTTGACAGACAGCGGTGTTGATGGTCAGCAGCTGGTGTACGAATGTCGAGGTCGCCTAAAACCCATGTCAATGCCTGCATCTGACACATCAGCATCAAATTGTCCACCAGGAGAACGGATGGGGCGTCAATCTCATGCTTTAGCAGCTCTTGCCCTAAAATGCCCAAACCACGACATCCATCCATTCTCATGGACAGTGTAGACATGACCGTGCGGATATGTCTTTAATTCCTCTTTTGTCACACGCCGTCCAGACATCGCACGAACAAAAAAAAACAATGGGAAGTATTTTACCCGCATCCAATTTATTTAAAGCAGTTAGTGAAACCAGTTTAGTAGTATACCATGTTAGTACGATCTCGAAATCAAAATTAGACACACAAAAATCCACATAACGCACTGCAAAAAGTTGGCATAGTCGCATTCAAGCACTTAAGCCCTTCGAGTCTGTCTTATTTAGCTAAGTACAGTGGTCACCGTTATTAATCTCATTGAAATTATTTTGTGTGAGGTGCTTTTTGAGAAGTTCACGTAAATTAATCTGAATGAGATTATTTACGAATTGAGATTAATTAGGGTGTAAACGAATCGTCTCAGTAAAGCTAGAGGTTCGAGTAATGGCTACCGTCAGGCAAAATTCTGGATAGCTGGGTTGCTGTTTGAGCCGCCAGTGCGGTCGTTAGCGCTATCGTCCAGAGCTTGGAACAATATTTTACTGAGGGGTTGTACTCGAGTCAATAAATTATTGGCCAATAAAATACTGATTACCCCCAGTAAACCTCTATAGCATACTGTATACAGATACGGTATCATATTCGAACGTAGTTATTTTAGCCAGCACGGTTGGTGGCGTTTCATGTACGGTATCATCATTTCTATGTTCATGTACTACATGCAGGCATCAACACATCACAAATACAGCACAGTTAGCTTAACCCTTTCGCGATGAATGGAGGCATTTTGCTTCCTTTAACGGTTCTTCACGTGAAGTACCCGTATGTAACCAAGTTAAAGAAAGCAAAATGCCTCCTTTAAGCGACTTCAAGCACAGAGGCATGCCAATATTTTCATAGTCATAACCGAAAAGTACATAACGATGGCACTTTTTTCATAAAAGTAACTACAAATCCCAAATGGAAGATTTGATGGCTGCCCATCACAGACCTTAAAGGTAGAAAATGCCTCCTTTAAAAATTATTGACTTCGATACTATTGTTTAGCCTAGTGGTTCGCGAAAGGGTTAAGTCGACTAAAATAATTCATAATAACCTGGCATTCTCCTCTCTTCTTAAATCCTTTATGAACGCGACTAGGTCATGCGCAAATGGGATAATACCTTCTGCTCCTTACACCTTTGTCGTCTTGCTTGACTGCGCACCTTAGAAGCCTATAAACGCTCCTTGGCATCCATCCAATCACGCAGGGTGCGGCGTGGGATTTCAAGCAGCTTTAACGCCGCTCGTTCGCCAACAATATCAGCTTTTACGATTGCCTCGTGCTTGGTGTGAATCGTGTAGGAGCGTTGAGGCCCCATGGCCTAATTACCGAGTGGCCTAGCACAAGTGATTGGAGGAGATGGCGAGCTTCTAGCATCCGATGATCAGGTGCTGGTAGATTATTGGCTAAAATAATAATACTTCCTTTTTGGACTTGGGTGGGATTTTAAGGTATGGCAGATTTCACCGTGGCTGTCTCGTACTTAGACGTGGCACCACAGCCAAGATAGCTAAAATCAATAAAGAGCTATACGCACAAATATATAATCGTTCTTATTCTTAGAACCTCGAACGGTGGGTCTTCACGCCAGTCAACTTAGCTGTACTTTCGAGATACTGGTCAATCCCGGCAAGCGTTAGCAAACGCATACCATCTCAGAAGTTCGGAGGAACAGTTCAATGCAGTTTGACTACCTATCACACAAGATGTCCTTCGATCGCAATTCTCGATGGACCTTCTTTCCAATCTATCCAGGACCTATACGGAATATAGAATGTAGGATCATCTAAGCGCAAACTACAATTGAGATATCAAAAGGGGTAGTTTTACCACGGGCTCCACGCCCGGTACTCACCCTAATTTGGACTGGAGTATTGGAGTGGAGTCCACACCTCTGGTTGTCCTTCTCCAGAGCCTTTAATGTTCAGCGCTTGATCGGCTCTGTCGCGTAGGCTGGTCGGATTGTTGGCATCCCCGCGCATGCTTTGGCTTATCGCAACGGGGCGTACACCCGAGAGGAGAATACTGGTCTCGAGTCCTCACTTTTCTGGCTTGCTTTCACTAAAGGGATCAGGGCTCGATTAAATCCATCATTCCAAGTGAATATGAATTGAGTCCAGTCGGCGAAAAAATGCTCCCGGTGGGGAACTATCCTCTCAACGCCGACTTTTTAACTTTCGTGGTTTTATATGATCAAGCTGCCAAGAAGTACGCCCACCAGACCCAACACCGAGTAGGCAGTGCGTAAAGAATAGGCATATACAGATAGCTAAGTTCTCAAGTAGAGGTTATTCCCTCCCTTAAAACAGCAGAATTAAGTCTATCGGTGATATAAATATTCAGTTTAGGATTTGTGATATAAAAACAATATTGCACCACCAATAAACATTACCGTACTTTCACATGGATCGGTTTCCATCATGAACAAGACTCCTACTCTACCTAGTTTGTGACCGAAAGCTCGGGCGCATGTCCGACAAACTAGGACAAAACCCTCGTTTATCAAACCATCCATTCTTCTACACCTGTACAAGGAACCTCTCTCCTAATTAAGAAATAAGACAGCTGAAGTGCTCGAGGATAGATATTAAATCTGAACAAATATTAATAGAAAGAAGGCGTATTGGCTACATGTGGCGGTTAATCGATGTCTGGCAGAAGACAAATAAAGGGACTTGTCGGATCTGGAGGGGCACTAACAGAGGATCACTAGCAGATTCCTTTAGGACCCCCCCCAGGTCTGACAAGCCCAGTCAGAATCGGTTATTAGTAGTGTTCCTGATGGCTCCGTGAGGTTACACCAATGTCATTCTTGTCCGACTGGGTCAACATTCACTTTTTGGGATATCATATTTCATCAGATATTTAGTCGTTTTAGCTTGAACATTGTATTCAACGTACTTTAAGGATATTACAAAATTACTCAAATATGCATTCATACAGGATTTGCGATGGTCGGCGATGCCAGTAGAAACTCGCCTTCAAACTCTCGGTCGGGTCTAAGGTGCAATCTTCGTCCAGGTGGGTTCAGGAGGCTGAACTTCAGTCCTGAGTGAAATGTGAAGAATGCATGTGAATTGGAGATAAGTGATGATCCGTCTAAGTCGTCTAACGTAAGGTGACCCTAGGCGTAGGTGGAGGATGTTAAGCAGATACACATGGACATACATGGAAATGCCGACATCAAAGAGGTGAAAGAAAAAAATGGCGGCTTAAAAGTGACTATATTACGCTACGAAAAATGGAAGGCGTCACCTACGGCAGGGTATCTCAAACTTGATTCTACTCATGTCCTGCTTAGCGAAACGTGAACTTGCTAGACGATCACTACCAAGTAAGCGAAACTGAATTCTTCTTGCACTATATTCGTGTAATTTAACACTGCCGATTAAGACAGAGTAGACGACTTAGCCAGCCGCAAGCCTTCGGCGGCAACCCGCAAGAATGCGTGCTATTTTTTGTGGATAAATAGTGGCAAAAGATTGCCGACTGCTTATTGCAGCCCACATTGCTCGTCTCCTTGGTGGTGTATGACAACGATAGCTGTGTGACGGTACAAAACGGTATGCTTCGTACCCTGTTAAACTACGCCTTTTGGGGCACTACACAATGGAATGACCGCTAAAATTACGCCGTTTGTGGTACTATGGGACTCAAACTCGACTCCCAACTGGTCAAATACCCGTACTTTGTCTTGAAGTCATACGTGAGTCAAAGAACATGGCTATTTAGCAGCTGAGACACCCGGTCAAAATAGAAAAACTAATGGGCGTCTGCGGTGCGGCTAACACCGAGATTCCACGCATGCTCCCGCAGTCATAGACGGGCACTTTGCTGTTGTCTACAGCACCTTGTCAGGGTCTTCACGTTGACTGTAGCCATGTCGTTGAAGAGCTCATCGGCTAGCATGTCATCACCCGTCACGATGATGGCTTGACGAATATTTGCCTCGAACCCTTCGTTGGTGACAAGCGCGTTCTGAATGTCAACTCAGATCCAGCCATCCGTCGAGCGCACGCCGTTCTCAGCGAGCTACAGACACGCAACGATTATTTTTTTATTGCGAAAGCCCGGACCGAAAGTAATCGTGATCGGCGTTGGTTTCACTCGTTACGGTCTCCTCGCGCTTGCGCTTGATCAGGCTGTCGACTTCAGCGTTGATCGAGTCGAGCAAATCCACCTTGTTGAACACCTTGACAAAACGATCGAAACTTAATTTGGTCTTCCAGCTGGAAGTGGGGACGATTGCCTTGACAGAAATACACTCGTGGAGCCCTTTCCTCAAGCAGAGCTGGTGGATATCCTTGCGAGTTGTGTCTTTCGCGTTGTTGCCGTAGTACTTGTCGCGGTTGGAGTAACATTGTCTGCCTCTCTTCCTGATTTCTTTCTTGTGCGAGCTGACAAGTATTTTGCGTTCTCAATGAACTTTAAGTCACGATTGGGGTGATCTTCGAGGAGGTGGACTGCGCGGTTGGTGGTGTAGTTGAAATCGCGGCCAAGTTGGTTGTAGTCGTCGGCGACTTTAACGAGCTCCTTGCTGGTGGTGTCGTCTTTTTTGCTGACAGCGTTATAGTCGGCAATTATCTCGTCCTCCTTGACGCGGTTTTTATTCAACTCGTTCTCCAGTATGTCAGCCGTCGCAATGACCTCATCCAACTTCTCTGCCGCGCGAGCCTTTTTCCGCCTTGATCGATTCCTCCGCGCGAGGTTTCGCCTTGTTAACCGGCTCCTTCACATACTTACTAGATCTGAGTCCTTCTGCGCTGGCTGTTCTTGAAGGATCTCTCAACCTTCTTTTGTAGCGCTCGGGTCTATACCTCGGCTGACGCGACCAGGTCGGACTGCGAACGTGTGCGATTCTCTATCGTCTGAACTGAACTGAATGTGAGCGCAGAAAGGAAAGGGCGGGAGATTTGAGACCATTAACATGTCACTACTCGTCATGACATATTTTTGTCAATCCGCGTTAAAAACTATTGGATTGATTCCCGCAGACGTCTGTGACGAATAAACCCCAGATGCAGGAAAAGACACGCAACAAAGGTCATCTGGGCGTTACAGATTTTCAGTGAGTCGCCCAGATTCACAGTCTGTGCCCCCCCCGGGCTATGGTAACGCTGTGTGACGAAAGCAGGTGCGAGACAACATGGTACTGGAGGCACAATGAAAAATGAATTTAGTATCAATCCAACGTTCTTGTTCGCCAAAATAGCTTGATCAAGCTCCAGCTAACGCAATCCTCCAAAAATGCATTGCTGCTTCGGTGTTACTGTCCAAAAACTCTCAGCTCTATACCCCGGTTTGCTCCGTTCAGCGCCCGGACAAAGCATGGCAGTCTGATATTTTGAATCAACGCTTCCGATGGCTGCTTCACGACGCACCCATCCGTTTTGGATGATGCAATTGTGTCAGTGGTCATCTTTACCACAGTAAACCGCAACCAAAATCCAATACAGCGACGTCGTCGGATGGTTTTATCTGATATGCCGTTGGGACGATCATTGTTGAACTATTACGCATCGGAACACTCATCACGGTGGTGAACCAATTGGCATGAGTAAAACGGTAAGCATTTTTTGGGTCAACCGCTGCGCAGGTCAACTTTGGGTTAACACTTTTTTGGGGTCAAAATTGGATCAAAAGGGGACGGCCATTTTTATCGGTCAAAATTGGATCAAAAGTTATCACCAGAAAAGGTTCATTGAAAATGTCGGAGAAAAACATTGTTGAACAAAGTACAGACAAACCCCTCGATATGCGCAGTACTCTTACAAAGTGGTTTCCAAAGGAACTAACCGCAAGGATCAGTCTGTCGTGCTGATTTGATGCTAAAATACTCAAGGTAGATGATCGGATACGGCAGGTTATTTGAAGTATGGGTGTGCATATTGAGGTGTTAAGTTTGCTTGTTTGTTGTGTGTTCGAAGAGTACCATGTCATCGTGGGTTGTGCTCTCGTCAGTCGCTAGCAGTGATACAAGATGGCCCTATAGAGGGCGGAGGAGGAGATGGAAGAGCTGGTTGGGGTTGGCGGGGAGATTGTGAAGTGCTGGCCATTTCCCGACCAACTGCCCGCAGCCAAACACGTGGCTGAGGGGGCCCCTGTACTTAACAATACCCTTTCTAATGCTAACTTGGTATGAAACTATAACTGTTCCCCCCAACCAATTGAAGTCCTTCCATACCTGCTGAATGTGTCCGTTGAAGTAGAAGTCGAGTTGCAGCGACTCGTCCTGGGGTAGCCGTTGTTCGTTGCTCGTCCTCGGCTTCTTGTCGGTGACCGCTCCTTCGCGCTTATCAAGTTTGACATGCTCTCTCGTCGCCTCAGTCTGCAATTTCCGTTAATACCGCGGGGAAACTACCGTCAAGGCGGAGTAGCTGCTTCCTTCCTGTGTTCCAGTCCTGCGCAACCGCTGGCTCCCTTGAGAGCCTGGTATGGCACGCACGAAGCAAACTCCTGCACGCTCGACTGGTGGCCGAACGCTTCGACGCTTTCTGGTCCGTGTAGCTGCGCGGAAGACCTCCAGCCGTGCGGCTGCAACGACGACTCATTGGCACGCCTGGCCCATCTCGGATCGACTGTGTACTCAAGTTTCTCGTGACTCACGGTACTATGTCGAGTACAATGTCTCTGTAGGCAAGACCGAGGGCTCGTGGCAGCCCCGATGGCTGCCCGAATAAGATGGCTTCGTCGAGTATCTGGAGCTTGTCGACGCCAACAAAGCGGCAGCTGGTCCGATGACGTTCGGCGAGTATGCGCTCACTCAGCCGGACGACTTCTCACAGGCAATGGGTACTTCCGAAGATGACCGCTACGCTTTTAATGCGCTCGCTTATGCTGTTGATGCCCTGGGGATCCCTGAGCGGTGTTCCGGCGACATCGTCGATCACTTTTACTGCGCACGCGCTGCTGTTGGGAACGCGATCGCGTCGGAGGGCATCGTGTGGTCCACCTTATGGTCCTTCATTCGGCAGGTCAACCGGTCTGCTCGTGGTGCTGGCCGCCCGCAGCTCTGTCAGCCTGATTTATAGGAGACTCACTCAGAAGAGTGTGACAGACGACCCAAATCCTTGGTTATGTCTCAGATCCAACGGAGGACTTCCACACGACATTTACCTCAAGCATCGAGCTCCTCTGCAGATGTGGGATTTGAACCCACGCCACCTGATAAACAAATGTCTATCTAGGCACATGCCCTATGGGCATACTAGTTTAATACTGCGAAATGTTTGGTACTTGTTTGCGAACACTCTTGTAAATTAATACAAAATTGATAATCGATTATTATTAAATATGAAGGGTATCATGATTTCAAAAATAGTGAGGTTCGCCGAGGGTCAATTCTGGTCAAAGTTGATCCTGATTTGACCCATGAAACGAGTTGACCCAAATTTGACCTGCGCAGCGGTTGACCCAAAAAGAATCGCTCCAGTAACACCAGCATGTGATGCATGATATGCTTCTTTCGCCGTCACAAATGTACCTGACATGTTGGTCAACAGCGGAAGTGTCAGGGCTGTCTTGATAATTATTGTCTGGCAAATTCCGATCAGGAATTTCAGGCATTGCTTATGTTGCTTTTGCAGGACACCACGCCTGCGCCAGCTTCGCTAATTTTGCGCGCCCACTAACTCTCACCTTTTGGTTCAACTTGAATATGTTGCTCTGCACAGGATCGATGTAACTTGAAGGAAGCTCGTTTGGCTCTATACTGGCAACGGTATCACAGATTGTTTTAGGTGTTGTTGGTGATGTGGGGTCGCCTAATGGACGCTTAATATCGTCGCGTATGTTTTATTTTCATGCGCGTAGCTGGGCAGGGTATACTGACAGCAACAGATTCGCCTTCCGAAACTTGCGGGACGCATGATTTCTCTAATACGTTGTAAACACTTTCCAGAGATGTGTAGATCGCTTCAAAACGTTTCCGTTCCGTTGACAATTGCAACCTTGGTTACTATGTTCTGTAGGGCCTTGAATCCACACCAGTTTTGATTTCATCAATGACCATGTGTCGAGCCTTTGCTTCCTTTATCTGCAGCTTGGAAGGAGGAGGTGCTGCCATTTATGCCCCGATGTCATAGCTTGTTTGTCACCTTGGGTGGATTATACCTTAGTTAAACTAGTGCTTCAATTCAAACAAGCATTTAAGCGAGATGATACCGATCATACCAAACATGTTAGCTACTGCTTTGCGGAAGTAAATGGTGTGCAGACAGGGATGAAGCGTCGGCTTTAAGAATGGACACGAGCATTCCAACTGATCAGTATCAAAAGTGTGTATTTAAAACCACCAGAACCATCATTGCCGATGTGAAATACCCGAGCAGTCTTCCTCGTATCGAATGATGGTAGAAACCTGGAAATATTTGACAAGTTGACACCCATACGCACACACTTCACTAAAACCTAGAGTCGTGTTCGCGCAAGGTGAAGTTTTGGCCAAACTCACTTCTCTGGCTTACTCTGGGAAGCCACCAATTTTCCACAAGGAGCCGGAAAGGGTACTTCGCTGTTTTCGTGTTCGCAGCAAGAACTATCATTTCGCGGCAACTCGCAAAGATCTTGCCCCTGCAGAAACCGGTTCTTTGACGCCATCCACACGTCCGAGAATTGACCACTCATTCGAGGCGATTTCAGGTAGGACGCACTGTATGCGAAATGTGAGCCGTTCTGACTGCGTACGCGATCAGCGCGGAGTATTAGCCGTACCCTATGCTAAATAGGGGCGGCTCTACTTGCCGTTTTCAAGAAGTTACACCCTTCACTCTAATTAGACTGACCCTGACTAATTATGGTTTTTGATTTTTATCAGAAAAAGCTAAATGTTCGATTAGCTCCTATAAGTTCAATATTTGCTTTATATGGGACCTGATGCCATAATTGGCTTAAGCTCGGCGAGATCTGTCTGAATCCGCTGTCTTTGTGAACGTTTCAGCGGTTTTGAAAAAGTTGGTGTCTGGGGTGGCACCAAAAAGTACGAAAACATGACTATTTTCGAAGCACGACTAATTAGAGTGAAGGGTCTCACGTTAGGACGGACAGCAAGGATAACAGGTCACTAGATGATTGGGCTGGTGGTGCTTTTCTATTGATTGAAAATGACCCTCCCCCTGACAACTTTGCTGGATTGGAAATTACCTCACCGTTACATGCATCATGCATTGCAAAATCGGCGCGTTCACTTTCAAATCGCCAATGGGTGCCGAAACGACGGAAGATTCTATCTCTGCAGCAGTGCCTGCTCTTCACTGAACGGTGCGCATGTGAGTGAACAAAACTAAGCTAACGGCAATCATTGCAATTGGCGTTTGCATGCGTCGGTCGCCATCGCAACGCGGAGTTGAGAATATGGTCACGCATACGCTTGGTAGCCCCATCAACGCATGTTCGCGTTTGGCAGACGACGCCGTTGTTCACTCCATGCTGAGCAACAACGTCCTGCCATCCCCCTTTCCCGCCGAAGACCAGGAGACCAAGCTGGCCAAGACCTTCAACATGGTGTTCTGATATGCTGAGGGCTACTACTACTGCAACAACGCCACGGCGCAGGAGGTTACGAGACCTTCTTCCCTAACGCCTCGACCGCGTTTGTGAGTCTGCTGCCCAACACTTTCGGTGTTGTTTTGGTCTGCGATGAGTTCCAAAGTTCGGCAATCTCGGTGGATTGACTGTCGACGATGTGGATTAGAAAAACGAATCATTCATGTTGTTAGCTGATGCATATATGAGACCGCGCAAAACATTTCCGGTCTTAATGCCTAAGTACGGATAACTGATTATTAGCTAGTCATGTAGCCTCGTGTCTTAGCTGCATGTTTAGCTATCAAACGATCTCAGATGAGCAGTGGGTGTCGGCCAGGGTGCCGTTTGGCCCTGAGTGACTCCGTTCAAATTTAACAAAAAATGTATTTCGTTTTGCTTTTATGTTGGTATAGGAGTTATTTAACGCGTAGATTCCGAATCTGCAATCCGTTTAGCCGAAACTGATCTAGAACCCTTTTAAAAATATATTATAAAAACACTTGCAAAAATACCATTGTGTACACTACACAATGTCATTTTGGTGGCGTTAAAACTGGTACTTTTCTGTCCGGCCAATTTAAACGAATTTGGTTTCTTTGTAGTCCACTCAAAATGTTAGATGCTTTTCATTGGCTGATAATATTCTGCTCAAAATGACTGGTAGGAGGCAGCAATTCGTGGCGCTCGGGCTAACGGCACCGTATTTAGTTTTGTGCAGCCCCCAAACAAGATGCCTCGAACGCCAGTCAGGCATGACATTACTCCGCAGAATTGTGTGGTCATTGGTCTGACCTCGCTGGTCTCAGCAAGAACGGCCGTCTCCCTCGCGGAAGCAAGAAGCTCGCCATGCAGACGTTCAAGGTCTGTCGAAGCTCAGATGCTGTCGACGGAGCTTCGACAGACCTGGAAGCTGCGATGGAACCCAGACGCAATGACGGTAGCTCGGCGGTCGTACTCTCAGCGCGACTGACGTTGCACGGTCGACGAGCTGATCGCCGCCGTCCCTCTATGCAAACGACAGACCATCCGAGCTCTCGCCGAGGCCACCCGGATCCCATGATCTGAGCTGCATGACTATCTAAAGGTGAAGGCGTTCCTACGTGCAATATCCCTCGTCAAGCCGACGCACACGCCCGACTACAAGAACAGGAGGCTAACCACGTCCAGCACCCTATATTTGGTAAGAAATTTGTTTTGACGAATGAATGAATGTATTTGCTTATATAATTTCGTATTTTGTGTTTTTTTCTACAGGTGTGCATCAATACATGGTTTGATACCGTGTATGATGTTGTTCATATCAACGAAAAGTAGTTCAACATGTACACGGTGTCAAATTGATACTATTTAGCGTCCAAAAAAAGTTTGTTATACCGTGCAAATAATAGGTATATAAGTAAAGTAATGTTTTTAGCTGCAGTCGCACGCCCGCGGTACAACTTTCGTCGCAAACGGTACTTCGATAGAAAAAATGGTATTTGGCCAACCGTCGAGCAAACCTTGGCCCAACGAAGCTAGGTCAACAGGCCGGTCGGTACACCGATTACCAAGAATATTAACATGGCGACTTGACGGGTGTACGTTGATATGCTCAAGAACAAGGTATTTCCAGCCATTCGCAGCTAATCGCTAGGTAGGTTGAACTTCAACTTCAAGTGGGGTTATTAATTTTAATCTATGATAACTGACTCTAACGTGTCGTTGCATGCAGGACAAAAGAGTATTATCATTCGTGTGCAACAAGACAATGCCGGCCCGCATGTCGATGAAAACCACGGCGAGGTAGTGGTAGCTGGGAGAGAAGGCGCTTCTAATATTCATGCCAACTGCCTCGCTCGTCCGACTGTAACGTGCATGACTTGGGCTTTTTCAATGCCATACAGTCGCTACAGTACAAGAACCCGACCAATGATGTGGATAAGTTGATAGCAGCAGCACAGGCATCATACATAGAGATAAATCGTACTACATTGGATAAATGCTTCCTGACTTTGCAAAAAGTCATGGAACTCATTATCGAACACGAGGGTGGGAACGATTTTAAGCTTCCACGGGTTGACAAATTTTGCTTACCGCAATGGAGCCGCAGAAACAGCACTCAGTCTCCCTGAGAAGACGTATCGTGCAGGAGTGAGCGCTTTAACAAAGCAAATCTTGATCAGACGTA
The DNA here is from genome assembly GCA_009729435.1 of Phytophthora fragariae. Lineage (NCBI taxonomy): Eukaryota > Oomycota > Peronosporomycetes > Peronosporales > Peronosporaceae > Phytophthora > Phytophthora fragariae. The sequence continues at coordinate 112,009 of QQOI01000077.1, read as the reverse complement.
AAACGCAGCCTAAAATGTGGTCTTAAGTTTTACCATCTCGTGATTGGATAAAAATGAAGTGGTAGGTTAAAACTCATATCAGCCAGCGTAACATTACTAAACCTCGTTTTTCGAACGGCGATTCCACAGTATGTACGTGCGTTGTATAGACACAGCAAGTGGTGGGTAGGTGCACAAATTGCTAACGATTGCGTAGTATTTTTTTGATACTTTTTACATGTTAAATGAGTAAAATCATTTAATCCTTTAAGCCTTTAGCGAAGACAACTGTATTAATGTAAAAGCTTGAGATGGTTCTTGAGGAATGGCACATTTATGAGAAGTATAACTTCAAGTTTGTATGAGTCTCATACCAACTAATGGAGTTATCTACAGACAACGACGGTGAAATCCGCCATTATCTGAATACCATCCCCGTACAATCCCTTCACGACAGAGAAATCCGCCTCCGATTTTTGTTGACCAATAATGCAGAGTCAGTCACAAAGCCAAAACATTAAACTATTTGTAATACACAAAATCAATTATGTTTGCAACCGATATAACACGTCAACAGTTGGGTGCATTGGGATAGCTTTCTGAAAGCTCTTCACACTGACATCTTCCGACAGCTCTTCCCATGTCGATCGCGCACTGATTGTTGCTCTTCTGCTGCTAAGTTTGGGCGAGGGTCGCTTCGAGTATCCAGGACCGTGACGATCTCGCACGATTTCAGGCAAATGCATTCTTCGTTGAACATGCACGCATCACCGTAGCATATGCACTCCTCCCAACACACGCACTCTTCCCAGCGCACACAAAGCTCCACAAGTCTGCACTTGCGGCACGAGCTCTCGTCTTCTACCGCCGTGGGTTGGCTATGCTCTTCTGGCACACTGAGCCACTTTGCCGTGATCTTCTTTTTCAAGGGGCCCATCACCCCAGCATCCAGGAGCTGGCAGACTGCGGTGCTATTGGCGGGTAGCTGGTATACAAGTGCAGATGTTGTCTCTGAAACGACATTTATGCCCTCCTCAGACACGTGGGCGTCGAAGTTGTTAAGCAGGAGAACGGACAGCGCGTCCGCTTCGTACCGGAACAGCTCACGCACGTAGAATGACCAAACAGTCGAATCCATCCATCCATTCTCTTGTACTGTGTACAAATGCCGTTGGTAGTTCTGTTTTTCGACAGGCCCTCCTCGCATCGCACGTAAAATAAAACGAATCGGAAGTTTTTTTTTCCTTGATACATATATTGTAGTTAGAAACGTGCAAGGGTAAAACGATAAATAATAACTAACCATCAGCTCGAGCAGTAATAACCGCTGTCATTCGCCCATAGGTGGCATATCGTAATACACTGCTGTCTTGTCGACGTTGTAAATTGCATTTGGCGGAAACGCTCCATATTCACCCCAGAACTACACAGAAAATTGCAAGTGAGTTTCGCGCATGTCCGCTTCGTTTTGGTTTTGGCGTATTGGGGCTTTCGTACTGCAAAACCACGACTAGAAATTGTATATGTGAGCAATAATAAAGTGAAAATATTTAGAGAGTAAGTTACCGAGCTGCAATGTGCTAAGCAGCCTCATCCAATCCAGGAAGTTCAATCTCCGGGCTCTTCTTGTTCGTTAGATATTGTTGCAGCCACCCTTTTTAAGTACTGGATCATCCAACCTGTACACAAATACTAAAAAGTCGTTAAAATCAGTTAGCAAAACGAAATATTTTGCGTATTCGTTGGATTGAAAGCATAGATCTTCTTCCTGTCTGACATCCTCCATGAACACCATGCCGTAGGCAGAAGGCATGATTGATTTAGCGTCTTACCCCTTTATCGTCTTGCTAGTTTGTGCTCCGGAAAACTCATCGATATTATCCTTGTTGTCGAGCCAGTCGCGTAATCACGACGACGCCCTCAGACTGCTGCCACTCACGATCGTTCCACCCTGTATCCCACGAAAGCCGATCGCGTCGAATATTCTCTACTGTCTCGAGCCCGAGGGCTTCCAACACTCGCACACGCTGCACTTCTTTTCGGCCAGGGCCGCGATTTTGACGCCGTGTCACCACCGTGGATCGAGAGCTACGTCCTCGACGTGGTGGAGCCATTGTGTTTGGCTCCCAAGACAATCACACTCGTTTACAATCCAGATCAGACTTAAGCACTACATCAAAAATAAATAATTCGAGAAAATCGAAAATGTGTTGCGGTGATAGGGATCACTGCCAACTGTTTCATAACTAGAGATCCACGAAAAGATTGTTGGAGAGGGGTTGTCCGAACTGTACTCCATAAAGTTAGGACCCCCCCCTCCCCCGGCTAGAAGTATACACATGATAATACATGTACATGTACAAAGGTCATACTGAACCAATTCCCGTTCAGCTCAAATGGGCATATTGTCTGACCAAATGGGCGGGACGTGACGAAAAGGGTAGCATTGAAACGGCCACAGTCTGTGTGATGTTTTAGTAGCCTCTCCGATAGTAACATTGCGCTATTGACACAGAAATCGGTCTTCAAACACGGCTGAAGGTACAATCTGAGAAATCAATTCATGAGTCTGTCTGGTCCTTTCTAATGTGCACCACACAAATGAAGCCATAGTGAAAATAAGTGTCCGAGATTTGCATGACCTCTTCCAGGATGACCATTGCTGCCGAACGCGCATAGTTTGTATTGCGGCTTTTACTAGCACGTTTCACGCGCGAAGATCTGTGTAGACGCAGGGCTTTTACGAGCAGCCACCTCACCACCGGCACCTGTGTCATCACTTACAGCAGCGATGGCATCGCCATCGGTGGCAGCAATATCAGCATTCGCCTCGCGACCGGTAACTACATCATCAGAGGCAGCACCCTCTTCTTCACTACATGTATTACTTTTCACGTCGACGAAGCCACCACAGCAGCGACCACCTCGCCGTTCATTACTCACCCAACAGCCTCTCGAGGTTCTTCATCGGTGAACTGCGCGCGCATTGGGGGTCCTTACTACTGGTCCACGGGCAGTTCAGAGTCTGATAATATCTGATGCAGATCTGAGTCGGAAGGCTCATGAATTGATCGACCAAACCTTCAACCAATCAGCGTCAGTTAGAGTGAAACAGAGCTAAATAATTGGATATAAATGCTAAATGGCTCATGCATTGGCAGATCACGTTAACTATATCAATTTACCTGATTCACGGCCTTTGACTGCCGCAAGACGCCTATTGTATAAATAGCGGACCCCATTCCATTCGTTCGATCCATGTGGTTTATCGATAATAGTTAGCAGCGCCATAGTATCGGAATCCTTGTAGCCTTGCGGTTATTTTTAAGCTAAATATTTTACAAAGTCCTCGTACTTGTCCTCCGCGGAAGAACGAGGTTCCGCTAAAACCAGTGCAACACTGTCCCATTGGCCGCACGTCTACATAAGCAGTGAAGCTTTTGCGTCACCGGCGACCTTGCCCCAGCCTAGCCCCGTCAACGCCAGCGAATCCAGACGACGCATATCCCGGCTAGCCCTATATATATTTTCCATCCCGGTGTTTAAGGATTTCGCCAGATAAGAACACTAGTAGTAAACGCGTACAACTCAGTTAAGCCCATACTTAAGTACTCAAAAATGTCATACCCACGAGGGACTCCATGGCCGATCGCAGGTCCCAGGGCCTCGGTTTAGTGGTGTCTCCTAACCCGCGTCAGTTTTGCAAAGCGAAAGCAGTGGAAGGTCTGCGAGTTGTAAGAAGCAAAGTTACTAAAAAGGGTGGTCGAAAACGCTAAAAATCAAGCTCACAGTATTGGGGCTATGCCCAATAACGTATTACGTTGCAGTGACAGCATATATTATATGCTGTCACTGCAACGTACATATTCGGAATATTGCGTAAAACTCATCCAGCTTAACGTAAGCTTCCATTTAAGCCTCCACTTTCTCACATACTTTTGACGTGTTATCATTTCCAATACCTTATACAAAAAAAGAGCATTTATGAGACCCTCTCGTTTGAAATTTGTAATGGATCGATAACTTGGGAGCGAATTAATCCCTGTTGGGCTGTTCGTACAACGTACCGTTGTACTACAGTATTTTGCCTCAACAGCGCAGCTATAACAACTGATAACATTGCAGGGTATATACATACCCATTCTCTATCATAGACTAATATAATCTCTGTCACGTCATTTACTTAAGAGAGTAAATATTGTGGGTTCTACTCAAAATTGAACAGGGCGGTTTGTTGAATCAACCGCCCGCCAATCGGCCTCCCTGTCTAATATCATCAAATAGGCTGTTTTAGAGATACTTTTGGGGGCACCACACTCATCTTGGGCAACATATCCATCCATGGCGGCAAGTTGGCGGGTCCATGACGGACGCCGAAGAAAACCGCGCATCTCCGACCACGCCTAGAGCGCGTCGATCGCTGGCACCGGGGGACAAGATCAAGTGCAGCATGGCAGAACGCCTCCCCAAACGTCGTCTGCGACTGATGGTTACGCGCTTCCGTATGTCCGTGTATTGCCTTACCCTCAACGTGTGCGAACTCCTCCAACAAGATATTCTGCACTAGCTTCGCAAAGGTCTACATCAACAGTGGCTACACGAGCTTCTCCACCGTGGCCACCAACAGCATCTACGGCGGGTACACGTGCGTCGCAAGGGTCTCCGCCAACACCTTCTACGGTGACGACACAAACGACCCAACCATCTTCTCTGGCACCATCTATGGTGGCGGCACCAGCAACACAAGCGTCGCCTGCACCATCATCTACGGCGTCTGCACGCCTACATCAAGATGCATCTGCGCCTCCAACCTCAGCCGATCCATCTACAGCAGCTACAGCACCTTCGGCCGCCCACCAACATCGTATACAGCTACTTGTTCAACCGATAGTGAAAAGCACGGTTGGACAGAGGGATACGTCCGGCGAGGCGTTGGATAACTTTGCCGTGAATGGGGCAACCTTCGACGACATCATTCTCAAGTTGCGGCGTCAATTTGGCTCCCGTGTAAAGGGACAAGCTGTGAAGCAAGACGGGGTGTGGACGATCAGCACTCCTACATGGAGTAAGGTGATGTAGTTTAAAGGAAGCCGTCACTTGGTCGACAACGAGAAGACGGAACAAGCGTGGTGCCGATGAGTTGTTTCAACTAAAGGAGAAGCTGTGCGTCTGATGATTTATGAATACGGCATGGTCATTACGAAGGCTCAAGACTTGGAGTAGTTTCGTGAGGCCTGTATTCGTCCTGCTTTCACGGATCGATCTGGTGCCGCAGCAGAGCGTTCCGTGATGGACGTCGTGGCTCAGTTGCAGGATATATGGAGCGAAACATTTCAAGTGACCGCTGTTGTATGGCGAATGTGGGCAACCCACATCATGCGTGGTCTTGACCGTTCTACGTGGGATCGTGATATATTAGAGCCGCCTCCGAGCCAAATTACGAACCTGCTGAAGCCTGCTGATTTGCCAGCCGAGCGACCGTTAGCAGGACTATCACGCTCGTCCGATCTCGCGCTTCAAGTTGTAAACGCCGCCATTGAAGACAACAAGAGGCTGAAGGCAAGTTGGAAGGCGCATGGTGAGCGTCTCAAGAACCAAGAGCAGCTTTTGCTGACCCGCAAGCGCACCATTGAAGCGATTCTTGCAGGCACGAGGCTACCATCGTTGAACGATGTGATTGACCCGTTGCCGGCGCTCACCAAAATTGAGGACATTGAGCATCAAGAGTAGAACTAAATTGAAACGAAGATTTCAGTTAATGGCAATGGATTGGAATGAAATGAATTCACTTATTTTACTTAGAGCTGTGCGCATCGTATACGGCTATCATTAAGACGCCATGACGAAGCCATATAGTATAATCTCACGGTGGCATACTTCTCTCTGCGAATCCCAATACGTCATACTCATGCTCGCTGCGAGCGGCGGCGCCAAAAATGTCGGGCATCTGCCTTCGTTCCGTAGACAATGGTCCCGTAGGATCAAAAACGTCCCTCACCGACCAGCCACAATTGTGACGGGGGTCACACGCACAATAGCTAGGAGGAAGCGTAACACGCTAACCACAACAGACGCCTGGCGTCTCTGTTGTTGCTTGTGCAAAAGGCCCTGCCTTATCGGTCCTCTTTTAGTACCGAGTACTTAAAGAGACTTGCACACTTGTAGGTTAGAGTTAAACTGTCTTGTCTTAATAACACTCATAAAGTTCTATCTACTGCTTTCTATCTGCATACTGAATCCCTGTCTAAATTGCGATCTTCCTCAGCGGTTGGCTCTCGTGCATCGTGGTCCTTAAGTACGACCGAGCTAACTTAACACAGTACATTGGGAGGTCTACCGTGAACACTCTATATAAGGATCACTGTTACACCGTACCCATCGTAGTGTGTGACACTCAGTCCTTGTGGGCCACACCGGCCGGTGTGGTCCACACTAGAGAACATCCCTTTTCCTTGAAAAGGTCACTGGCCAATCCTGGCCCCATTACACCCTCCCTCACCCAAACGGGAAGCACCTTTCCCAGCGGGGAATCCAGCGGAAACGCGAACACTGCCTCAGTCGGCAATCTACGCCCAACCGAGCACACGCGCTCACCGCAAGGCCCTCCGGGCATGACGACGGAGACTCGGATCATGGTGCGGCCCGCCCAAGACGCCCTTCGGGCTGTAGGCCCCATCAAGACCCACGCCGACGCGCCCACTCCGAGCGACATGGAGGAGAAGCCTCCGGCGCCTGCTTCCAACAAGCACTCGGGCGATCCGGAGGTGGCGAAGGCCGCGTCGGCTTCCAAGAAGCCCGCGAATGACACGGAGGAGGTGAAGGAGACCCTGGCTTCAACGAAGCACGCGAAGGAGACGGGCGGAGCGAAGGCGCTGCCAGCTTCCAAGAAGCCCAAGGTCGCGACGACCAAACCGAAGGAGAAGCCGAAGCCGAAGGCGAAGGCGAAGTTGCCTGCTACACCGAAGTCCACGCGGAAGACGAAGAAGGTGGCCGCTTCGTCGAAGCCTGCCTCGAAGAAGCCCCCAGTGAAGAAGCCCGCTGCCAAGCAGCTTCCGACGAAGAAGGGCTCCGCGAAGGAGGCCCCCAAGACGCCAAAGCTGCCGCCCAAGCGTACGGATGTGCGGCTGCCCGGCCCCTATGAGGAGGAATCCAGCGACTCGTCCGACACGGACACTCCGAACCCCGGGTATGTCAGTGGCGGCCACTCGCCTGTGGGTGATGCCTCGCAGGCTCTTCGAGCTCAGGCGCCTGCAAAGGGGGCTGCGGCTTCCGCAAACTGCACGGTCACTTCCCCTCAGAGGCGTAGCCCTTCGCGCCACACCCGTCTCTGGAAGTAGACTACGAGTCCTCGGGGTCGGAACCCGACATAGCCCATGAGGACGGCGAGGTTGTAGCGTCGCCAAAGCGGATCACGGATGCCCAACGGGTCATCCATCCGGGCAGCCCCATGTCTCCCAAGACTGTGGTGGCGGTGGAACGCGCCCGACTCTTGGAGACGTCCATGTCTCGTCGAGACGACCCGCCCGCTCCGGTGCCGGAACCCCAGGTCATCACCAACGCCGGCGTCGACGAGGGGGTACCACCTGAGCTGCTCCAGCCCGAGAATCGGCAGCACCTGGCCGATCGTACTCATCAAGAGGCCTCTCAGGCGGTGGGCACCAAGCGGGATCGCGAGACCCACGCCCCTCGTACCCAAGACCAGCTACTCGCTCTGCGATCCTGGACTCGGGACGAGTACCGAGAGCACCTTCGACAAAGTCGCATGCCTGGCCCAGGCGCTCCGCAGTGCGACAAGTGTCCGGTCGTGCTCCTGGTGGACACCGGTTTCTCCCGCCAGCGGAACGAGACTGAGTTCGAAGGGTGGTTGGACCACTTGGGCTATCCCAGGCCCGAGTTCTTGAGCTCACCATATCGGATCGATTGGCTGGCTCAGCGTCGTCTTCGATTTCGCATGGCGAAGATGATCGCTGACAACACGTTGCTCAACCGATTCTTTGATCGCCATAAGCCCATGCCGGGCGTCATCCTCGAGGAGGTGCTGCAGAAGATTCAGAAATCTTGGCAGTCGCAGCCGATAGAGCCTAAGAGTGTTCTTGGCCCTGTCAGCGCCGACCAGGTCCGTGGTCACGCTCAAAAGCGGCCACGAGGTCGGCGCAGTCCTCCTCGAGGCGAGCCCGAGGCTCCCACGAGTTATGACTACTCGGGTAGCCCCGCCACTTTACCAGATACTGGTGCTGACCGCTACGCCCGCGGCGCTTCAGTAGCTGCTCGACATGGTAGTAGAGGACGCCCTCATTACCAAGCAGAGGCGGCGGGGCCCGCGGCTGCAGTGGTGTCTGACCAAGACGCTCAGCGTCGTTCGACTGGCTCCCGTCCTGACCTGGAGAGCCTTCTCTCCAGTGTGGAGGCTTTTGTCAGCGACTGCTGGATGGTCAGCGGACCGAGATGGTGGCGCTTCGCGCTCGCGTTCAAGATGCGGAGGCCCGCCTGGAGAAACTCCAGGATGTCCGAGAGGACTTGGACTGTCTACGGGACCGCGTCTGGGATCTGCCTCGGCAGCTTGGTGGTGACGTTGACCGCTTGCGGACCCGCTGTTCGCAAGGCGAGGAGAACGACGGACGGACACGGGAGGACCTGGAGAGGCATGTCGCCTGGTTTCGTGATCTGTACGACTGCGTGGGTTACTTGGAGGCACGAGAGGCTCGCCGCGTACCGGCTCGTGCTCCTGATCCGGCTCCTGCGACTGCCCTGCTCCAGCCCAGCTTCCCTCGGAAGAGCTCGTCCGGATGATGGCGAGTGCCTTCCAGCAGTATTCTGCGACGCAGTCGGCTCCCCAGGCTCAACAGCCCCCGCCGGGCGATAGGGCTTGAGCAAGCCAACGTAGAACGTCGGGTGCGTGGCCATGGACGATGGCAGATCCAGCGTGTAGGCGTGGCCGTGGACCCCTATGACCGTGAATGGTCCCACAAAGCGGGGTCGCAGCTTGGTGCTGCCCACAGCGGAGACCGCCTGAGTAGGAAGATTCTTAGCATTTAATAAGACTTGGTCTCCCAGCTTAAACACCTGTGTGCCCTTGGCGGTCACTTTGTTCCTTCTGCGTGTCTTGAGCTGCCGCCATGGCGTCACGGACGCGCTGTCTGGCAGCTTCACCAGTCTCGATAAACGAGAGCAGGTTCCGTTTGACGGACGTTCGTAGGCCTTTAAGGCCCCTTGGGTCTTTGGCATTAGCCTCTCTCCCACCCAAATTCGAGGCTGGGGGCAACGTCAGTGGCGTACGCGGGTGCTGCAGTCCGTTCACATAGAACGGGGTGAAGCCCGTGGACGAATGCACTGCATTGTTGAGCGCAAACTCCACTTGTGGAAGAAGAGAGCTCCACTTCGTGGGCTCTGCGGCGCAGACAGTGCGAAGAATGTCTTCCAGGACTCTGTTTACCCGCTCAGTCTGACCATCGGTCTGAGGGTGGTCCGCTGTGGACATGTCCAATCTCGTGCCTAAAAGGCGGAAGAGGTGCTGCCAGAAGTGGGACACAAACCTTGGGTCCCTGTCACTCACGAATGCCTCGGGGAGGCCGTGATGGCGGAAGACATTGTCCACAAAAAGCTGGGCCGCCTGAGGCGCAGTCGCACTCTTCCGCACAGCGGCCAGTCGCACCATCTTACTAAGGCGGCACACAATGACCAATATGCCAGTGTGGCCACGCGCGTCGGCCGGAAGCTCGAAGATGAAGTCCATGCTCGCAGAGCGCCAGCAATCCGCCGGCACCGGCAAGCTCATCAAAGGAGCGGACGCTGAGGGCGCAGGCTTGACACGCTGGCATGTTTCACATGTCTGTACGTACTTACGTACCCATTTGTACATGTGGGGCCACCAGAAGTTGCGGGCTACAGACGTGTACGTCTTCTCCCGCCCTAGATGACCGCTAAGCGGTGTGTCATGAGCCTCATAGAGGACACGATGACGCAGGTCCTCGTCGTTCGGAACGACAATGCGAGGCTCATCGCCCCCGTCTACTTGGTAGTAGAGCAAACCCTCCACTACCGAGTAGCGGTGCAGTCGTGAGCGTTGTCGCGCCGTGAGTTCGACGGCCTTGTCTGGAGCACTCAGCGCCTCCACAAGACCTGCAAGGTCGTCGTCGTCGGCATACGCCTCGCGGATAAGCTCATAGAGCGGTGACTCAAGGTAGGCCAGATGTGCCAACTCGTAATCTGGCCGCCGGGAGAGCGCGTCCGCTAGGACATTTTGCTTCCCCGGTTTGTACTCCACCGTGAAGTTGTATTCGGCGAAGAAGGAGAGCCACCGCGCCATGCGCTGAGAGAGGTGAGGCGACGACGTCGTCGTCCTCAACGAGGCATGATCTGTGTAGATCACAAAGGGTTTTTGACCTAATAGGTGCACCCGAAACTTGACCAAGGCGTACTTCATCGCCAAGAGCTCCTTGTCGTGGACAGGGTAGTTCTTTTCCGCCGCCTTCAATTGGCGAGATTGGAAAGACACTACCCTTTCCCTGCCTTCGGCATCCACCTGCAGCAGGGCACAGCCGATGGCAAAGTCAGATGCATCGCATACCACGCTGAAGGGGCGCTCCTCATCGGGCAGCGCCAGGATCGGAGCGCTCTGAAGGCTGCTCTTGATAGCTTCAAAAGCCTGTTGAGCCTCAGAGGTCCATGACCACACGGCATCCTTCTTGAGGAGATTCGTTAGTGGCCTTGCCATCTCGGCGTAATTAGCGCTATACTTGTGCAAGTAGTTGGCCAGGCCGAGCAATTTCCGCAGGTCCTTCTGCGAGACGGGCACCGGCCACTGTGCAATGGCACACACCTTCTCCGGGTCCGCACGGACACCGTCCTTCCCAAGGAAGCAGCCCAAAAAGGGGATCTCTTCGGCTCCGAAGATACACTTGTTGATGTTTGCATAGAGGCGATTCTCGCGCATGCACAAGAGAACCTCACGGAGGTGGCCAAGATGGGCTTCGACTGCCGTCTTCCCTTCAGACGCACGACTGTGCACGAAGATGTCGTCGAAGTACGTCTGTACGAACTGCCGCATCGGCCTGAAGAGCTGCGTTACGAGCCTGTTGAACGTGGCGGGTGCGTTGGACAGTCCCTGGGGCATGACCAACCACTCCCACAACATCCCGCTGGGAGTGCTCACAGCAGTAAGCGGAATGTCCGACTCACGCATCAACAGTTGATAGTAGCCGTCGACCATGTCGAGTGCACTAAAGATCGTGCAACCAGCCATGTTGTTCTGCAACACATCCTTCCGAGGAATAGGCGTCGACGCCGGAATGGTTGCCGCGTTCAACTTGTTGAAGGCGTGCACCATGCGCCACTTTCCATTGGGCTTGCGCACACAGAACGTCGGAGACGAATGTGGCGACTTAGACTCGCGCACCATACCAGCGGCGTGCTTTGCCGCAAAGAAGGCGTCGATGACGTCAACCTGCTCCTTCGGAAGCGGCCACTGCCGCGTGGTACAGTACTTAGTGCCTGGCACTAAGTCATATCATGCCTCACGCCCCGATCCGGGGGAAGGACCGAAGGGGGATCGTCGCTCACGACATCCGAAAACTCCTTCAGAAGGGCGTAATACGGATCCGAGGGGTCCTTCAAGATGGCAGCGCCATACCGCGTCTGCCTCTTAGAGGTTCGTTCGTCTTCCAACACCTCGGGGTCCATGACCGACGAGGAGTTGAGCTCCAGAGAGCTGCCTTCTGGGCGAAGCAGAACCACTTCTGCCAATTCTCCCGCCTTGAGAGAATCCACAAACTCCACATACGAAAGCTCCTCGAGCTCAAGTAGCTCTGCTACTGTGGGTAACGGAGTCAACACCTCCCCCACTTTGGGTTCGCCCGTGAAGACGTCGACTACTTGAGGAACCTTGTCCTCAGCCGCGGAATCCGCATCGCGGCTGGACGCCTCTGCCTTGGGCGTGCTCGTGACCTCGTCACTCTTGTTGTCCTTGAAAGTGGGAGCCCCTGCTCGACCACTTGTGGTTGCGCGAGCACCAGCTCTAGCGCCTTCTATCGCGCGAACTGAACCAGCTACAACGCCTTGCGTAGTGGGAGTTCCGACACGACCACTCCTGTTTGCGCGAGCCACAGCTCCAGCGCCTTTCTCGACGTGGGCTGAACCAGCCACCACGCCTTGCGTAGGGGGAGCTCGGACGCTACCACCCCTTCCTGCGCGAGCTGCTGTAGCGTCCGCGCCTTGAGTCTTCACTGCCCCTTGGGCAAGTGCAACTCGGTTGCCAACTGCAGAATCCTGTCCTCTACCCAGAGAGGTACTAGGATCCTGCGGATCTTCTCCACCACCTACCTCGAGCTCCCGCGCTCGTGGAGGCAATGCCATGGGCAATTCCAACACTTCCGAAGTGCCGGCAAACTGCCGTTCGCCGCGTGGCACACGGTGCTCATGCACAAACCCGTCTCGGGAAGAGGAGGGGACATGACCCGCCAGGGCTCTGTCCCGGAGGGGGTTGTGGCTGGCACCAATTGTAATGGGCTTACTTAGCCCAATACTTTAGCTTACACGTGAGCGCACGTGTATGAGGAAGCGTAAGGTGTATTTAACTTAGATTAAGTATACTTGTATCCACAAGTATAATTAGATCTAAATAAAGGTACAAATAGTAGCTTTTGCGGTAAAATGAGAACTGGATTGAATGTTAACTGTGGCTTTCCTCCTAAAACTGATATATATAAAGAGAGGTTCTACCAACGAGTGGTTGGCAGAAACTCTGACCTAATGCTTGAGTATTACTGGCAGAAAGACCCTGCTTTCTGACCAATAGGACTGCTTCCTAATATGAATGGTGACCACACTGCAATGTGGCCCACCTGAATGTATCCACTTATTGCGTGTTGCACTAAGGTGAGGTTAGCCGAATGTATAGCCCCGCTACACCATCCCCCCCGTTAGGACTTGATGTGCCGGTCTCGACACATCAATCCAAAGACTTCTTCGGAGAGAACTTCGTGCTCATTTCGAAATGAGCACGCCAACGACGCAGACTTCCGACGAGCTTGCTGCACCTGCAGCAAGCAACGCGGTCGTCGCTAACACAGCGACGACTGCCACATCTTCAGCCTCTTTGGCGTCCGTCGTCACTTCCACGGTGACGACGTCAAGCTCCCCCAAGCGTACCATCTCGGTTGGGGAGTACCACGAGAGGGCGCGGAGCAAGCGTGGGGACGCGTCGTCCCCGCGAGGACGACTCGGACGCTTCGAGCTCAAAGCGCTCGCGCAGCGGCAGCGATAGGCCGCTCGCTGATGCCGGGGCTCTGTCTACTCCGCGGGGTGGAGGCGACGACGACTCCACTCCGTCTGCTGCTGTGACGTCGCGCACCAAGCCGGTGCGCGACCCGTGGATGCCGTCTCCGAGCGAGATCCAATCTCGCTACGGCAGTACCACGCCGGCCAGCCCGTACGCGTTGTACTCCTGCAGCGCCATCGTTGATGACGATGTCACCAAGGAGCTCGACTTTGATCCGGCGACGGATCAAAGACGTGATTATTACATCGGGCTCTTCCACGAGCTCCGATTCTACGGGAACAAGAAGCATTCCCGTAAGAGTAAGGTGACAGAGTGGGAGGCACTCTGTCAAAGCTGGGGGATGTTCGTCGAGAACTTCAACAAAAATCCCTCAGGCTATCGCGAGCGGGTCCGCTCTGCGGGTGAGCGCTATGAGCGCTACTCGAAGCGGCCCAAGATCTTGCGGCTGCACGATGGTGCAGTCGAGGCGGGGATTCCGTGCGCAGTGCCGTCTGGCGTTGCGTGCGAGCGCTGCCAAGCTTAGGCAGTGCGGCTGTCCGAACGGGACCTTAACGGGTACACTGGTATTAGTGTGCCTGTGGAGTTGAAGACACTGCGTGATAAGTTAATCACGCAGTTGTCGTCTGAGAGTGCTGAGGGTGAGCGCAACACTCAGCCGAGGGCTGTAGGCGACTACAGCTCTCGCTCAAGTTTTACGCCCTTCGGCGGAGCTGCTGGTGGCGGGATTCGTACTCCGTCACCATTTCCGGAACGTCGCTCATCAGGACGTTCCGCGGCTCCCACGTATCGTGGTCAGGAGAGTATCCTAACCAACGAATACGAAAATGAACCGGACCTTGGGTCCGGATCTGATGACCAACGATTCGCTGGACAATCCAGCGAGTTTCCCCGCGTGCGTCTCGCAACGGGGGCGGTGGCGGCGGGAAGACACCACGAGCCGTCGCCGGCCGAGGTCTGGGATCGTCTGGAGGCGGTTGAGAACCTCCAGACGGCTGAACTCGCCGAGATAAGGCAGGAGCTGAAGCTCTTGAAGGCCCGGATCTGTCAGGCTGGACAGACCGCTTCGAATATCCAGGTCGACCTAGGGTCGATCGTTGCACGTTTGGGGCAACGTGTCTCCGCGCTCGAGAGGAGGGTCGCGCCGAGTCACCGGGAGTAGGTGACTCGTGTTGCGAGTAAGGCTTCAGCCGCCCAACGTAAAAGGTTGGGTGGAGGCGCATGCTGGACGGTATGTCTAGCGTGTACGCGTTGCCATGCTTCGCCAACACGGTGAATGGCCCGATGAAGCGCGGGGCAAGCTTGCTTGCTCCGAAGTCGGAAACTGCATGTTTAGCTAGGTTCTGTGTAGCTAACAGAACTAATGAACCCACTTTGAATTCATTTGTGTTTCCTCTGCCATTGTTGTCAGCATTCAACTTCTGTCGATCGACAGAAGCTGCAATAGCATCTTGCACAAACCGTATTACGGCTTAGCGGCGCTGGACAAAGTCCATTGCCTTCGAGTTGAACTCCTTGTTCAACCCGTTGTTCTTGTTCACTACAGGCCCGGCCTGTCTGTGGTTGTTGTTGTTGAGAGTGTCTACGCCCGGTGTAGACATTGCGCTCTCGTCGATTGGACTACGCGCAGTCCGTACGCGTGTCGACACAGCTGATATGTTGCTCGTATCAGCGTGTTCATTCGGTTTGGTTGAAACCGGATACCCTCCCCCACGATGTCGATCGGCATGCCATGGTGTCTAAACACCATGTCAACAAACAGACGTGCCGTCTGCTTGGCTGTCACTTCGGCTGGTACTGCAGCAAGATGTACCATCTTGCTGAATCGGTCAACAAAGACCACAATACCAGTCCTCCGCTTGTTGTCAGGCGGAAGACCAAACACAAAGTCCATTGAGATGGACTGCCAACACTCCGACGGAGTCGGTAGTGACTGAAGTGGGGCCTGTGAGAAGGGCGCAGGCTTCACGCGCTGGCAAACCTCGCAAGCACGAACGTAGTTGCGTACCCACTTGTACTGGTGACTCCAATAGAAGTCACGCGTGAGAAGCAAGTATGTCTTCTCACGACCCTGATGTCCCGACGTAGGGGCATCGTGATACTCGTAAGTGATCCTGAGCTTCAGCTCATGATCGTCCGGCACGACAATGCGATCAGCATTGTCGTCGACTGCGCTGTAAAGCAGCAGACCATTGTGTACACGATAGCGGTGTACACGTGCACGGAGATGTTTCGCCAGCTTCTGACGAGACTTGTCAGAAGGCGCAGCGAAGTAGTCCAACAACTGCTTCGCATCCGCATCCTTCGTGTATGCGGACCGCACGTCGTCTAACAAAGACGACGAGGGAGTAGACGTCCGGACGACGCCAATTGCATTGGCGTCGGCTTTGTGCACCGCGTAATCAGGTCGACGCGACAACGCGTCGGCCACAACATTCAACCTTCCAGGTTTGTACTCAACCTGGAAGTTGTACTCCGCAAAGAATGAGAGCCATCTCGCCATTCTTTGTGAGATGTGCGGCGACTTGATCGCCGTACGCAATGATGCGTGGTCGGTGTAGACCACAAATGGTCTACTCCCAAGTAGATACACTCGAAACTTCGCGAGTGCATACTTCATGGCAAGGAGTTCCATGTCATGTACCGGGTAGTTGCGCTCAGCTGGCTTCAGCTGACGCGACTGACAGTAGACCACGCGATCACGTCCCTCGTGATCGTGTTGCATTAGAGCGCATCCGATTGCGAAATCGGACGCGTCACACACGACGTGGAATGGGCGATCTTGGTCGGCCACCGCCAAGATCGGCGCCTCAGTCAAGCCCTGCTTGACTGCATCAAAGGCCTGCTGACAATCAGCAGTCCAAACCCATGCAGCGTCCTTCTTTAGGAGCTGCGACAGCGGGCGAATCTTGCCCGCGTAGTTGCTCACGTACTTGCATAAGTACGTAGCGAGTCCAAGGAACTGCCTCAGTTCCTTGACATTGGAAGGCGTAGGCCATTCATTGATCAGTCTGACCTTTCCTGGGTCAGGGCGTACGCCGTTCTTCCCTACGAGACACCCAAGGACGGGTATCTCGCTAGCCCTGAAGATACACTTCTTCAGGTTCGCGTAGATCTTGTGTTTGCGCATGAGCGCAAACAACCTGCGGAGATGTTCCTTGTGCATCTCCACTTCCGACTTCCCGTCCACAGCCCGGCTGTGGATGAACACATCGTCGAAATAGCTCGGTGCGAAGTCGCGCACCGAGCGCAACCAGTGCGTGACGCACCTGTTGAACGTTGCAGGGGCATTCTTTAGTCCCTGCGGCATTACAAGCCACTCCCAGAGCATACCGCTCGGAGTGCTCACCGCCGTGAGAGGTATATCGCTCTCACGCATGAGGATCTGATAGAATCCGTCTCTCAGATCCAGAGCACTAAAGATAGTGCTCAAAGCCATCGAATCGATGATCACATCTTTTCGCGGTATCGGCGTCTGCGCAGGTACCGTTGCGTCGTTCAGCTTGTTATAAGCATGAACGATGCGCCACCCGCCCTGTGCCTTCTTGACACAGAACGTAGGCGCGCTGTGCGGGGACTTCGATTACCGCACTTGCCCAGCCATGCGACGACTTTCGAAGATGTCGTCGATCGCCTTCACTTGCTCCCGCGGCAGTGGCCACTGCCGCGTCACGCAATACTTCGTTCCCGGCACGAGATCAATCTCGTGCTGAACACCCTATCCCTGCGGAGTTGCCTGTCCTGCGGCAACTCCGCAGGGATATCGTCCGGGAGTACGTCTCTGTACTCACGCAAGACCTCGTAGAAGAGGCTCGACTTCAGCGAGTCCCAGCTCTGCTCGTCGAAGCGTTCCTTCTTCGACTTGGCGCTGAGGGCGTCGACGCCCTCAGCGACGAGCTGTTTCAACTCTTCCGCTTCACACTTCATCCTCTCGACATCCGAGAGGATGCAAATCTGCTCGATGCGTCCATCGTGCAGGTCGCGGGCGAAGCGCCTCCAGCTCGTGACTGGAAGCGAAGTCAACTCCGACGCCAACGTCGGAGGGTTCTCCAACTTCATCTTCTTATACTGGAGACCAGTATTCGTGCGCGTCAAGACACTCAGTGTCTCGACGGTCGTCTCCAGTTCCTGTGTCTGCCCGGCAGACACCACGAGTAGCGCCTCGGTCCCTGACCGAGACTTGCGCAGCTTGGCTCGCTGGCTCGCTGCACCGTTCGCTTCTAGTGCGGAACCCGGTTCCGCGCTTCTTGTTTTGTCCAGGCCCGGCCGTGGACAGATTTTCCTTTTGATTGCCGGCGGGTTAAGCCCGCGGGCACACGCAATCAAGCCCGGCTTGATCGCGTATCGCTTCTTCGTGCAGCCCGGCTGCACGTGAGCACGCAATGCGTTTCTTGCTGTCGCCGGCGGGTTCTTCCCGCGGGCGCACGCAATCAAGCCCTGCTTGGTCGCGTACCGCTTCGTCGTGCAGCCCGGCTGCACGTGAGCACGCAAGCATTTCCGGTGCGGGACGTTTGCAACCGTCCGCACTGCCTGCAGCGTCGGCTCCCAGAGCCGGTGCGCTTTCTTTACCTCGACGCCTGATGGCGGAGCGTCTTTCGACGTTTGGGCCAATCGCATCAGCTCCCTGAGCTGACGCGCCCGAGTCACTGTCCTTATTAGTGACTGGCTCCTCTTGTTGAACTTGTGTGTCGACACTAATAGTCGACACGACCGCGTCACTCTTGACGCTTCGAGAACCTCTCGAATCCGATCGAATCTGAGTCTTCTGATTCTCTCAGTCGTCGGTGTCCGCGTGGGGTGACCGGAGACAGCCGCGCGTCGCGCTGCCTCTCCTGGTGGGTCGCGTGCACCGCGAGGTGCACGTGCTGCGCCGACAGGGCCATCGCTCACTGTCGCGCCGCTACTCCCGAAGTGCACGATCGTGCGCTTCGTCCAGTCGATCACCGGATCATGCCGTGCAAGCCACGGCATGCCCAACACCATGTCGAACTTATCGTCTAAGTCAAGTACGATAAGCTCGTCCACGAACTTCTTCTCTCGATACGAGAAGCGTACGCGTACGACACGCTTCTCGGTTCTAACAACGACACCCGTTGCTAGTCTTACTTCCAATAGACTTCGAGGCATTACTACCTCCTCGAAGTCAAGCCTCGCTAGGCTCTGCAGTCGAACAAAGTTGTTCGACGCACCACAATCCACCAACACACGAAGAGACTTCTCTCTCTTCGAGTTAACCTTCAGGATGACAAGGTTCGGCCTGTCATCCCGCTTCTTACAGTGAGAGTGACTCTCACTGGGGGCAGCAGTCTTCAATACGGCGTGTCCGATATCGACACGCTCGACTGCATCACCAGCAGGGCGCCCCGCGCCTGCTGGTTGTTCTAGTTTTTTTATTGCCCGTGGCGATACCCGGTATCGTCACGCCGGCCCTTGGCCGCCTGCACAGGTGCTGTGCATTCACGGGCGTAGTGGCCGTTGTTTCCACACCGGAAACAGCGGACATTCGTTGGTCCACGACGCTGCTGAGACCCAGCAGCCGTCGCACTCGAGAGGTCCATTGGTTCTGGACCTCCCGTCGGCTTCACCGTCGGTCGCGGCATCGGCCGCGGGACGTACACATGGAGTTTAGCCTGTCGCAGGCTAAACTCTTCTTGCATGGCAAGTGTAATCGCAGACTCGAGAGTACTTGGGTACTCTCGGAAGAGATAGGTCTTCACAGGCCCATCTTTCAGGCCCTTCATGAACGTGACGACCTTTGTCGCCTCGTCTATCGGGTTGGTCACGATGTTCGAGACCAAGTACCGCGCCCTTTGAGCGTAAGCATGCACGTCATGCTTGCCCTGTTGCAGGTCGAGGAACTCAGCCCTCGATCTGAACTCATTCTGCGGGGGCTCAAACGCTTGTCTGAGCTCCTCCTTGAACACCTCGTACGTGCTAAAGCACGTAGGGTCAGTGAGTCGGCGTCCGTACGCCCAACTCCTTGCTCGCCCGCCAAGGCATGACATGGCGAACGCAACCTTCGACAACGGGTCGACGATACGTCGAGCCGTAATGGCAGTGTCAACTTCGACAAGCCATCGGAGGAGAGGCTCGCCCTCTCTTCCTACGTAGCTGTTCACGTGGAGTTTCAACGACTCCACGCGCGGTGTGGACGGAGTCGACACCGTAGCGCGAGCAGCGGTCTCGCGCTGTTCCTTCATGATGAAGCCTAGAGCAACATCGTGTTGCTCTGTCGGCGATAGCGTGCGTAGCATCGTTGCTACGGCCGCTTCTCCAATGACCGTCGACAGTCGTTGGAGAGCCTCCCACTCTGGATCCGCCAGATGGAGACAGTCTTCGCGTGCAACATGCGTTGCACTCGTGTTTGGGTTACCAGTGGACATACTCGCGTCCACAGGCAGGTCCTCAGCCCCCGTATCGAATTTCATACGATACGTAACTAGTCGGTCGTTGGACGGACTACAAAGTGCTACCAGGTGTAATGGGCTTACTTAGCCCAATACTTTAGCTTACACGTGAGCGCACGTGTATGAGGAAGCGTAAGGTGTATTTAACTTAGATTAAGTATACTTGTATCCACAAGTATAATTAGATCTAAATAAAGGTACAAATAGTAGCTTTTGCGGTAAAATGAGAACTGAATTGAATGTTAACTGTGGCTTTCCTCCTAAAACTGATATCTATAAAGAGAGGTTCTGCCAACGAGTGGTTGGCAGAAACTCTGACCTAATGCTTGAGTATTACTGGCAGAAAGACCCTGCTTTCTGACCAATAGGACTGCTTCCTAATATGAATGGTGACCACACTGCAATGTGGCCCACCTGAATGTATCCACTTAGTGCGTGTTGCACTAAGGTGAGGTTAGCCGAATGTGTAGCCCCGCTACACCAATGGTGCGACTACGCCAGTCTATCCACGGCTCGTGCTTAGCAAGCCAAGGCATGCCGAGGATAAGGTCGTACCGATCATCCATGTCCAAGACAATGAACGGTTCGACCGAGTTGAAGTCATCAAACTTCACGCTTAAGGGTATGGTAACCTTGCGTGTAGACACGATGGAGCCAGTCGCTAAGCGAACAGATACATTGGTATTACTCTTAGAAGCTTCTAAAGCACTAGCATACAATGCACTGTTCCTAGCCACACTGGCTTTCGTCGCAAAGTTGAACGACGCCCCTGAATCGATCAGGACCGTCATCGGTTCCGGATACCCTTTTACGCTGGCAGTGACGACCACGAGGTTAGACCGCGCGGCGGCCACGGAGAGACACAGAAGTGTCGTCCCAGGGACTTGCTCCTTTGGAGAGGCTGGTGAAGAACTCACCTTCCTCGAAGAGGAGCGAAGTCTCCCAGCAGGGCGTCCCGCCCCTACTGGGGGTCGCCGTTTTCCGACTCCGTCGCCTCAAGGCTGTTGAGAGCCGGACGCGCTGCGAACTTCTTGTCGCGTGGCGCCTTCCATGGGTTGGTGGGGCAGTTCCGACGGAAGTGACCAAGTTGGTTACAACCGAAACAGCGACCACTCGCCCTTTGCGTCTTCTGAGGACGTGCCGACTCGGCAAGAGAGATCTCCATCGGAGTGGGACCCTCACTGGCCTCGACATGAGGCGTGTGCCCTTGCGCTGAGCGCACGCAGTGGTCCTCCAACATAGCAATGTGGACCGCCTCATTAAAGGTCTTGGGCTGACGCCGGAAGAGCTCCGTCCGGACCGGACCCGTGCGAGCACCGTCCATGAAGACCGTCACCTTGACATCCTCAGAGAGGGGTGCGCCGGCCATGGCGGCTTCGAGGTTGTGGAGCTCCACGACGTAGTCTTGAAGCGACCGCTTGCCTTGCTTGCACCGCAAGAAACTGGAGCGGTGGCGGTATGCCACATTGGCAAGGAGGAAGGTGGAGCGTAGCTCCTGTTCCATGAACGACCACGAGGTGAAGTACCCTGGCGTCGCCGTTTCACGGGCCATGGCCCATGCGCGTGCGCGCCCTCCAAGGTTGGATAGCGCAAACGCCACCTGAGCTCGCGCGTCGTAGATCTGACCCGCGCTTAGCGCGATCTCGATCTCGCGAACCCAGAACACAAGACTGTCTGAGTCTTTGCCGTCGAACGTCGGTACCGACATCTTGACGGGCTTCGTCGTGGTTGGACGCGCAACGAATGAGGCCGTGCTCGTGGCGGACGCTTGTGCCGCACTCTGTGTCTCAGCTCGCATCGTCGCACGAGCGATTTCCTGCGCAGCAGCGCTCACGTGAGCAATCAGCGACGACTCGTACTTGTCGAAGCGTTCTACGCGCGCCCTTTGCTGCTCAGCAGGAAGGTTGGAGAATCCAGCGAAGGCTGTCTCGCCCAGGAGGCTGACCATCTTCTCCAGCGTAGCCCAGTGGGCATCGGAGAGGTGAGGAAAGTCCTGCCGCGCCGGCAGCCGACTCCCTGAGTCTTCCATACTCAAAGAGACCCTGATTGTAGAGATCCGCGTCGGTCGCGGGATTGACTACAAGTGCTACCAGGTGTGACGGGGGTCACACGCACAATAGCTAGGAGGAAGCGTAACACGCTAACCACAACAGACGCCTGGCGTCTCTGTTGTTGCTTGTGCAAAAGGCCCTGCCTTATCGGTCCTCTTTTAGTACCGAGTACTTAAAGAGACTTGCACACTTGTAGGTTAGAGTTAAACTGTCTTGTCTTAATAACACTCATAAAGTTCTATCTACTGCTTTCTATCTGCATACTGAATCCCTGTCTAAATTGCGATCTTCCTCAGCGGTTGGCTCTCGTGCATCGTGGTCCTTAAGTACGACCGAACTAACTTAACTCAGTACATTGGGGAGGTCTACCGTGAACAATCTATATAAGGATCACTGGTACACCGTACCCATCGTAGTGTGTGACACTCAGTCCTTGTGGGCCACACCGGCCGGTGTGGTCCACACTAGAGAACATCCCTTTTCCTTGAAAAGGTCACTGGCCAATGCTGGCCCCATTACAACAATGCTCGAACACGCGTACCATTGAAAACGCCTTGAACTTGCTGAACGTGTCAACGACGAACGGGAGTAAATCGCGGCCGCTGGCCTCAAGATAATGCCGCTGGAACGATCGCTTGATATACCCAAACATAAACTCTCTAGGATTAAAAAAAATGGGCAGTAGGCATGCAAAAAAATCGGAACAATGCCAATACTCCGTAAGAAGTGGACAATTTCAGGATCTCGGTGAATGGAAGCGCCATCAAGAATCCACACGGAATTCGATCCCGGATACTGTCGGACATTGCCACTCGAGGAATAGGCAATATCTCGGCAGCATTGAAAAAACTCGACACTATCAAAAGTGCCCTGGTCGTCATAGTAGTCGATCAAGCCGTGAACACCGATGAACGCCAGAATAGAAACCCTTGGCTTGTGCTGAAAGTCGCCTCTGATAGCAATAGTCTGGTCCCTTAACGCATTCCCCCGTTTTCTCACCATGCCTCGGTTGTCATAAGGAACCTCGTTTAAAAAGACGAGATTACTGTGACACCAATCTATCTGACTTAGCTCTTCAACAAAGCGAAAGGCATCTTTCTCATTGATGTCCATCGCTCGGCGTTCCAAGACCTTTCGCGTCAACCCGCATTCGTGGATGAGCCGCCATACCGAAGACTTCGAGATTGATAGGTGGTGAGCACGCTTGAAAGCCTCCTGGGCTTCATCCAAGTAGGCTAGTGGCTGCATGGCGTAGAACTCGCAGAGCCACTTCCGGTGCCCAACGGTGTAGTTGCAAGCTGCAGTCTGCTGAGCGCGCTGGTAGGTCCCCGTTTCCTCGTAGATGTTAATCCAGTTGCTAATTGTAGTCGGGGCCTTATTGTATATCTCTGCTGGAGCCTTATTGTATATCTCTGCTAGGGCCTTCCTTATATACCCAAGGCAATAATACCCATACAAACAGTGGAAAACTGTGTTCGGGTGGGCGAGCTGCTTCGTGACGGCCTCCTCCATCGTTCACGGTGAGAACACTGATACATGTGGTAACACAGCATGAGCTTACTGCACACAAGCATCAGTCGTTGCGCAAATCCTTACCCGCTGAAACGGGACGCCCGTGGTGATCTCGGCCCGAGCGGTCGCAAAGGCCCAAGACAACAAGTCTCCTTGCGTGTTTCCGCGGAGAAGGAGTACTGACCAATAAGAACGCGCGGGTGATTTCTTGGCAACTTGGTGAATCGCCCAAAAGTCCAAATATAGGTGGAATTCACAATACTAAGTACGACTTCGCTATTGAGGCAAAACACTGTATGTATTGTGAAAAGCACTCGGAATGTCTAATCGGATAGTAAATCGGCTGTTTTAGTGTCTTATTTAGAGACGAGTACCCTTATTTATTTTGAGTCCCCCCTTATTTAGAACTGGATACCCCTATTTATAATCGGTCTTATGCAGCATCTCGTCAAAGCTATTTTAGAGTCGGAATCGATTTGGTCTCTAAATAGGCTGAAATGTCAGCTCCAACATCGGCATTCCGAGGAAGTCCTCACAAATAAATCCACCAAGCAAGCAGCAATGCAAACGCTAGCCAAGGTCTCAGTCAAAATCGGAGGAATCAACAGGACGAGCAGAACCAGCGTTCGTGTCGAGGACGCAGAGTTTCGCTTCGACCCAGAGGGCAGCTTTGATGACCTCTATGCGAGAGCTGAAGAGCGCATCGTAGCCGCTCTAGCTGCTTTCGATATTAGAACGCTGCGCCCTGATACTAACCTCTACGCTAAGCCAAGTCAAGGCGCCACTCAGCAGGGTTGTGTGGCTTTAACTGAGTTAAATTGGACTGCTATTGTGGCCACGGTCCGAACCAACTTCCAGCGGCGTCGCAAGAACACTGGGCCGCTCTGCTTGGAGCTCTTCTCATTTGCTGTCAGGGAAAACCATGCAGGCGACGCAACACGGCGGCGTGCAACACGTAATCGTATCAACAGGCTGCGGAAGACATCGACGAGTTTCTTGCAGAGCGTCCCAACGTTCAAGTTGGTGTCATCGCTCGTACGCACTGGGAGATGACCCAAGCGCGTCAGCCAGCAGGAACTGCCGTTGCTGTCCCTGAGACTACAACGTTTCGGCAGATGCAACACCTGGATGCCGTTGGAGCTGCTAACCCTCCCGAGGACCGTGACGAGGCTGTGTTCCAAATCCTGTCCGTATGAATGGCTCGACCGAGGTACAGCTTACGTTTAACGTTCAGGGCCTTCGCGCCATACTCGGCCTACCAAGCCACAACGCAATGGGCAGCGGAATCTTCTCAGCGTTTGTCCCGCCACCGGAACCTGAGGAAGACATAGAAGACGTCGACCACCAGGAGGACTAGGAAACCAAGAGACACAGTCATTTTTTCTAATGCATTTTCTCGGTTTTACAGCTTTGTTCCCTCGCTCCGCTCGGAGATTTCGTCCCGCCCACCCCACCTCCTCCTCACCTTCCGCCCTCCCCGCGGTCACCATGGATCGCCAGCTCGCGAGCGAACACGCTGTCCTCTATGCCTTGATCTCCATATCCGCAGTGGCGGAACAGGTTCACGCCGACGTCTTCATTCTTTACACAAGCTCACATAGCGACTTCCAAAACCAGCTCAGGAAACTGCGGGAACGCAAGGTTTGCGTGCCTAGCCAGCCATCGCTTGAGCTGGCCAAACATAACCTCAATCGGGTTAAACTGCGGACAGTAGGGAGGTAGATACAACAGGATAGCACCGCACGCATGGACAGCAGTCTCCAGCTCTGCATACATGTGGATGCGGGCGTTGTCGATGACAACAATCGAGCGTGGCAGTGGCCACGGGTTCAACTTTGGAATAACCTTGCGCAAGAACGCTCCATGGAATTCCATACGGGTATATGTGCCGCGAGTGCAGTTCCACGAGAGAAATCCGCTGACGTCGCACGCCGCCAGAATGCTGACGCGCTTGCCACGCGAGAATGGGACGCGGACGACAGCACGCTCACCTCGAGCCGACCAGGCATAGCGCCTCATACTATCGAGGCCATTCTTCGACGTCTCGTCCACGAAGACGAGCTGCTCCGGGTACTTGTACCAGCACTTCATTTTCGCCAGGAAGTCCTCGATCTCGCGCGGGACTGCCTCACGAGCCCTGCGCTCCAGTACTTTCCTGGAAAGGCCCAAATCAAACTTGAGCAACCGCAGCAAAGCTGACGCGCTGAAGCCGCTGGTGCCAGCTCCAAACCACTGACGAAGAGCAGTCTGCAGCTCTTCCACATAAAAAGCAGGGGTGGACCTTGACGTAGTCAGCAACAAACCGCTGGACATGAGGCGGTTGTCTCGTCTTCTTTGCTCGCTTCCCTGGCATTACGTGACCCTCACTCTTTAACTGCTGGTACCATCTGAGCACGGTTCGGCCACTGATACCGAAAATGCGACCGACACGCTCACACGGCACCCCGTACGCGTAGTGAAGAACCACGGCTCTCCATCGAAATTCCGCTGCATACATATTGCCTCCTTCACCTCCGCTTTCGTTCTGACTCGACTCTTAAACTACTGGTCGAGCACCATCCGCTTTTACCCCCATTTATTATACCCTACACATATTAAAGACTTAATTTTAAGGCATCATATGGCCGAATTAGCCATCTCTTTTCTGGCTGCTTAGTCCAATTTATGGAGCCGTCGCGCCAGACAAAACAACTGCTTTTCACAATAATAACTTACAGGTAGTACTACCACTTCCGACACCAGCTGTTGTGTATTTTTCATGTACATGACAAATTATTGCAGGATTTAGCCACTACAGACTAATTGACGCCACTTTGAGCATCAGATCAACAATCTCGCCGTCGGTATCGCCCTCTTCAACGCCCTCGTCCTCGCTGTCTTCGTCCGGCTCGTCGTTTCCACGAAGGGGAGTCGCAAAACCAGTATTTTGCCAACAGTGCGCCACCGTCTTGGCCTCCGTAGACGACCACAGCAGCGAGCTCCATTGCATCGCCTGAAGTTGGTCTATTTTGTATGCAGACTGCCCATTAACATTTGCATCAGCCTCAAACCTTTCGATCCCGTGGTCAATCTGTAACGACCTAAAGCGTGCCTTGAAGGACGCAATAACACCGGCGTCCAGAGGCTGCAGATAGGTGGTAGTATTGGCCAGCAGCTTCTGAACTTTGATGTTCGTCAGCACCATGTCGCCGAGAGCATGGGAGGACACGTTATCAACCAGCAGCAGGATATGCCGCTTCGCAGCACGCATCTCCTTGTACAACTGCAGCAACCAGTTCTGGTAGATCTTCGAGTTCATCCAGGCCTTGGTACTCTTGTGATACAGGTAGCCGAGCTGTTCAGCCGTCTTCTTACCAAAGCACCGCGGCTTTTGGGCCTTGCCAATAAACAAAACGGGGAGCGAGTCGCTCCCGTCTGCATTGGTAGTCAGCGCTAGCGTTAGCCGAGTCTTGTTTTCTTGACGCCTTTTGTTGTTGCCGTGCAAATACTCCGCCCAGACGCGGCTGCGTAGTACAGTCCGGCCTCGTCCATGTTGTAGGTGTCGTGGGCGTCGTAGCAGTCGGTGATCTCGTGGATGGCATGGCGTCCTTCTCTCACTACGTCGGCGTCAGCAGAGCCAGCCTCGCCGTGTCGCGGTCTGTAGCGTAGCTTGTGCCGCTTGAGAAACCCGGTCAGCCAGCCAACGGAGAGTCCGACATCGAGCGCAGGCCCGCCTACATCTTCTCGAATCTGCTCGGCCTTCCTAGTGATAGCTTTGCGGTTAAGACACAGCCCCCTCACTTTTACGCTACCCACCCACTCCTCTAAATTCTTTTCTAAGGCAGGCGCCTTTCCTTTAGCGGCTTACGCCGTTTACCCTCACCGTACTCTGGTTTCTTGATAGTGCTTGCGTTCTTTAGTATGTCAGATACTGTGTTGCGGGCTGGGGCTTTGCGCAAGCGGAATGCTCGCTTGGACCACCGCGCTAGCTCTGAATGGGTCATGCCAGGCTCCGCTGCGCTCTTGTCAATCAGCTCGCGCTTGTTCTCGATCGTCAGCCAGCGTCCCATTGCTCCCTCGGAAGGGGGCCACAGCGCTCAGAAGCCAGTCTGCGGCGAGTGGTGGACGCGCGCTAAGCATCCCTGTTTAAGCTGATAACGTATTATTAAGGATATTTTTTCTAGGAGGTGTCGGAAGTGGGAGTACAAGCTGTACCAGGAAAATCTCCACTTATCCGGACGCTAGAGGCTACTATATAAAAGGTGCAAGACGGTTACAGCAGAGAGGCTACTGCAACACCCTGTCGGGGACAGCATCACGTGCCCAAAACACTACAAAGTCAGGAAAATACTTGCTAGATCTATACTAAGTAGTCGCTATATGCCGCGTAGTCCTCGTATCCTACAACGCCAATGCGTATACTGGCGCCAACTCGAGCAGAATCAATAACCACATAATAAAATAAATACGATATGAAGTATATATCAAAGGTGGTCTCCCAGCCAAAGCGAAGCTACCTTGTATTTAGTAAGTACTGACGTAGCACTACCAGGAAGTCTGTCTTTGACGCTGTTCAAAGGCCCTTTCTCAAAAATGTACGATGTTGTTCATGTTGAAGTTGAATCCGTGAAGCTCTACTTAGTCCATTTTGTGAGCAGTGATGGGTATCCTACAACGACGATGCGGGTATGGGACGGTGAAACTTCACTTGAGAAACTATCGTTCTTAGGCCTAACCGGGTCGTCGAGCGAGTACTTGTCTCGCTTAAATTCTCAACTGGGAGATCACCCCGTTAGCGCTTTGAAAGCGCTAACGGGGTGATCTCCCAGTTGAGAATTTGCCGCTTTCGCACGCATCATTTCTCATCTTTCCGCCTTGCTCCCAGATCGGAATTCCGACAAGACTTACCATGGAAGGCACTTGGTTCGCTATCATAAATGCTGCGCTGTTCGTGATGCAAGCTGTCGTGAACATTGTGTACGCCAAGCGCTTCGTAACGGTGGCACGGGACTACGAAACGCTGATCACACCTGCAAGCTACGCGCTTGTGCTTTGGATTCTCGTCTACGCTCTGGAAGTTGTGCTTGTCGTTGTTGATGTCGTTGCGCCGCGGTATTCAATGTTCGCTGACGCCAACCAGCCCGCTCAACTACGCCTATGCTTCGGTTTGACGTGCATTTTGAACACCATTTGGGTCTTCTTGTACGTCTCGGGCCACGTGTACGTGTCAACCGTGATTATCTTCGCCCTCTGGCTGGCCTTGCTGGTGCTGTACGTCTACGCCGTGAACGATCGAAACGCGCGTGAAGCTGGACCGTTTGACTGGACCCTGTACCTGTGTAATGAGGCTCCAATCTCAGCGTACTTCGCGTGGGTGACAACTGTTGCCTTCACCGAGTTGGCAATGTCGATGCAGCACTCAAACAACGACTTCCTGGGTCTCACAACCTACGTTTCGTATCTCTGCGTTGTGATCGTGCTGGGGTTGCTGACTTCACGCTACGCGCAAGACTTGATCTCTGGTCTGGTTATCATCTGGTACCTCATCGCAGTCTCGATCAAGCACGTCCAGTTTCCAGACTCGGTGCAGTGCATGGATATTGCTGTACGCGCATGTGCTGGGGAAGGAGCAGCGATTATTGCCGCAGTGCTGGCGATCAATCTTTGCCAGTCACTTATGGAGGACAGGTAAGCCATCTTTTGGGGTAACTCACTTTGAGGACAAGCTCTGATAAGCGTGCAACTCTTGTGTTTGTGTTTGCTTGTTTGTACAATTTGCGCGCGTGGAGTGAAGTCGTCCTCCAGCCTCGAATATGGGTTCGGGAATGGCTGTCGTCGCGGGTGCCACCTACGGCACCGCCGGTGCATAACAGCGCACTTCCTGCTGTTCCTCGCGCTACTGCTCGCGTTTCTATTGCCGTGCACGAGGCTGCTGGAGTTCCAGTCCCGTAGCACATCCGAGTAGCTTTTTGAGGGAACAAAATACTTGCTTTCTTTCTATCCACCGCTGGGTGCTCCCGTTGACAATTTACGTTTTCAAACTTCCATGCTTTCACGTCATAATTCATTGTCTTGGAGATTGTCTGATCACGTCCTAGAGCTTCGACGTTGGCCTTCTCTTCTTTTAGACCGTGAGCGCGAGCGTGAGCGACAACTTTGACGGTATTTTTTGTCACGTCGAGGTGACAACGATGCATCTTGGCAGCGACGCGTGTTCCTATACTCTTTGCTTCCTTCCCTCTCGTCTTCGGGTCTCCCTCGTGAGCGATATTTGTGCTTGTGTTTGCGCTTGTGCTTGCTAGACTTGTTCCTCTTCTTCGAGCGATGACGACGGGATGACGACACATCAGAATCGGAGTCGCTATCACTGCTGCTGCGATCACCTCGTGAATCTTTCTGAAGTTTCTTCATCAGCTTCCTCTTCTGCTTCGACGACAAAGTGGCCAGGAACGCATCTTCAGCAGCTTCTACAGCCTCTGTCAGCACCAACAAGACGTCATCAGTCTCGACGTCACCAACCCCCACAAACAACATCTAGAAACCCACCATCATCTGACTGCAAAATCTCGTACTCTTCCGTCGCCTCCTGCATCTCCAACGGCAGTGCTCCTCGTCGAAACACCAGCTCCTGCTTGGCGGATTTGAGCTTGTTGATCTCCGTCACCGGGTCCTCCCACCTCTGCCTCGTAGCATCTGCACACACACAAACAAAAAGCACTATCAGTTCTCCGCTCTCCCTCTCATCCCACCGCAACAACCCGCTCACCATTAGGATTATGATCACGCAGCTTGCACTCTCTGTCCCCGCTCTGATGCCCCCACTCCCCGCAGCGGATGCAGCGCACATTGCGCAGTCGCAGCCCCACCGGGTTGAAGTTGACTCGGATTGTCTCCGTGTATTTTCCCTCCACCGGGGCGTCTTTCAGCATGGGGAACCGTTCGACCTGGTCCTTGATCGTCAGCGTCTCCTCCGCTCGTCGCCCCACGTATCGCTCCAGCTTGCGCTGCGGATCTCCGCGCCTCTCCGCCCTGCGCCTGAACTCTCGGACCGCTTCATCCTCCTCGCCCTGCGTCTGCTGCGTCTGTTCCTTGGTCTCTGGCAGCCCTGGAGGCGCCGCGTACAGGAAATTCACCTGCTGACTGGCGGCACGGCGAGCTGCGCCTCCGTCTCCCGCTGCGGCGGCCGCCTGCTGGGCCTGCAGAGCCTCCGCAGCCTTACGCACCTCCTTGGCCTTCTCACGCTCGCGCTGCTCTTGCTCCTTGGCCCGCTGCTCCGCCACCCAGATACGCTTCTGGTTGGCCTTGCTGGCGGGATGCCAGCTCTTCTGTCCCAGGAACTGAAGCGACATACTGAAATGTGAAATGCACACTGCAAGTATCTGACACTATTTTTTGTGACGTGGCGTTTTAAATTTGTGTGTTGGCTACATTTTGACTCCATTTTCGGACTAAAAATGTTCGGGGGAGGCGCATGCAGCTTCAGCTTCGGCACCAAGGTGATGGATGGTCTCTGTAGTGTAGCGCTGTATGTGGAGTGTACTGTGGACTGATGCTTTGTGTGTGTGTGGAGCAGGTCCGATCGCTGGAGCCGGTGCTGGCGGAGAAGGACCGCGCGCAGTTCTTCGTGGGCACGAGCACCTTGAACCAGCCCAACCAGGTATGACACGCGCCTCCATATCCTTGTGTATTGGCCATTGACACTATAGATAAGGACTATTTATTCTGTGGCTACGTGTTGCTGTTGTAGATTTACATAGTGGAAGTGAACGACAATGCCAGCGACGTCACCACGCGCCAAGTGTTACGCCATCCTGGGGAGGTGCTGAGTCTCGCGCCGAGTCCGCAGGACCGGCAGCTGCTGGTCACGTGCGGCAAGCAGCGCGGACAACCGACTGAAGCTTCGCTCTGGAAGCTTCCGGACGCTGAGGAGGCTCCTGCTCACTCGGAAGATGACGCAGAGGGCGGTCGTGACCACGCTGTTGATGCGACGGCTCAAGATCTGACGCAGTTGGCGGCGTTCCCCGCGCAGAAGCTGCCGGTGTCCGAGTACGTGGCGAATGAAGGGTTTTCACTGTGGGAATGGGGTCGTGGGCTGACCTTTGGCTGTTATTGTGGGTGGTAGAGTGGCCTGGGATGCTACGGCGGACTCGCCGACATTGGCGTCGGCGCATGAGACGCTGCTGCGTACGTGGCGATTGGATGGGGGATCGGTGGAGGCGCAGGAGAAACTGGAGCTGGACGTGTCGATGCTTGGAGGCACCACAAAGAGAGGTGCTAGCGCGCTGGCTTGGGATCCTCACCATGCTTCGCAGCTGGCCTTCGCGCTTGGTGGCAGTGTGCGTACATGGGATCTCCGAGCGAAGCGAGACAGCGTCAGCGTGGAAGACGCACACCCGAGTGCAACCCTGTCGCTCGACTTCAACCCGAACAAGCCGTACGCAATCGCTAGTGGCGGAGATGATGGCAAACTCAAGTTCTGGGACTTGCGCAATGCTCGCAAGCCGGTGCTATCGATGAACGCGCACTCGCACTGGGTCTGGAGCACGCGCTATCACCCACAGCACGACCAGCTTGTCCTCTCTGGAGGCTCAGACGCAACGTTGGCTCTATGGCGAGTGTCCTCGATCTCGTCATCACCGCTGGTCGAGCTAGACGAGCGCGATCTCATGGACGAGACTGCAGGTGGTGCCGCTGTGGCAGATACTCTCATTCGACGCGTTGAAGAGCATGAGGACGCTGTGTACGCAGCGCGATGGGCCACCGGAGGAGATGCCTGGATGTTTGCTTCCGTGTCGTACGATGGTCGTCTTGCTATCAACCACGTGCCATCGACAGAGAAGTACAAAATCTTGCTGTAGGACCACGGTGAAAAAAATAGGCATGCTAGTGTGTCTTGTTGTTTATCTTGGTTTGGATTGGGTACGTTGGGCCTGGAGACCTGCTGTATGTCTGTCGTTTGTCGATAGGAAGGTCTCCTCTCGATATCTACACCATTTGATTGTTTTTGTTGTTGGTTTCTGCTACTCGCTGCTGCTCTACTAACGCTTGTTTCACGCACCTCACACTCCACGTCAAGCTTCACTCAACCGCGCATGAGCTTGTTGGCCTCATTGCGAAGCCAGTCGAGCTCGTCCATAGCCTGCTGGAATCCAGTCATATCACCCTTGCCAACGCAGTCTGCCACTCTCTGCGCCGCGGAAGCTAGACGCTCCTCCAAACTACTGCTCCCAGCGGCCTCGGTTTTCTGGGAACTGGCACCAAGAGCCATGGCTGCTGCCGCCGCGCCGGCGGGAGTACTCGACGAAGTGCTACGCACGATCCCAGATCCAGGTGCGAGCATTTTCTTGCCAGAGGCCTTCGGCGTTGTGCGGGGTACACCAGGGAAACCGGGAGGTGCTGTCACCGACGGCGCCGTGGCCGGAACGCGGTCTCCCCGATCTTCTTTCTTCGTTGCAAGCAGGCGCGCCGCGTAGTTTGCACCGATTCCAAGCGAGCTCTGAATAATCTCGTCCTTGGCGCGAGTCTTGTCCTCGCTGCTTAAACTACCTCGCCGAGCCAACTCTGCGACTTTGCGCAAACGCGCACCGTTCGGGCTCATCATGGGTAAGCCGTTGCCCTTGGTCGACGATGTAGCGGACGCATCATCATCGTCGTCTCCCATCGGAGGAGGGGGTGGCGGCGGGGGAATCGATAACGCCGAAAGTCCGCCTTGCTGCTGACGTGCAGCGTTGTAGAACGAGACAAAGCTCCCCGAGATTTCTGTCTTATCATCATAGCCGCCAGTCACCTGCACAACATCCTCGTCCGTGTAGTCCTGCGAGCTGGATTCATCGTTAGCTGAAGTAGATGAGCTCGCATCTGAGACCGAATCATCGTGAGCTCCATCCTCGGCGTCTCCATGACGTTCAGCAATTCCAGGCATGGCACCCGCAGTTCCATAGCTCGGGTATCCTCCCAGTTCACCGTTGTCACCAAACGACAAGTCACGAGCAAGCTCAAGGCGGCTCTTACTGCGTCGACGGAACTTGAAAAACTCAGCAGCATTGCCAAAGCTACCGCGTCGAGCAGCGGCTCCTCCAGACAGTGGCATACCGCCAGAAGTCGACGGTGAACTTGACAGCGTACCAGACGACGACGGCGGGGGTGGTGGGGGCTGCGCGCCTGAATTGCCTCGACTACGCGAAGAAGGCTGCAGCGAAAGCCCCGTTAGCTGAGCTGCGGCTTCGGCAGCGGACGAGTTGAGTCCGCTCGTGCTGTTTTCAAGATCTGAATCAAGTAGCTTCTTCCGTCCAGTATTGGTTTGAGGAGTGTTGAGCACGGCCTCGGCCACTTGCCAGGGCACCGTCATTGACGGCCGTCTTGTAAGCCCAGGTGGTGGTGCCAGCACCGCGTTCTGGTCCTGCGCTTGACTTGCTCCTGGAGCAGCAGCATTGGAGGTCGATTCATCCTTCGACGCGATATTATAGTAAGATGTCTGCTGATTGTAGAAAGTCGCACCACTGCTTGAAGAGGCACTCAGCTTCTTGGTTCGAGTCGGCGGCGGAGACCAAGACGGTAGCGCTGTGGACACAAACCCACCACTCTCGTCCATCGGCGGTGGCGGCGGGAACGAATCATCCGGGAACTGAAGCAGTGAGTTGCGGCTTGAAGTAGCACCATCGTCAAGGCTGCCGCGTCCAGGATCCGTTTCCTGAGACGAAGTCGAGTTGTCCCCTCCAAAGTCGTATGAAGAGAAATAGTCCTCGGGAGTCTGTCCGCCGGTATATGAGTAGCGCATGGGCATGTTGTCCCCCGACGTGTCAGCGTTCGGCAGCTGCGAGCTGCGCGAGCGACTGCGATGTCCACACACAGGAATCACTTCGCCTGACGATCCCGAATTCAACGGTCCATGACTGCGGTTGAGGTCGCTGGACTGGTTTCCAAAGCCGCCGTACTGCGCGCTGCCGAACTGCGTGCTGCTGCTGCTTCGAGTGTGATGCGCGCGTTTGGGGGTGTTCCCAGGCGTGAGCGAGCCGCGCAAACTGTCGCAGTAGTGCGACTTGGCAGCGTTACTGAGCACCGCCTTGCTCACCAGACCGGTCACCTCACTGGCATGTACTGGCACGTTCTGCGACGCCACACGCAGCGCCGTGAGTTGCTTGAGCTCCTGCACGGACATGCCGGTCTTAGGGATAACCGGTGGAGTAGCCACCGCTGCCGGAGTGGACGTGGCATTGACCACCGCCATGTTGATCTTGGGCGTGGCCGGCCTCGAGGACGAGAAGCCCTCGGGGGGCGCGGAGGTCTTGGGCGTGGCCGGGTTGGCCGTCGTCGACGACTGCTGCATCCTCTTCTGCGTGAGTCGCTTGAGATCTTCCACCGTCATGCCGCTCTTGATGCCCATCTTGGCCCCAGACATGGAGGGCTTCTGGGGGCGAGCGGCGGCGCTGCTGGCGTTGCGGTATCCTCCGCTCCGGTTGGGGTGGAAGCCCGGCGCCTTGCTCTGCTGCTGCTGCTGTTGCTGCTGCTGCTTCTGGTACTGCTGGTACTGATAGGGATTCTGCGCCTGAGCCTGAGCCTGAGCCTGTGCCTGCAGCTGCTGCTGGTAGGGCGAGAACTGCTGCTGGGACGTCGCCGCCGCCTGCTGCATGAAGCTCTGCTGCGAGCGCACGCCCCCCTTGCGGCGGTTCATGTCCGCCATGCTGGACCACAGACGACGACACGCACGACACGCACGACACGACACACACGGGGCGGGGCTTCTGCTTGGCGGGTGCCGGGCTCTTGTCGGGGTCACTTGGCTCGGTGTGAGTGAGCTCTTCGCCCCCCTCGCTCGTTGCTGTGTGCAAAATTGGGGCCACGTAATCACTCGCGCTCAGTATGCGGCTATATCTGTAGTCCAACAGCTTAGATTTGTAATATCCGGAACTCGATCGCATACACCAGGATGTGTAATTTCTCCGACCACAAATGACTTGATTGGTGTATACCGAGCTGACAGGATCTCATCGTGACCCTTCAAGATCGCATTTCCACTCTTGCAACCTCAACATCTCATGGGCAAGAAGAAGACGCGTCGGCAACGACTGGCGGCAGCCGCGCCCGCTGCATCGCGCGCCAACGCGCAGCATCTCAAGCTGGACCCACGCGGCGATGGGATGTACAGCGGCACGTTCTGCTGGCTCGAGAGCAAGGCGTTCCCGCAGCTGCCGCCGTTTCCGGTGCGCGGCGTGGACTTCGCCGGCGGTTGGGGGGAGTTTCTGGCCTCCAGGAGCTGCCCCAGTGACCACGTGGACCTGGTGGCCACGGCCACGTACGACCCGTCGATGCTGGACGCGCTGAGCTTCCCCATCACGCTGCTGTACGTGGCGCAGCTGCTGCAGCTCTGCACGGGATCCGAGTTGCGCGTGCTGGTGGTGGGCGCGTCGCAGAAGGCGGAGCAGCGCGTGTGGCGCATCACCAGCTACTGGAACGAGGTGGCCGCCTTCTTCGCCAAGAAGAGCGTCACGCTCTTCTTCATCGGTCCGGAAGTCGACGAACAGGACGCGGACAGACACAAGGACGATCTGCCTGAGAACCTGAAGGTCCGACACTTCCGAGGGACCTTTGGAAACTTCCAGGACTCGCAGGCCTTCAGCGACTGCACGCCCGAGACGTCGGTCATTGTGGGCTACAACACAGGCTTCGGCAACTTCGTGGACTCTCGTCGTCACGAACTGCTCTTCAGTTGGCTGCCGGATCTCTACCGCATCGCGGATTCGAGGATCCCTGCTATCTTCACGTGCGCCAACGACTACGCCGATATGAACGGGGAGTTCGCGGTGCAGTCACGCGTCATTGGGGCCGAGATGCTGTTGCTGCCGAAGCAGAACCCGTTCAGCGCTGCGTCGCACTTGCATGAGGAAGGACAGCGAGACGTGGCGTGGTCGCGCGGGAGCAGCTTCCTGTACGTTGTGCGGGGCGTTGACATGACAAGGCGCGTTGAAATAGCGTCAGGAGATGTATTGGCGCTCCAGAAGCGACTGGATGCTGAGCTCGACATCCATCTGCAGGACAATTTGGGTCGTCATTTTTACAAGAAAATGGTGCTGACGAAGGAGCAGGCGTCACGGTGCAAGGCGCTAAACGGCAGTCAGACCCAAGTAAACGATGCTGCTGGCCATCAAACTGAATTGGAGACGCCTCGATTCGAGCTGATGCCAGGTCAGCGTGAGAACGAGGTCGTTGCCGCCATTCTTGTGCCCAAGATGAAGTCCGTGTCAGAGCGGATCGCAGTAGATCTCTCAGACTCCGTCTTGACCGTTTTCGTTCCTGGGAAGTATCTTTTGAAGACAAAACTACCCTTTCAAGTGGATGCAGGAGATGATTCGCTGCGAGCAGTACTGACTCCACCCATTCTTCGTGTTTCACTGCGTAAAAAGTAAGCTACCGGTAGCCACTACCTGCATCTCAGTTCTTTTGTTGTAATACGGCTAGTCTCCCTCTTAATCTGCTATTTCTTGATCGGCTTGAACGAAATGCGCTTGGCGATCTCGCGTGCAACTTTTTCGCCTCGAAGGAGCTCGGCCAGCTTCACAGCCCACGCGATGGCTGTCGCCGGGCTTTCACTTGTGACGCAGTTGTCTGCCACCACGACCTTGTCGTCAGAGCACAGGTCACCTAAGACGAGTTTGTCGGCCGGACAACCAGCCATAGGTCCCTCGACCAGCGCGTTGTGGAAGAAAACATCGTACAAGGCTTCACCCACTGCGGCGTACAGTCTTCCTGCCGCTTTCTGCTCCTTCAGCAGGTTGATTAGCGTCCGACAAGCTCCCAAGATCTTGGCGCCTGGGCCTCCAGGAACTGCGATGACATCGTACTCGTCGTTGACACAAAATTCGATTGGCTTGTCGGCTTGCACGTCAGTCCCCTTGGCCAACTTCACGATGTGGTGGAGATGGCCACCGACATTGGCAACCGTCACGCGTACGCCTCCACGAGCCAAGATATCGCAAAGAGCTGCCACTTCGATCTCTTCGCTACCCATGGCCTATATGGATACGCGCGCATTAGACAAGTTCAAAATATTATCAAGGAAGCGCCATCGGCTTTGGGCTCACGATCCTCACCACTGGAATGAGCGCGGTCGGCCTGGGGCTCACGATCTCGCGGATTGCCTGGGCGATTCCGGCCATGGTGATCGTTCGGAGAAAACTGCGATGTGTGTGTGACGGGTATACCACCGTAGTTGTAGGGCGCTGTTGAAGTTCTTCTTGCCTGTTCCCATACTCTGTAGTTCACGTTGGCTACTCCCGACAAACGGTTTGAAGCTCACTCACAACCAGTAGCAACCATGATGGCCGGTGGATCGTCCGAGTACACTGCGCTGGGGGATGAAGATCTCCCGGTTCAAGCTCTGCCCCATGTCAAGCCTCGGGCTTTGATCGTGGTGGCAGACGGCAGCGAGGAGCTGGAGACGCTGGCACTTTCCGACGTCTTGGTCCGCGGAGGCCTGCATGTCGTTATTGGCTCTGTTGGACGAGCGAAGAACAACATTGTCATGGGCAACTACGGCCTGCGCATTCAAGCCGAAAAGCCAATCGAGGAGTGCAGTTTTGAGACCTTCGAGCTGATCGTTGTGCCAGGGGTAAGTGGCCAAAGCTTTCGACTTGTAAGACACTGATCACCACTAACGGAATGAACAGGGAGATGGAGCCAGCCACGTGCGCGACTCGGACCTGGTGATCAAGATGCTGCTCTGGCAAAAGCAAGCTGGCCGCTGGATTGCTGCAAGTTCCTCGGCACCTGCGGTTGTGTTGAACCCGCATGGGCTGCTTGGTGCGCGTGCAACGTGTTCACTTTCGCATGAGCCAGAAATGGCACGCGAGTTCGTGGATGAGGACGTTGTCGTTGACAATCGCTGTATCACAAGCCACGGCCCTGGCACGGTGCTGAAATTCGCACTGACCCTGGTGAAGTTGCTGAACGGCGAGTTGGCAGCTGAAAAGGCAGCCAGGGAGCTTGCACGGAACTGACGTTGAGCTCTGACGAGGCGAACTCGTGAGTTGAATTTACATTAACCACATTCTGCAGCTTCATTCAAAATTCCATCTTGTGCGTGAGATAACTAATCTTCTGTAGGCCCCTCGCGCGTTCGCTAGAGAAGCCTACGCCTGGCGTCACATGACAATAGACGCATAATACCTTGCAAACACTAGCGACGCAAACATGAGTGCGTCAATCCGATCTAATACACCGCCATGACCAGGAATCAATTTCCCGGAGTCCTTCACCCCAGCAGCACGCTTCAGCAAGCTCTCGAATAGATCTCCGAGTCGTCCGACAACTACAGCCAGTATCGTAAAGCCAATTTGTGCGATCGCGGACCCTGGCACGTTAAGCAAGTCGGACGAGATGAACATTGCAGTCACGCCGAAGAAAATAGCTCCAAGTGTTCCTTCGTAGTCCTTGTTCTTGGACAAGTGCGATGCCAGTGGGTTGTAGTAGCTGTAGTGGCACCTCTCCAATATTTTACCCGTCAGGTATGCCCCAGTATCTGAAGCCCAAACGACGTAGAGCAGCACGATAAGCAACTTGCGGTACGATTCCAGACGCTCATCGTCCACAAAGGCAACAATCACTGAAAGGCTGCCAACGATGTATAAGTAGCCGAGCATGTCCAGCGCAATGTGAAGGAATGTCGCCGGTCCAGATGTGCGCGTTTGTAGACGGAAGAGCACGATAACCACAACACCCGAGAGGAAAACTTGGGCTGGCTCCAGGGAGACACCACAGCGGAAGCGGTTAATCGGACAAGCAGTCGAATGCATGGTCAGCAACGTAAAGACTGCCTTCTCGACGATGCAGATGAAGGCATATCTCCAATTAGGGGTGAAAAATGCACACAGAGCAGTCACGTAGTCCGTTGCGACGCTGTAGAACCACCGCAACTTGAAAAGTTGTTTCTCCTGAAGCTCGGGAATATGATTCACGTAAATCAGGAACGCTGTCGTGGTCACGACGGTGGTGAACGCTGCTAAAACCAATGCAGCAGCCCACTCGTTCTGCTTGAAGTACTTGTCGGCGATCTTGGACACAGCACATTTCGAGAAACTTGGGTGGTTAAGGTAGTCTTCGTGGTCTTCCACGTTGCTGTCATGGCTGGGCCTTCGTTGCCGAGGGATGTGTTCCAACTGAGGAGATACAGTAGCTGCTCTCGGTGGCAGTGGGGGCGATAGCGGCGACGACTGGACGGTCTCGCCACTCGTGCTGCCAGTGGTGCGTCCTCTATTCACATACACACCTCCTGATACATTGCCATCGATGTTCCGCTCTCCATCGCTGCGGCTGTCGCTCCGAGTGCTGCGACTGTAGCTGCTGTCAGAGGCGTGACTGTTGTCTGCGTCGCGGTTACGCTGCTGGGTATGCGCGGCGCCGTTGGCGTCCCTGCGCATCAGCTGCGGCTCGCACGCGTTCATCTTGGTCATGATGCGCAGGTAGATGCGGTGCTGCAGCCACGCGTACTCGAACGAGCAGATGCTGGTCACGAACGTGCAGAACGTGGCGGTGGCGAAGGCCGGCGACAGCCACAGGAAGATCGTGATGAGCGGCACCAGCACCAGCGCCGACAGCACGCGCTGCACCACGTTCATGCACAGCCACCGTCTGACGGTCTTGCAGGCACCGCATCCCCTGGAAGACGCGGTGTCGGAGCATGAGATGTTCGATTCGCTGGGTGACGGCGGCGCAAGTACGACGATGTTCGCGGTGGCCGTGTGGTAGAAGAAGGGGCACGGGGAACCAGGCGAGCCAGGAGTCATGGGCATGACGGGCATGCGTGTCAAGCTGCCGGTGCTGGACACGCTGCGCAGCAGCGGAGGGTCGTGAAAGGCTTCAGCCGGCGCAGGCTCTGGCATGGTCGGTCGCGTTAATCTGTCGCGTTAATCTGCGCATCGGTCGCGTTAATCTGGCTGGTGAGTTCAGACAGAATGTACCCTATTTAGGGTACAACTTGAAGGACTTGTGTTTTCTGGTGATTTTATCTGCAAAACCACAATAATGTAGTGCTCGAGTACAGTATCATTGGTATTCGCTAGGGACATGTACCGACGTCGGCTAGACTGATGACAAGCTCTAACCTCTACAATAGATAGGGTGCAAGGTATCGATCTGCACACTTGAGGTCTTGTCGCTCACAAGTTGTGAATCACATGGCCCGTGTATCCGGATTGGAAATCCCTGCGCCGCCTTCCGAAGGCGGCGCCTTCGGCATCTCCCACGCAGGATACGAATGTGCACTTCAATTCGAGCTGAAGCACGACGCGTGGCATGATTCCGGCAGTGCCCATACCTGATTGAATCAGGGATTCGTGCAGTGCGCAATACCTGGTGTGCCGGAGCCCAACTGGGCTCCACCACTGACCAGTAACTTAATTGACGACGCTCACAGTGGCACAGTAACGCACTGTAGGAAAACGTCAGTCTGGCGTACGTGATGGATGATGGTTTCCGTTCACGCACTGTGCACTGTCGCGAGCGCACACCTCACTCGACTCAAGTCCAGCAGAGCGAGCACAGCCAGCCAGCCAGCTCGCGGCCGTTGCGGCCTCGAAAAAAAA
This sequence comes from Phytophthora fragariae, assembly GCA_009729435.1. Classification (NCBI taxonomy): domain Eukaryota; phylum Oomycota; class Peronosporomycetes; order Peronosporales; family Peronosporaceae; genus Phytophthora; species Phytophthora fragariae. Next base: position 71,232 of record QQOI01000077.1, on the reverse strand, counting down.
GAACCCGTCTGAACGCGTTGGCAACGCCGTTGCCCAGAGTGGTGACACTCGCCGCGAGAGAAGGCGGGTTTGCACCTCGATCGGCATATTGTTCATTCGCACGGCCCCCTGTTGAAAGGCGCGTCCAGGGCGGTGTCTGGCGATGGCAGTGCATGTAGCAGCCCATCTACACTCCTTATTCTTGTGGCCCCAAGCCGAGCTGACGAAACTGAAGCGACCCGGGGATTCTGCAAAGAGTCGAGGACGTCGCGGGATCCCACTCGCGCCTCATGATTGGCTTAAAATAGATTGGATCGTATGGAATCAGTGTGTGCGAGCGCCGTGGCGGTTCGGGCAGCGTTCGATTTTGTCACTTTGCAATTTGCGGCCTCAAGGGCACATTGGCTGTCGAGCTGATCGGAGAGAGAATCATTCACCCCAGATCCGAGGTGATGGCGTCGCTTCTAGACACGCTGATAGGCGGCTACGCGTCTCTCTTCTGCCTGAGCGAGCAGCACGGCTCGCCGCAAATGTCGGCCAAAGTCCACGCGCCGCTGGGGCGCAGCCCGGCTCCGCACAAGAAGCCAGCCAAGCGGTCGATCGACGACCGCCTGCGCGCGCTCATTGGCGACGTGATCAGCGAGGAGGAGCTCGAGCAGCGCGTACGTACCGTACCGTGGTTCTCCCTGGCAGCCCCGTTGGATGGTGGGAGCCGAACTGACGATTTGTTTTGCGACTTGATTTTCTGTGGCTGCAGCTCACGTTTGGACGCGTGCTGGGCACCGGCGCGACATCCAAGGTCTACGAAGCCGTGGACACGGCCACGGGTGAGCGCGTGTCTGTCAAGGTATTCGACAAGGTCGCGATGGTGGAAGCGCGTCGCTCCATGGTGGCCGATGGTCAGTACGTGCCTGAGAAGGCTGTACACCGCGTGCGGCGACGACTGCTGAAGCTTGTGTCCGAGCTCGAGATCTCCAAGTCGCTTCATCACCCGAACATCATCAAGTACCTGGGCGCCTACGAGACGTCGCACCGCATCTGTATCGTGCACGAACTCGTCGAGGGCTCCGATCTGCTGGAGCATCTGCTGGAGAATGGCAAGATGCCCGAGGACCAAGCCGCTGGCGTGTTCCGGCAGCTGCTGTCGGCGTTGGAGTATTGCCACACCCGCAACGTCTTCCACCGCGACTTGAAACTGGAGAATGTCATGATCACTAAAGACTTGAAAGTGAAGCTCATTGACTTTGGACTGTCGGAAGTGGTGGCCTTCCCTGAGCAGCCGCTCAAGACGGTCTGTGGCACGCCTCTGTACTGCAGCCCAGAGATCCTTTTCCTCCACACGACAGCCGAAGCAGCTCGCAAGGGCTTCCAAGGAGGACCTGCCGACGTGTGGAGCGTGGGTGTGCTCATCTTCGCGCTCCTGACAGGCTGCGCACCTTTTGATGACTCGGACTTCCACCTGCTGCGCCGAGATGTGTCACGCAACCACATCAACTACCCTGCGTACATTTCCGACCAGGCAAGGGGGCTGCTGAAGAATGTACTCGTGACAGACGCACTGATGCGACCCACTGTCACAGACTTGTTGTCCTATGGATGGTTCAAGGATTCGGTCGAGGATGACTCCTCTGTTGCCAACAACGAGGAGGACTCAGCCATCGCTGAGGTGGAACAAGGCTGGTTGTGCACCAAAGACAGCGATGAACTTAAGAAAGACATTCGGTGCCGCTCGCTGTCTTGTCGCCATACCAGCGGCTCTGAAGGCACGTACAGTTCGAGCGCTAGCCTCGAAGATGTATCTAAGCGCTCTTCGTCGCCCACGCACTACTTGGAGAACGATACTACTACTGCATAGCTGCTCAAGTGCTTCAATGGTAAGGCTCAATATATTTAACTAAAATTGCAATCTCTCCTCTTCATTCTCCTCTCCATCATGCATGCATTATGCAGAAGACGTAGGGGCTGTGGTCGCCTTCAGTAGTGCTCGAGCCTGCTCGGCCTTCAGGCGGAGTTCTTCAGCACGACGGCGGGCCTCTTCAGCCTTCTTGGCGGCCGCCTCCTTCCGCTGGTGGGCGAGCTCCTTATTCTTCTGGATTTCATCAAGCTTGCGGTGCATTTCCGACGCCAGCAGGGCCTCTTCCTCGCTGAGTTGGGTCTCAATCTGGCGTCGCGAGTTCGCGCGCACCTTGGATGCAGCCTGAAACGCCTGGCGCCGCATCGCCTCCGCCTTTTCTCGCGCGTCGCGTGCCTTTTGCTCCGCCTCCGAGCGCTTGCGCATCGCGTCCTCCTTGCGCTTTTGCACAGCGAGTAGCTGCGCCTCTTGTGCTTCGCGCATCTTGGCCGTTTCCAGCTCGGTCAGTTTGGCGAGGCGCTCGCTATTCTTTTGCTCGTAGAGCGACGTGGCTTCACGAGCCTTGTCGTTCATCTGCTTTGCACGAGCCTTGCTATCAATCACGTTCTGCATAGCGGCGCGCTTGCGCTGCTCTGCCTCGGTCTTCGCTTGCTGCAGTGCTGCCGAAGACGTCTGGTGCTCAAGCGACCGCTGCGAGGTCTCTGACTCATACACCTTGAGAGCTCGCTCCCGCTCGTTGAATTCAGCCAGTGACGCCTTGCACACAGCGTCGAGTAATTTCTGGTCAGCTTCCTCTTCGGCACTTTCGCGGGCTCGACGCGCTTCCCACATTGAGCCTACCGCGGCGTCCACGCTGCTTCTGGTGGCGCTGGATGCCGCACTGGACACACTGCTCCTCTCGTCGGCACCAGAGGCGACTCCAGTAGCAGCCAACGACGCGTTGGCGGCCATGGCAGCTTCGCTGTAGGTCGACGACTGCGTATTGCTGTCAAGACTTGCGGCACTGGAGTTGCTGGACGAGCGGCCAATGCGCTGCATGGACTCCGACGTAAAGCTTGGCGGTCGGCCGGTGGTGCTGACGTTGGCTCCTCGCTCTTGTTGCTGGCGCATGTTGCGCCACGTCTGTGGGCGCGAGTAGTCAAGAGAGTCCTGAGAAGCCATCGAGGGAGCGTCGACCGGCACGGCGAACGGAATGTCCTGGGGCTGCTGAGGAGGTGGCGGTGCTTGTGTGTACTGGTATTGCGGCAGCGGGTGCACGTAGGAGGCGGCGGGCGACGGCTGGTATACGTTGGTGTTAGGGTAGCAGGGGTGGTAAGAGGCGTCACTGCCCGTATGGAAGTTCGTGTGGCTCGGGTGCGAGTAGCTCATGAAATGAACAGCAGCGGCGGTGAGAAGGTGGTGGTTGCCTTGGTGAATGTTTCGAAATGCAGCTGTGCAGTCTGGTGAACCCAGAATCTGACGAAAAAGAAGACATCGTATAATCCGACATTTCCGCCAATCATAGAGCCCCAAACGTTGTGACAGCATAGGCTACTACCACTTGTGCCACAGTCTGTACACCTCACAACAAACTCCACTGAAGGGAACAATCACTGGATATGGGCAAGACGTCCAAGGACAAGCGGGTGCGTCTGCAGCTCTCTCTCTCCTGCCTGCCTGCTTGTGCTCACCCCACCGCTCTGTGGTGATTTATAGGACATCTACTACCGCAAGGCCAAGCAGCAGGGCTACCGCGCGCGCTCAGCCTTCAAGCTGCTGCAGCTGGATGACAAGTTCGGGCTGCTGCGCGGCGCCACGCGCGTCGTGGACCTGTGCGCAGCCCCCGGCGGCTGGAGCCAAGTGATCGCCGAGCGCGTGCCCAAGGACAGCACCATCATCGCCGTGGACCTCATGGAGATGGCGCCTCTGGACGGCGTCGTGCAGCTGCAGGGCGACATCACGCACAAGGTCACGGCCGACCAGATCGTGGCGCAGTTCCGTGGCCAGAAGGCGCAGGTCGTCGTTAGCGACGGCGCCCCCGACGTGCTCGGTCTGCACGATCTGGACGAGTATCTGCAGGCGCAGCTCGTGCTGGCGGGGCTCAACATCAGCCTGCAGATCCTGGAAGACGGCGGCACCTTCGTGGCCAAGCTCTTCCGAGGCAAAGAGGTGTCGCTGCTGTATGCCCAGCTGCGTCGCTTCTTCAGCAAAGTGACGTGCGCCAAGCCCAAGACCAGTCGCAACTCCAGCTTCGAGTCGTTCGTTGTGTGCCAGGATTTCCATCTGCCCGAGGGATTCGTTCCGGACATGGAGCGGAACTTGCTGGACTTGCGCTACATCGAAGATGCTGAGGACGACGACGCTGAGGACAGGTACACCAGCAACGTATCAGCTGAGCGCGGCGTCTGCGTGGATGTAGTCTTTCTGGGTGCTGGCGACGTGTTCGGCTACGATGCTGACCAGTCGTACCCGCTCGACGAAGGTGAGGGCTGCAATGATGCACAGGGCGACGCGGCTAAGTATGTCCACCAGGAGCCTCTGCAGAAGCCCATCAACCCGCCCTATGCAAACGCTCTCAAGAAGCAGCAAGCCAAGCAATAGAAGTCTATATCGTCTAGAATGCGTTAGATGCACTCAAGCCTTTTCTACGGCTGCACGCAGCTCCGTCTCCTCGCTTCCCGGCCCGCGCTTTTTTCGCTTCTTCTTGGAGTCTTCAACTGCGTGGTCACCAGCACATTGAAGTTAGTGTGAAATGCAATGACCTTGTCGATAGAGTAATACCTCGTGGGTTCTCGCTGGTATAAAACTTCTTCAGCAGCGTGATAGCTTCCTCCTTGAGGACCCCCGACACGCACGGGAAGCCACGGTGCACTTTGCTGTTTGGAAGCGCGCTGTTCGTGCACGCAAATACGAAGAGTTTCGTTAACGCTAATGCGCACAGGTACACGCAAAGCTCCCTAAAGCCAGTCTTACCTGCGTTCATGCAAGTTCAGCACGGAGCTGCACCCTCCAAAGCGGTCGTTGTGGCAGCCAAAGTATACGTGTTTGATGAACACGTGTGCGAGTGCGCCCGCACACATGATGCACGGCTCACACGTCACGTACAGCGTACATTCAGCCAGCACCTCGTTCGCTCTGTCGCCGTACGTTGCGGCGATAGACTCAATCGCCACGATCTCAGCGTGCATCGTCGCCTGCAGTCATCATGTCATTCTGTTAGCACAGTGACCACTAACTTCAAAGCCAATTTGAAGCGATAATACCGACATTGAACAGCTCGTTCACGCGGTTGGACGCGCGTGCGATGATCTCGCCCTTGTACACGAAGACGCAGCCCACGGGCACCTCCGCTCGGGCCAAAGCTCTCTCGCCCTGTTGCATCGTATGTACAGCGGTGCAAGTGAGTATTTTGAGCGCATTTAGGTAAGCTCTAATGCTGCTTGCCTCGAGCAGAGCTTCGCGCATGAAGTTCTCGTGCTCATCGACGTCGACCATTGCCCCCTAATTGCAACTCGTAACTCTTTGTCGTCGAGTTACACAATTGGGTCCCAATATTGGGTCCCAATTGTGTAACCCTGTAGTGCATCCAATTTGGCTACACTACAGGGTTACTGTCAAACAAGAGACTGCACTGACGAATATGAGCCGCTCCTTGGTGCAGCTCCGACGCAGTCTCCGCACGGCGACGCGGCCGCCGTTTGCGCTGACGCGCCGCTGGATCAACTATGGCCACGACATGCACAAGGTCGAACTCTTCAAATGTTGGGTTACGCCGTTTACGCGGTTCTGATGGTGGTGTGCGAACAGGAAATGCTCAATGGCACGGCCAAAGTCTCCATCACTGAGTACGACGAAGGAGGCTTCGTCGTTAACGATGTGGTGGGTCACGCTATGTTCGCTGAATTCTACGTTATTGTCGGCTACTGTTTCTAACTGGTATGACCGCAGAATATGCGTGGAGGAGTGGCGCTATTTTCCGAGATCGCGATGGTACGTCCAGTTAGTTCATCGAGCTGTAGGTATCATGATCACCTTTGCTGGTATAGTCACGGTGGTATTGTCTGTTGTGGTCGTGTAGCTATGGAAGCCGAAGAGGATTGAGGAGATCACGCGCGAGCATCTTACCGTCTTCACGGTCGCCAACCCACCTATCGGTAAGTTGAGCGATGACCTAATGAAATGTTTGATGCCATGCCTAAATGGAGCGCTTTGTATTTCTGCAGAGATTTTGGTGCTTGGTTGCGGCGAGCGTATTAACCACGGACTTGCCCCGGAGTTGAAGGAGTTGCTTAAGGTGAACGGCATTGTGGTGGAGTACCTAGACACTGTCAACGCTTGTGCCACCTTCAACATCCTGAATGCGGAAGACCGCCGAGTGGCTGCTGCACTGCTGCCGTACGACCCTAATGCTGCTCCTGAAGTGCTGGATCCTTCGGAGTAAGACACCGCAGGAGATATCAAAAGAGAACTCGTGGACCTCGATCAGAGATTCTTTCATGATGCAATCAAACTACTACTCCAAGGTTAGTCGACCTAAACTCACGCCCGCCTTATCGTTGCAACTGCTTCTTACACGTAGGGCACTTGTAGCGCACTCCTCTGTTCTCAAACTTGTCAACGCAACCTCGGTGGACCACAGTCTCGCAATTTCGCTCCTGGCATTTCGCCCCCTGCAGCAGCTCGTACTGGCAAATTGAGCACTTCTTGATCTGCATGTCGCGTAGGAAGGCGATAAGTTCCAAGTATGCACGCGGCCCCAGCGTAAAACTGCGGGTCGGCATTGGCACAGCGCTCGGGGCGAGCCACTTTTCCGCTGTCAGCTTACGAAGCAGCTCCTCCACCTCGTTAATGTTGGCGTTTTCGCGAAGGTTGTACAGATACGCCTCCTCCAGCGCTCCTTCTTCACTAAAGTCGTGCAGGACAAACGTAGAGAAGATCAGCTGTGCTAGTTACAGAAGTACATGAGTTACTGGGTGCACGTACGTATCCACGATCTCCTCCATCGCCTTGCGCAGGAACACGATCTCCCACGGCTTGAAGTTGCTACCAAACGCCGTCAGTGAGTCGTTGCTCTATCAACAGCCGTAAGTGCGTGGTCACAATAGCGTCAGTCTCAACTACACGAGGGCCCTCTCCTTTCTCTTGAAGCATGCTCTTTCTCGTACGGTGTTGACCACTGCCAGATACATCTTTCCGTCGTCGTACATGCCGCGACGCATGTCGAGTGCAAATGGCCGGATGTTCTCTGCCACTTTCTTCACCATGTTGTCCACGTCTGCGGCAGTGAGATCTGCTCCAGACCATGGAAATTGTGTATCAGTACCCAATAACTAGTGTCATTTGCACCTTGCAGCCGTCGACTGACCTTCGCCTGTGAGTTTCCTGGCCAAACGCCGCACCTCCTGGTCCTCCATCGCTCCTGCCGCCTGCCCATATCGCCACAAACATGCCCAGTCAGTTGACGATCTGTGTATTGCATAGATATCGCCAGACAAGCAGCGTAGCGACCATGATGCGCTGAAGCAGCAAGCGGTCCGAGTCGTTCATTATCGCCATCGCTAACTGAGAAATATTGGCGCCAATATTTTCGCTAATAGTTTACCCATCCAAACACATAACATGTAAACTGCATGCCATTGGACAGGAATTCATTTTCCAGCCACACTTTGCATCAAAAAGATCACCACGAAATGATGTTGCGCCGCTGCGTGGGCATTCGCCGCTTCAGCTCCGTCGCCACTGACCTGCCGCTGGCCCCAGTGGGCACGATCCCGCGTGGAGATGCCGACCGCATCCCGGAGGACGTGGTGCGGGCGCTGGACAAGTTCATCGTGGGGCAGCAGGACGCCAAGAAGGCGGTGGCCGTGGCGCTGCGCACTCGCTGGCGCCACCGACAGCTGCAGAGCGACGCACTGCGGGCCGAGATCTCGCCCATGAACATCCTCATGAGCGGCCCCACGGGCTCGGGCAAGACGGAGATCGCTCGCCGGCTGGCCAAGATCTCGGGCTCGCCCTTCCTCAAGGTGGAGGCCACCAAGTTCACGGAGGTGGGCATCTACGGCGCCAACGCCGACTCCATGATCAAGGACCTCGTGGACGTGGCGGTCAACATGGAGAGGGCGGAGGCGCAGAAGCTGCACGCTGCGGCAGCTCGGGAGCGAGCCATCGACCGACTCGTGGACCTGCTGGACCGCAAGAAGCTCAGCGACATCTCGCGCGCCGAGCTCCGCGAGGAAATCGCGTCCGGCAAGGCGGACAACCGCAAAGTGCGCGTGCAGCTGAAGCCGCTGTCGAGTAAGACACGTCCTACAGCGTCCAACCCGGAGATGATGATGGAGATGCCGCCTGAGCTGGAGAACATGATGAAGCACTTGGACACTCTCATGGCTTCGCGCTTTTCCGGCGGTGCCGGTAAGAGCGACGACAAGACGCAGAGCATGACTGTGAAGGAGGCTCTACCCCGTCTTGAAGCGGAAGAGGCGGATGAAATCATCGATGACGATGAGGTGGTCAAGAGGGCGCTGAAGAACGTGCAGCATAACGGCATTGTGTTCCTGGATGAGATTGACAAGCTGGCTAGTGCTGGAGATCAGGCACGTAGTGGAGGCAATGGTGCGAGCTACCGCAAGGGCGAAGGTGTGCAGAAGGAGCTTCTCGCCCTGACCGAAGGATGCGCGGTCAACACTCGCTATGGACTCGTCTACACGGATCACATCTTGTTCATTGCTAGCGGAGCCTTCCACCGCTCCAAGCCATCGGACCTCATGCCCGAGCTGCAGGGCCGTTTGCCAATTCGCGTGGCTCTTTCGCCGCTAGGTGCTGCCGAGTTTGAGAAGATCCTGAAGGACACGGACCACAATCTGCTAGAGCAAACGAGTGCGCTTATGGAGACGGAGGGCGTGAAGCTCACATTCACGGACGACGCCATCAGTGAGATTGCGACTATTGCAGAGCAGGTGAACGCCCAGACGGACAACATCGGCGCCCGTCGCCTGGCGACTATCATCGCCAAGATCACGGAGGAGGTCTCTTTCCACGCGCCTAAGATGAACGGTGTGAACTTCGAGGTCGACAAGAAGTACGTGCAGCAGCGCCTCTCCAACGTGCTGGAACGCACAGATCTGTCCAAGTTCATCCTGTAGTCAAGCACTACAAATGCAGATCAGATAGACGGTGGTGACCCCATTGTGTGGATATTGTGTTCGCATTTGACTTCGCTCAGTTGTTCTCCCTACGACTGTCACACCTTGACGACGATCTTCCAGGCGTCTGCAAAGTCCATGCCTCCTTTCACTTTCGCTTCCACGGCGTGCGTGACCTCCTTCCCGTAGATGCACTCCAAGATCTCGAGCTGAGGATCGCCCATAAGCTCTTCGTACTTGGCGTTCATCGCTGCCGTGTAATTCGAAATCCGCTGTAGCTTGGGCAGGTCGTCAAAGATCGGCATGAGGTACACTTGGCAAGTTATGCGTTCGCCATCCACCAAGTCCACGTCGATCTCGTCGCGAGCGTAGAGGTCGTCGTCCACTTCCTCTAGCACATCCAGTGCCGCCAGCGTGTCGTCATCAACACTATAGACTTCCCCATCCACTCGGTAGCCCTCCGTTGGCGCTCGATAGAGACACGGGTAGAATGCCTGGTCGTCCAGCACCAGGTGGAACTCTTCCTTCGTCGTGCGAGCGGCGCCCACAAACGAAGCCTTGCCCAGATCAATAGCCGGTTGCAGGTACGTTGAGTAGTTATACAGTCCAGTCTTCAGTGTCCCATACACGAAGACCATCGTCCGCTTCGTTGTCTCCTTCGAGGTCATCGCGACCGTCGATCCGAAGATTCGCTTGATTTGCTTCAATGACTGTTTCAGTGCAATATTTCACCTGCTGTTCATTTCAATTTCAATTCATTTTCGGAATATACACTGAAATCGTCATTTCGGATGCCGCATGCAATTGGCCAGTTTTTGACCGACTTCCAGCAGCAGCAACGCGAAGCAGCCATGGACAGCGACTACGACGACGGTGAGCGCTTGCTTGGCTGCTGTGTAGAACTGGGTCTGGTCTCTGCTGCCTCTACTGTAGCCTAACGCGGTCTTACTGTAGCTCCCTTCGCCACCGCAGAGCCAGTCCCCATCCAGACCGAGACGGTGGACGTGTATCTGCTACGGCCCGAGGTGCCGCGCGAGATCGAGCTCAAGGACTTCACCATCATGAAGCCCAAGAACAACAAGATGCACCGCCTCGTGCGCTTCTACCCGCGCTGCCAGATCTCGTACCGGGCCACGCTGCCGGCCGAGGAGAAGACGGTGGTGTCCCCCGGCGGCACAGTCACCACCACGATCCTGCCGGAGCGCCTGCCGCGCCACAACGGAGGGTTCAGCAACCCCAGCCGCAATGCAGAGATCTTCAGACTCAAGCGGGAGCTGCTCAAGGAATATTTCGACTCGGTCCAGGACGATGACCGAGAGGCAGCCATGTTCGACGCACTCATCGGCAGAAGTGCACACCAGTCCAACCCGCCTCAGCAACCTGGTTGGGTCTACAATGCAGACTACGACGAGCGCTCGGAGCCGAGGACCTACAGTCCTGAACCCGTACGAGAGCGACGGCCGCTTCCGAAGTACAAGCCTGTGAAAATGGGGGATGAAGACTTCGTCCCGTTGACTGGCGACAAGCCTGGCAGTTTGACGCTTGATGAGCGAGTAAAGTATGTGTCGTCACTCTGGCCGGGCTTGGCTCCGGTTGACAATGACGATGACATTATGAACTACTACGGAATTGAAGTGCAGATCATCTCGGAGGAGGAGAGAGAGAGGGAGTTGGCTGAGGAGGAGGGAGATGCGAGCAGTAGTAAGCTAAAGCAAGAGAACGCGTCGACAGCAGTCGTGGCTGAACAAGCCAACGCTGAAGCGGAGATGAAAGAAGAAGAAGAAGATTCCGCTAGTAACTCCGAGACAACGGCACCGTCGTCTCCAGAGCTTTCTGTGGAAACGCGAAGTGCAGCGCTGCAGAAGCTCAAGGAGGCAGCAACTGAAGACGACGACGAGATCAAACCGAATCCAATTGCGACGAAGCAGGACGACTGGGTACAGTGCGATAAATGCCAGAAGTGGCGTCGACTGCCAAGTACGTATCATAATGATGGATGTGCATTGAAGCAGGGCTGATTTCATTAACGCGTGGTATGTGTACATACAGACCAGGTAAATGTGTCCGAGTTGCCGGCTGTTTGGTACTGCAAAATGAATCGATGGGACAAGCGCCACAACGTAAGACCTGCTTGCGGACGTCGATATTTTTTGTCGCTAGACTGACACTGCTCGACTGTTTTCATTTACGTTCGGTAGAAATGTTCTGCGCCGGAGGAGAAGCTCGTGGTGCTCATGAAAGGGGCAGATTTGGTGGAATACCGCCAGCGCAAATTCGCGCTGGACTTGATTCAGCGTTGCAAGCGTCTGGATAAGTTATCACATCACTATCGATACACTAACTCGCACGACGATGACGGCGAGCGGAAATTCGTACAGTGTACGGAGTGCCTGAAGCTCAGGCCACTGATCGGCGGCATGGATCCGAACAAGGTGGCTGAACCCTTTGCTTGTTGGATGAACTGGGACGAGCTATTGGCAAGCTGCTCAGCACCTGAGGGCCCCCTGTATCCACGACTGAAATTGGAGCCACAACATGTCTCCTTGCCTTCGCACGATGTTGGGAACGAAACAAAGGGGAAAAAGACGACAAACAGCAATGATCCCGGAGCGTCAGGAGGAGCTAGCGGGCGTGGTGGCAAACCCGGTAAAAAGGGTAAGCGGAAAGCTGCGCCGGAGAAGGGGCCGGGGCCGAAGAAGACAAAGCGAAGGACAGCAGCATGAATATGGAGGTAGCTTTGTATAAAAGGAATCAGGTCAAGTGTAGAGAACCATCACCGCGGTAGCTTCAGCGCACAGCGCGTCAAACCGGGTCGCTCTAGTTTCCTAACGTTGTCATCACTTTCCAAGCCACTCCTTCGCGAATGTGTGTACTCACCCACCCTGTATGCGAGTCATTCCTTCCCATTTTCGCTCAGCAAATTGCGATACCTTCTGCAATGGTTATCGGCATCGAACAGCAACCCCACGAGCTCAAACCAAGCGCAACTCATCCACGAACGCAAAAAGCGCCACGACAAGAAGACCCGGGAACTTCTTCTACAGCGGGGGGTCCTAAAAGCGGCCTTATGTTTTGCATCACTGCGAGAAGAAGTGCTCACACACAGAACGAGCCAAGTACATACACGGAGTTACCGACCGAGGCGTCAGGAAACTGCAGCAGCTTCAGGAGGAGCCAACGCAAGAGCGAAAGAAGAGTCACAACCAAACAGTCATCACCCCGGCGTGCGCATGCAGCCGAGCGGGGCCTTAGGAATTGCGTACAACAAACCACAAGCTACATCGCTCTTCCAGCAAAGAAGAACGGCGGGGACAGCTAGCACCACGCACTTCGCCATAGATAGAAGAAGCGCAGAATACCACCACGTCCCCACACGTTCTCCTCATTGCTGCAGGATTTAAACCTCTCGAACATGTTATCATCATCGAGCAATCTCTCAAATGTGGCTAAAGCGTCTTCACAATGGAGAAGAGCGGCGCTCAGCAGTTTGTTGCGCGTTGGTTCCGTCCTAGGCCCGCGCCGAAGACAGCACACGTGCACACAGGTTCACAACAGCCTGACCAGCCTCCCCTCCTCTTCCCCCCCCTCCGCTAGCGCCCAGCCATCGCGCGCGGTGTCCGTCGTCCAGCTACCCAGTCCGGTTCCAACCAATCGCAAAAGGAATGTGTGGTCTCACACACAACTTTCCAGCAAATTGCGGTTGAGAAGTTCTCAACCGAAATTTCGGATTTGCAACTGTGGCCACTTCCACACAAATGAGGTGCTGTTGCACTATTGAATAGAGCGTGCGTCTTGAGTAAGAATAGTGGGTGCAGCCAACTTGATGCTGGTACAGTATCTACTTGCTGTATTGTCCTCGCCCCCCAAAAGCCCGCGTCAACTTTCGTGTCTGTTTTCAATGGAAAGTGATGCCGATTCTCGACACTAGGAGAGAGAGGAGGCGGCGTTTTGTATCACTGCGGTGGTTTGCATGTACACAGTGCTCGCGCAATCTAATGTGACGCCAGTGGATGGGAGTCTACCCCACACTGGGAACTAACTTCCTGGCAGGACAGTGAAATGGAACCCAGATTTACCGACAGCTTCCGCGAGCTGCAGCTGCTGTAATAGCAGACACAACGCCGTGTTTTTCTTGCTAATAAGACGACCACAGCTTGTTGTCGGCGGTGCATTACTCGGCCGTGAGCAAGCGAGACTGCAACGCGTTGAAGTTGCATACACTTGACGTTTTCCGAAAATCCGAAATCGGCTTCAACATCGGCTCCCACCATTTTCGAATTCACCACATCAATCAACAGCGAGGTTGAGATCTTCTCCCAAAGTATGGACACCTACGTCTTCGTGTACGGCACGCTCAAGCGCGGGCTCATCAACTACGAGAGGTACCTGCACCCGGCGGAGCTCGCGGGCAAGGCGGAGTTCATGGGCACGGGGCTCACGGCCTGCGCCGAGTTCCACCTGGTGCTGAACCCGGACCGCTCCGTGCCGTGTCTGTACCGGACGCACGCCGAGGGCTACCAGGTGCCCGGGGAGGTCTACCGCGTGGACGCGGACGCGCTGGCGGCGCTGGACGTGCTGGAGGCCGTCAAGGACAAGTACTACGAGCGCGAGGAGATCCCCGTGAGCGTCGTGGAGGGCAAACTCAAGCACGAGACCGTCACGTGCCAGGCGTACATCATGCCCATTCGCGAGGAGCTGCTCAAGCTGCAGCGCATCCCGAACTACACGCCGCTGATGCACAAGACGTACCGCTCGCGCACCAAGACGCCCAACCTGGAGGTGCTCAAGTGTCTCTACGGAGAGGACGTCACAGACGCCGTGCAGAGCAAGCTGAACGAGGGGATGGAGTTCGACGGGGCGTGGAAGGCGGTGGTGGGCGCGTGATTGAATCAATACATGCAATCACACACAAGGGGCTCAGGCGGTGACAATGAGAACTAACGTTAAGTCGGTAGGTAATCCATCGCCGAATGGCATTCATTTTCTTGGTTTGACTTGGCTCCTACACGGAGACGACGATCACCGTAATATCGTCGCTGCTGCCGCACTCCCGGGCTTCCTTGGCGATGGCTTGGGCAGCAGATTCAGCTGACGGCGGTGCCCCGTTAGCTCCGAACTCCTTGACCACCAGCGCCATCGTTCGGTTGTTGCTCAGAACCGACCATACGCCGTCCGTGGCGATCACCAACAAGCTGCGGCCGACAAGCAGCTCGCTTTGGCGGATCTCGGGTGTTGGGATCACCCAGTTCTTCATATCGGGGCCCTTCGTGTCGATATCGCCGATGGTCCGGAAAGGCTCGAGCACGCCTGCGATCCGGTTGTTTTGGATGAAGGCTCCGCTCCGTAGCGCCCGCATCCGCTCCTTCGCGTTTCCAGCGCAGTGGTCTTCCGACAGTGCAACCGTCTTGACAGCCGCTGTGATGGCAGCGTGACCCTTCGTGCATTCCCATGAGTCGACCATGAGCGCGCGGCAATCTCCGATGTTCATCACGATCTTCTGCGGTGTGTCGGTGTTGGGGTCCACGTACAGCAGGACCGCTAGCAAGCAGGCACCGCTCGTGTCCGACTTCCGAGTTGCCATTGCGCAGAACGTGCGGTCCAGCTCCTCCATTGCCCTGCGGAGTTTCGCGTGGTCGAAGCCGTCATCGTACACTTCGTCTATCGCCTGGAACAACTTGTCCACGAGGAAGTCGCCAGCCCACGATCCGCCGTGGCCGTCCATGACGGCGAGCAAGTGGAACCGCTCGTTGCTGGCCACCACGTAGCGATCCTCATTGGCGTGGCTCTGCGAGCCTTCAACCGACAGGGAGGCCACGTCCAGCAGCCGGATGCCGTTCTTATTGCCCCCAGCGCGCGCACCCCCGACCGACTTGCCGGACACAACATCCCTACCGGTAGGCTCCGTGACTTTGGCCACGTCCATCGCAGCTTCGAGGATGGCCAGACTTCGAAAACCAAAACAAAAACTGAATAGCTATACACCGTTCACCCTTATTAGTCGTGCCACTTTATTAGTCGTGCATTGGCACTTTAGTGACGTCACAAAACTGGGCGTTTCTACAAAAGTCCATTTTTCGCAGAAATAAGACCGGATTTGAAGAGATCTCGTCGCCCTGGTGAGGAATATCAACATATCATTGGGTAAAAATAAAAACTGCCAACGCTATGGCCAATCAAAAATCGAAAAAATCGAGCCAACATCCTAACACCATAATTAGTCAGGGTCCGACAAATAAGGGTGGCCGGTGTACCGGTATCTGGCTTTATCCTATTTCAGTGGTCGCACATCTACAACTGCTTACCCGGGCCACGGGTCCCGGGGGGGAGCGCAGTCCGTAAGAAATGCTAGTGAACTCTGGTGCACTAATAGCGTAGACACAACGCGGAAAGCTACTGCTAAACCGTAGAAAGTGTTGCCTTGGCGTTTAAGTGCAATCAGCAGGGGTGCATGAATTACTAAATCGTAGGATTGGCGATAGCACGTCCATAATATGGCATATTATGCTAATGAACGCTCCGCCCCCGGGGCTTATTAAATAGCCGCAGAGGTGCAGCAGCCAGAGCTACGAGTACTGTACAAGCAGCTACTACTCGTTCAAAAGTAGCTCCGCGCATAATATACGGAGAGATAAGTACTATATGTGCTCAATAGAATTTATATATGCTACAGCTTCGAGTTCGCAGCCCATGTTGATCTGGGATGCCGTTTATGTATACAAGCTGCCCTCAGAATGCCCAGCTGATACTGGGCATTCGGAGCCATTTGCTTATAAATCGACGCCAATACGCGATATACTTATACATGTATATAAGTATGAACATGGATGGGGGACGCCAAATTGGAGTGGCATCCTGTTTATATATATGAAAACAAGGGTTCAGATGAACCTTCATCCGCTTAATAAGCACTTAAAGCGATCGATTTGCAAAAAAATAGTTAAGCACTTTTAAAGCGATCGATTTCGAAAAAAATAGGACAATCGTCGGTTTTCACAATACCGGCATCCACCTTAAAAATGTGACGTATTCTATAGTTCTATGTAGTTAAGAGGACTCTATTTTGGAACGATAGTACTCGACTGCTTCGAATACTCTGAAAGGAGCTCACAACCCAGCCGTAGACAAACCGCGGCACAGGCCGCCAATTGTTCAGTGGCTTAGGACTTTTCAGGAAGCTATTAACTAAAGTTAAATAGACACCTGTGATCATCATCATCATCACCTATTTTAGAACGATATCCTCTTAGGTGTGTTGAGCATCTTGATAACGCCGTGCTTCAAATGAGAAAGCTCTGGATTATATCAACGAACTAAACTCACGTAGAATTTGTGTTTAGGACGATATAAGTTCCTCCGACATCTGCTCCGCCTGCTTTGCAGCCGCAGCATCTGCACATGATTGTATAATAGTACCAATATACTTAAGTAGTATCGATATTTTGAGTTGAATTTACCGCTTTCATGCGCTGGTATGGGTAATGCGAGTTGCGCCGCTGATCTCGTTCGCCCAAGCGATATGACGTTGTTCGGCAACGTGGGTGGATGCTGGTCGGTTGTGTAGGGTGGCGGCATTTTTCCAGCCATGGCTCCAATTGAGTTGTGACGAAAATGAGGGTGGGAAAAACCAGCGTCATTTTGAATTCCTACGTAGACCAACATGCTTGCGCAACTACCTCGTGGTTTCCTGAATTGAACTACCCACATCGAGTGCATTCTGGGTTATCCCTCCATATTGAGGCCTCCGCCTAAGTGCATCTGGGCTATCCCTCCGTGTTGATGCCTCTGCTCAGGTGCAGCTGGGTTATCCCTCCACTTTCAGGTACAAATAGGCACCTTTCGAGACGACGGTTGGATGTGGGTTGTGGGATAGCTCTTTCCCACATCCCACAAACCACAAACAACAGCTTTTTTGTTTCGAACTCCATTGGTTGTTGGTTGTGGGAAGCGACTGTTCACGCATATTCATATCACACCACGGAGGTTATCATTGAGCGCACAACAACGCCGAAAACAATGAGGCGACACAGCTTGGCAACGCCATCTTTAGCCTTCCGTGTCGCAAGCCCCAATGCTTAGTGGCTGCGCCGGTAACTGGCCCTCGATGCTCCCGCCCTCGTTGCTCTTGCTCAGACTGCCCGTGCCCTTGTCACACCTGTCTTGAGCCTGTGAGAGAGCGGATGGCGGGGAGTGAGCGAGAGCGAACTTTGTTAGCATTGCAAAATCTGTTATTCGCAAAAACACCTCCTTCACTATGATCGATTGCATGTCATGATGATAAAAGTCTAGAGTATATCGTCTAGGACAGGTTCCCACAACCAACACCGCTGTGGGATACAGAGGCCGTTTTGGCGGATTTTGCGATAGGGCTGTTGGATACGATTCCGGCGATTACTAATCAGCCCCCGAAATGGTCTTTTTATGTGTACCTATCCCACAACCAACAACCAACACAGGCTTCGAAAGGTGCCTATTAGAATCTGCCGACTTGATTTATGTGGTCTACATCGAAAATCATACCTATACAAATGCTAGGATACCTGAAACACATACAAATCTCAAGTCAAACATCTGTCAATACCGGTATCTTACGCCAAACGGCTTGGCGGGCGTGTGGTCAACGTGATTATGTGGTCTACATCGAAAATCATACCTATACAAACGCCAAGATAACTGAAACTCATACAAATGTTAAGTCAAAAATCTGTCGATACCGGTATCTTACGCGAAACGGCTAGTAACGACAGTTCTTACGAACTGCGAACATCCAACCAGCCGCGGATGCCTTCCTACGGCTATTTATCTCGTGATGCGGAACGAGCGCACCTTGGCAAGCAGCTCCTTGGCCTCGCCCTTGGAGAAGTGCTCGCGAACAGGCTCCAGAATCCTAAGCATCAAAACAAAACAAAAGTTAGCTCATCAAGCAAAACCAAACTCCAGGTCATCGATCGCAAGGGACGTACTCGTTCAGGTACTTGGTCAGCGCCGTCTTGAGGTCGGCGCCGTCCACCTGGCGAGCGACGAAGGCATCCTCCAGCTCCTGGTAAGCGGCGAACGTCTTCTCCGTGCCGTTCGCCAGCTTCACCGTCACACCCTCGGCAGCGAAGCGCGGGCAGATGATGTGCTTCATGTAATCCAGGATCGGGTTCGCCTCCACGACACCTTCGGGGCAGAAAGCCTTCTCAATCTTGCGGCTCACGTCCTCGGCAGCATCCTCCATGAAAATGGCCGACTCCGGGTCACTCTTGGACATCTTCTCCTGACCCTCCTTCAAACCCATGAGCATGTGGTGGCTCAGGATAACAGGCTTGAAGCGGATCTTCGCCTGGTCGCAGTAGTCGCGCGCAAGCATGTTGATCTTGCGCTGGTCAATGCCCAGCTGGCAGATGTCAGCCTTCAGGTTGAAGATGTCGGCGCACTGCATAAGCGGGTAGAGGATCTGTGCGGCCAGCATGCCCTCCTTCTCCTTGCGGCCCATAATCGTGCAGCACTTCAGCGTACGAGCAATGGTGGTGCGACGAGCAATATCCATCACGCGCAGCCAGTACGAAGCACTGTGCGCAATGATCTCCTTAGACGCCCACAGGAAGTCCACGTTGGTCATGTCCATGCCCACAGACTTCCAAATCTCCACCATGTACTGACCCACAAGGCGGATCTTGTCCAGGTCACCGCCCATCTTGTTGTTGAGCATGGCGAACCAGTCAGCCACCCAGAAGCGGAATACACTGCCGGCCGACGTGAGCTTGTTCACGTTCACCGTACGCAGGACACCCTGAGCAATGTGCATACGTCCCGAGGGCTCAAAACCATCGTAGCATACGGGGTGCTCCTTCTTCTCCAGCAGAGCCTGCAGCTCGTTCTCCTGAATGCATTCCTCACCCACAGAGCGCGCCACAGCGTAGCGCTCCTCAAGTGACAGCGACGAGGGCTTCCACTCCTTGACAGTTTCCGGGAACCCGGGAAGCGTGAGGCTGGCGAGCTTGTCGCTATCCGGGACGGGGGACACCTTAAGCTTCTTAATGCTCGCGAACATCGTCTTCAAAGGGCCGCTGGCAAAGTGCTGACGCACGGGCTCGAGCAGCGCGTTGATGTACTTGGTCAGACACGGCTTCAAGTCGGCCGGGTGGACCTTCTCGCTCGCGAACGCCGTCTCCAGCTCCTCGTACGTGGCGAAGGTGAGATTGCCGCCATTCTTGTCGCTACGGTCCAGCGTGACGCCCTCAGCGTGCAGCGGGAACACCAGGTACTTCATGTAGTTCAGAACCGGGTTGCCTTCCACCTCGCCGGGCACGCAGTAAGCCTTCTTGATCTTGGTCTTGACCTCGGCGGCCGTGTCGTCGACGTAGATGGCCGATTCCGCGTCCGTGGTGCTCATCTTGAACTGGTCCTGCTTCAGACCGAGCAGCAGCGGGTGCGTGAGGAAGACGGGCTTCTTCTCCAGCTCCTTCTGCGCAATGTACTCGCGCACGAGCTCGTTGGCCGGCTCCTGGTCGGCTCCGAGCTGGTAGATGTCCGCCTGCAGCAAGAAGCCATCGGCGAGCTGCATGAGCGGGTACAGGATGCGGTTCGTGTTGTGCACGGCGTCGTCCGTCTTGCGGCCCATGATAGGCGCGCACTGCTGCACGCGCTCGACCGAGAAGCGACCGGCGCCGTCGAGCACCTGCGACCAGTAGGCGCCGGCGTGACGCGCCGTCTCGGTGGAGGCCAGCATGATCTCGAGGTTGGGCAGCTGGTCGGCGTCCAGACCCAGCGCCTTCCACACCTCCACCATGTAGTTGCTGACGCTCTGCAGCTTCTTGAGGTCGCCGCCGAACTTGTTGTTGAGCAGCGCGTGCGTGTCGGCCACCAGCAGACGCACGTGGCAGCCGGCGTCCATGAGGCGCTGGGCGTTGAGCGCGCGCAACAGGCCGGCGGCGAGCGTCACGCGGCCCGAGGGCTCGAAGCCGTCGTAGGCGATGGGGTGCGTCTTCTCGGCGAAGAGCGCGCGCAGCTGGGCCTCGCTCTCTGCGGACAGCGGGGCGCCAGTGATGGCCGCGAGCTTGGCGAGCTTCTGGTCGATGGGCAGCGCGGCGGCCAGGGGGGCGGCGGGCACGGGCGTGTCCAGGGTCATGGCACTGAAGCCCTGACGCACGTCGGCAGCGGAGGGAGCGGGCGGGGGCGTCGCCATGGGGGTCGGAGGTGCGAGCGAGAGCTGGGATTGCCAATTGGCTGTGGATTGATTCGGAGTGACCTGGATTACCAGGCTGTGTACAAGTGGTGTGGTGCGTAACGTAATAATATTACGTATTATGAAGGTCGCGCTGAGGTGGTCTGAAGAAAGCTCGTGTGGCAGACACGGTTCCGCTCGCGTTCGGGCGACATTTATTAGTTGGTGGCGAGATCTGTGCTTTGGCTACTCCGGCCGGTGGCGTGCTGACGCGCACCCTCTTGCAACACGTGTCGCAGAGCCACTTCAGATTTTCGCCTTCACCGCATCGGTCGTGGCCTTGCGATGGCAACACCGTGTTCGCAGCTTGCCAGTGCCGCTGCTTCCGACGGGCCAGACCGCGTTGGCAGCTCGAGGATGGATGTTGGTCAATAAGTATGTGAGCGCCGCATCGCATTTCGCTGCTTGGGTCGTCGTGGCTAAAAAACAAATCAAGGCAGCAGGGGCATCATCGTTCTCACTTGCCGTGAACATGCTGTGTGTCTCGTGCAAATTTGCCGTTCATCGACGCCCGCGGTACCCGGTCGTTGGCCAATTGCACTTGCCCTGGCTGTTAAATCTTATTGGATACCTTTTTGAACTTGCCTGATCCCTAAAATTAGACATGCTATCGGACCAGCACAACCTTATACCATGTCTATATCGGTAACAACAAGTCCGGATTCAATTGGCGTCACTACGGTTCATTCACGCAAACCGCCGTGCTCTACTGCCACCGAACTGTATCCGTGCTGGTCGAACAGCTCCAACAGCCCCGTTTCAAAAGCTGAACGTAATCGGGCCGCAATGCAAGGCCAGCAGTGCCCGTCGCCGCCGGACGATCACCATTCGCGGTCTTTCCTCGGCCGTGCGCAGCTCGCCCTCTTGCATTGATCCCGCCTACAGCAGCAGCTACTCTACAGGATGTGTCTGTGTTCGTTCAAGTTCCAGCCGTTCGTGTCGCAATGGACGTCCTCGGCCTGCAACGACCTGGGGCTGCGCAAGCTGGCGCCCGTCAAGTCCTTGCGGCCGCGACGGAAGGTCCGCCAGCGCCACGCCAAGCGCGCGTGGTGTGACAGCCTCATCTACTCCAACCTGGTGTACGCGCTGGCGGCGCTGATCTCGTTCAGCTGCGACCAGAACTTCTGCGGCGTGCTGCAGATGGGCGCGGCCATCGCCTCCACCATGTTCCACCGCTCCAAGGAGACCAAGTACCTGCTGCTGGACGCTCTCATCAGCGGCACCCTCGGCATCATCTTCGTCTTTGCCGGTCAGCACACGCTCACCAACGAGTGGTACGGCATCCTGGCCATCAAGACGCTGCTGGGCGTGCTCTGCATCTTCACGTGGCTCTACTGCGGCATGCCCGGCGGCGAGCGCTACGACAAGTGGCACAAGCGCTGGCACTACGTGTCGGGTGCGACCACGATTTCAACCACGCTGTTCCTGACCATGTACCTACCGGAGTTCGACCTGCTCATGCACGAGCTCATGCAGGACCTCGTGGTTGTCAGAAGCATGTTTATCTAAAGTCGGCGGTGACTGGCGTCAACAGCAACGGTGGGTGGCCAAGGTATTTTTGTACGCATGGCAATACCAGTAGGTGGCGGTCCTTCGAGCCGTGCTCGAAGGGTTGGCCTACCTCAAACGCCGATGGACAAGCACACCGAGCGTTCGTCGTGCGCGCTCAGCCACGGACTGTCGTCGTCGCCGGCAGAACACATTTCCCCATTTTGTACGTTTCCAAATTGATTCAATAGAATTTTGTCACATAATGGACCCCGAGTTTGCAGCGGCAATAATGCCAGGAAGCGGAGGTTTTGCGTTTGCTGCAACTAGGATACGGTAAGGCGTGTTTTCTTAGAGCAAATCGGAGGCACGATGGTGCTCACTGAGCACTGCTCAGCGCAATCGCTCGACTGTCACAGACCCTGTTGCTCTGTGACAGAGCGATCCCAAGCAAAGTCGTCTGAATGTTGGCGAACCGCCTCCTTCGACCGACTTGATGACATGGATACCTCAGCTGAAGGTATCTTGGACCAAGCAGCGCTGCGAGCCAGCGAACAAATCGAAAGCTATGTACTTGAAGTAAGTCGGTGACACTATATGGTCGATTTAACTGCGAATGTGGTTCGCTGGTGCACGTATCCACGTAGTAAGCTTACAGTAAATATGCAGACCTTCCTGCTGCACGGTGCGGTGCACCGTCAGCGGTTACGTGTACAGTACTCACATCAAGCGAGCCTTTCAGCCCGAACGCGCACGCCGAATCAGGAGCGCCTTCCACGGGGTTTCTTTGCCTGTTTCTAGACAAGATACATCAGAGTCTTCGGTCTCTTTTCGCCTCAACCAACTTGGGGCCACCAACTTGGTGTCCAAGGGCACCACCGCTTCATCATGAAGCGATGGAGTTCATGCCAGTGCAATGCGCAATGCTACCGGTACAGGCACGCTATTGGACTCGACGGACTACTCATCGTTGCCCCGGAGTTACTTTCTTGCTTTGCTGGCCACCCAGGGCTCCGTTGCGAGACGTTGGACGTAGCCATCTCCGCCCGTGCCATGTTGCTTCACCGGCCTAGAACGTCTGCAGTACATGATCTTAATCGGCCAGATAGATACCTGGTAGGTATCAGTCAACGGGCCAATGCCGCTTTGCCAGCCCGAATCGGGCTAGCGGGCCCCGATAGCTAAGCTTAGCGCTATGCGTAGTAGTGGCTCCACCAGTCCGGCGGATGTCCTCTCAGCCAGCGTTCGCTCGCACTTGCAGCCTACCCGCAGCCTACCCTACCGGTAGTATCCTAGGACGCCAGTCCTGCCAGCGACGCTTTGTGGGGCCCCCAATCCAAATCATTGCGCGGGAAGGAACCCGCAGGATCACGGCCAGCCGATATGCCTTTCTCTGCAATCTGCCAACTAACTGTGCTTCCTTCACGGCGTGAATCACGCAGCATTCTTTCATCGGCACCTGCGGGCAAACAAGCAACAGGTTGAGGCTCGAGCCGCGTCAAGGGCGAGCGCCGTCGAGACGAGTCCAGTTGCCCTCCAAGTATTTATAGTGCGCGACCGGTAGTTACGCTACGCGGCGTCGCAGCGCCCCAGTCTGCCGGCTTCCTATTTCCCGTCCCGCCGCCCCATGGCCAGCAAGCTCAACGCCTTCCTGGCCGCCGTGCCCGCCAACGCCAGCGTGCCGAGCCCGCCCAAGTCGGCGCCGGCCGCGCTGGCCTTTCCGCCGCTGGAGCTCAAGACTGCGCCCGAGTGCGTCGGCTCCTTCGCTCCCACGACGCCGCAGCCGCCCATGGCGCACCGCCGCCGCTCGTCATCTCTGCGCAGATACAGCCCCAGTCTCAAGCTGAATCTGGACGCACGCAGCACCAACCAGGAGCCGGAGGACGACCGCGACGTGGCGCGGCCCTCGCCGCTCAAGAGCTTCATGGCCGCGCACGCCAAACAGGCGGAGACGATGACGCACGCGCCGGACCTGGTGCGTACCGGCAGCGGCTCGGAGCTGGACGCCAAGTCGGAGGCGGGGCCCATGCGCATGGCCAGTCTGCAGGGCTCGCACCACCGCCGCGTGTCCACCGACACGACGCTGTTCAACCGCTACTTGCGTCAACAGGCCGACCGGGACATCGGGCAGGACACAGTGCGGCACTTCAGGAATGTAGCCATCATCACCGCCAATGCAGCGGCTGTAGACGCTCTGGAGAGCGAGATGAGCGTGGACAACAACGCGGACGAGGAGCACGCGAGTACCGTCGAGCACGTGCTGGATCCAGAGGAGATCCTCGCGCTCTTCCGTCTGGGCGGCACTGTCCCTGTGGCCAGTGCGCTGGAGATCGTACGACGAGCCACGAGCCTCATGGCGCTGGAGCAAAATGTTGTGTGTATCCGGGCGCCGTACACGCTCGTGGGCGACCTCCACGGCCAGTTCCAAGACCTGCTGGAGCTGTTCAGAGTGCACGGAGCTCCAGCCGTGGACAACCCGTTCCTGTTCCTTGGAGATTACGTGGACCGCGGCGTGTCTTCGTGTGAGATCATCCTCCTGCTGCTGGCGTTTAAGGTGGCGTTCCCGGAGAGCGTGCACTTGCTGCGTGGTAATCATGAATGCCGTAGTCTCAGTACATTCTATGGGTTTCGTGCCGAGTGCCTCAAGAAGTACGGACCAGTAGTGTACAACCGCATGATCAAGTGCTTCGAGAGTATGCCATTGACGGCGCGACTGGAGACCGTCCACGGCACGTTCTTCGCTGTACACGGCGGTCTGTCTCCGGATATTGCGTACGTGGAAGATATCAACCACCAGGTCAATCGGTTCATGGAGCCTGAGCCTAATGGAGCACTCTGTGACTTGCTGTGGTCCGATCCCGCCAAGGGAGAGGCCCAGGAGCAGGAGTGGGCGCCGAATGGCATGCGGGGCTGCTCTTTCACTTTCAATGAACACGCATGCCGCGAGTTTCTCAAGCGCAACAACCTTCTTGCTATCGTTCGCGCTCACGAGCTGGAGGAGGACGGCTACAAGGAGCATTTCCGCCACGAGGCGGACCGCACGGAAGAAGACGAGGATGGCGAACTGGTTTTTCCTGCGGTGGTTACGGTGTTTTCTGCGCCCGAGTACTGCAACACAAACCACAATGTTGGAGCTACGTTGAAGATCCCGTGGGAAAAGCAGAATGGCCGCCTGTTGCAGTACCAGCAGCACAAGCGCAGTCAGTACCCTGAGTTCGAGTTCACTCGCCAAAGTGAAGATGAGGCTCTCAAGGCGTTTCTGGAGGAGAACCTCCCGTTCTTGCCGATTGACTTCTACGACTTAGTGAACATGTGCCGGCAGCTGCGGTTTACGCTCGAACGAGCAGCCAGCACAACTGCATCCCTCTCGTCCGCGGAACCTCCTCGTAAGCAATCTCTGGTGTCCTCTTTGTGTGCTCCGGCAACAGCCCTGGACAAGAAAATCGATGAAGAAGATCCTGAGCTCCCCGTGTCGCCCCCTTATTGTGCACCGACAATTGAAATGGAGGACAAAGACGTCGAGCACAGTGCCACAGATACCCACGAGGCAGTAGGTGAATCGTTGCAGGAGTGGGAGCTTGTGGATGAATGCAAGAGCCCTGAGTCTGTCGATGGCTCTACCAAGAAGTCGAAGAAAGACATGAAGAAGGAAAAGAAGGAGAAGAAGCTGAAGGACAAGATGGAGAAAAAGCAGAAGAAGCAGAAGGAGAAGGAGAAGAAGAAGTGGGATACGAATCGTATCGTGACCGGCTGGAAGTTTTGCCCGGGGTTTGTGCGCTTCTACGACCGGTACTTTGCACGTGACGGCGTGAAGAAAAGTGGTTCCGAAATCACTTCTGCACCAGCCAAGAGAGGGTCGTGGATGCCTCACGTCAAGACGCCATTTAAGCGTTCGACCTCAACCGGTGAAGCACCGACCGACAGTGAAGCGAATGATACAGTCACTGAAACGACGGGCCCAATTCGGCGAAAGAGCATGACAGACTGGATGCCCATGCCGTCGTTCGAGCAGGTAGCACAGCTTACAACTACTCTCCAGGGGCACATTCCTATTCAAGCGAACGGCGTCAACGTGTTTACAAAAGCGCAGTGGCAAGCTCTCAAGCTGTATTTTTCCCTCTTGGATCTGGATGGCAATGGCATTCTGGTGGAGGAGAGCTTCGTTGTGCTTCTCGCAGAACAGGACAGCGGTACGTTTGCTTCTCTTATGGTTTGATTGCTGCTTAGAGACTGACGCAAATGTGTTTGAATGATCAGATGCGTACGCGACAGAAGACGAATTAAGTCTCTTAATGGAGGTCATGGACTGCAATGCAGACAACATGATTACGGAGCAAGACTTCTTGCTATTTGCATACCGCGCGTTGCTGCAGTGGAAAAAGGCTCTGCATGGTTCCGGATAGGAGCTGTCTGCAGAGAAAAATCTAACTCACAGCGATTCCCCAATGCCAGATTAGAAATGATATTAACGCGGCATCCTGCCCGCAGTATGAAGAACGTTGTCATTTTACCGTAAGAAATGCATAGTTTACAAGTGTTCACGTGCTCATACTGTTTTTTTGCTACTTATCCGCGTCTTGGTATAGGAGAACCTCGCGCCCTGCTCGGTGCAGACTTACCTTTATCCTTTCGCATGGTCACGTTGAAGCTCTTCGTACCGACAGTACCAGGAATGGCGTATGCCCCAGGCCCGACGGCTTCAGGAACTGTCGGCTTCACGCGAAATCGTGCTTCGTTCCCGAATGTCAAGCGAACATCTTTCGACCTCGTGTAGACTGCACCAACATCGTCCGCTGTTTCCTCGTAGGCCCCAGGACCGGGTAAATCGCACTCGTCTTTCGTGTCGAACACGGATCTTTCTTGTGTTGATAGGAATGTGATGCGTGGGGAGAGCAAGCTCGTAGCATCCGAAGCATAGACACCTTCCACTGCCGTCGGAGCACTCGACGCAACGGCTGAAAACCCCTTGGACACGTTGTATTGCCCGACTGCGGGAGTAACCTGGTCACCTACACAATGCACATGGGGTGGTGCGTGTGGCGGTGCATTTTTCGCGAATCTGTTCGAGCTGGACTTGAATGGAGCCGAGTTGAGATATTGCGTCGAATTGAAGGATCCAGCCTCTGAATATGCTCCGGGGCCTGGGGTATATTCCTCAACGTCCATGCGCTCCAGCTCACCCCAAACTTGCCGTTCCGACGTGGTTCCGAAGACTCCGTTTCGACCGATACATAACTTGCCTCTGACAGAGTGATTCATCGATCGTGGGGTTTCACTCTTGTATGCACCGGGGCCTGGAGCTGGAGGGGCCTTTGTGGGGGCCAGACAAGGACGCTCTGTAGCGCAGGAGAAGCCAACTCCGTCCGCGCGATAATGTGGAATCGAAGCTCCGCTTGTTTTCCTGCCGAGTTGCTTCGATCCAGCATATCGACTAGCAGAGCCGTATTTGCCTGGACCTGGCGTCGTGATGTACGTCGGGTGGCTGAACGGGGCGGTGACTTGCGATGTCAGCTCTGTGCGGCCTGTTGTGGACCCAAAAGCTTCGGTCTTCAAACCAAAACTAAACTTGTTCTGGTCTTGGCGGTATCGCTCAGCACGCTCTTCTCTGGCAAAAAGTTCTTGCTCTCGATCGGCATCGTACACTCCTACGGGCTTGGTTGTCGGTAGAATTGGCACTTTGGAGGCGAACACGGCACTCTGTCGTGCTCCGCGGTGTTGAGTACGACGCGCACCGATTCGTGGCCGCTGAGCTTCCGGAATCAACGTGTGAGACTTTGCTGGGGGCGGAGCTGTGGCCACCAAAGTCTCAGACTCAGGAATGGTGTTATATTGACCTGGACCTGGCAGGCTCGTGAGTCTCTTGTTCTCCTCCCAAACCTCGCGCTTAGCAGTAGATTTTAGTGACGGCGCAACGTTCTTCTTCTCGTTCCATATCGGATTGTGGCGGCTATAGGCAGCAGGCCCCACTGTGTCCTGGCCGATTCCCGAGTAAATCTCGTCGGGGGGTGATTGTCGCTGGAGTTCAAGGCCTACTTGCACGTAGCCGTAACTTTGTTGTCGTCGTGGGATAGCGGGCACCGACGGCTTGACCAAGTGTGCAAACTTATGAGGACCTTGGTGCTCTCGTTGGTTATTTGAAGGTGGTGATGAGGCAGGGCGCAGATAGCTTCCTGGCCCCGGATTGTCCTGGACGCTGGAAGCTCGAAAAATGGTGGACCCCGGAGCACTTGGTGCAAAGCGAGAGATCTACGATATTGGCACAAGGTAATTAGTAAATGAAATGCACTTTGTTTGGTAGATGCGCACCTTAGTGGCGAACACATTCGACGGTGGCTGGCCATGTTGGTGGCGCGATTCATCGATGTATGCTCCGGGGCCTGGTCAAAGTGAGCACCTTTCATCAGATTGGTAAACTACCGACTCAGAGTACAGATAGACCAAGGAGACCTGGGGTGATTGCAGACGTGGCCTTGTTTTCGTTGAGGTTGCGCTTCTCCGACGTGGCGAAGCTTGAAAAGAGTGGCCGACTCGCGCGGACACCAAAACTCGTGATAACTTGTTCTGTTGCATACGATCCTGGAGCTACTGAGGCTGGCGTGGGGGCACCAGTGCCAAACGCCGACACACGCTTCGATCGCGTCGTAATCGTCATCTTGAGTGCCGATCACCACTACGCGATACTGGAGATACCACCGCAACACGCTTCAAGAACTGAACCAAAGGGTGACAGAAACAGCTCAAGGCATCAAGATCAATCGTCTATTTATTGCGGGGATATATTGGGATGACATGCATGTGTGGATCCACTACGCGGTATCAAGATCTGCTAGTGGCTCGCACAATCGGCGTGCGAGGTCTGGGCGGTAGGTGGCTAGTTTAGTTTGCAGCATCGCGACATCGTCGAGCAATTGGCGCAGTGAGACCCCGGATCGAGAGCGGTGAGGATCGGCGCAAAGGATTCGACCTGATGCTGGAGCCGCTGCTGAGCGTCCATGCGAACGAAGCTCGTATTTTGCCAGTTCCTTCTGAAGGTTCTCCATGACTGGTCGAAGTCGACGCTCGTGAACATCTAGCCACTGGCGGGTGAGGAGACTAGCCTGACGCAACGTCGTGGGGCGTCCGAGCACAGTGAGCCGTGCACCTTCATGCAAGTCCCAAACAGACAACGGAATTCCCGTCACGGAATGTGCAATATGCGAAATAGTGAACACGTTGGGCGAATCCTCCAGCACCACCTGAAAATGACGCGTTGGAATGGAGAAGTAGAGTCGGAGACGACATTGACGAGTCTCCCCTAGCAGAGACGTCTCCTTCCACCAACAGTGGAAACAGAGAATTTCCAACGCAGCAATGCTACAACATACATACATCAGCGTTAGGAGCCTATTTGAAGTTGGTTGAGTGAGTCATCGCCAGTGAATAGATATGAGGCTACATGTACTTACTTCTTCATTGATGTCTGTTTGTGCAGTGTGGCAGCATTTTCAAACTCTTGCGGGTCAGCGGCTCGAGTCATCGGGTCCTCGTCGTCGTTGCCTGCCCATTCGTTACCGAGCAAGGGCACAAGAGGATGCAGATCCTGTCGGGACTTGGTAATAAAGTTGTAGTAGTATGTGCTCGTCGACTTTTTCGTCGAGTTTCCTGCCTCAGGAGAAACAATCTCTTCAAATGCCATCCACGCAGACGCCTCACTATCCTGCTTATGGCTAGCCAGTTGCTGTTGCTGGTGGCGAAGTATCTTGATTTGATCGAGGAAATAGCGCTCCACACACCTTTCATTGTCATCATCGCATTGCCGTTTTGGCGGGTGGGGAGTTGTAGCAGCCTGCTTCATTAGCGGCAGCAAATACGGTTCGCGACTCAAGTCCACATCAAATCTGCGTGCGAACGAATACAAGTCTTCGGGCGTAAGCAAGGCTGCTGGTGTCTTCGAGTCGGACGCCATTGGGCTTGCGCGCTGCTGCGAGATTGGAGCTAACGTGGGAAGTGGGAGTCGCTTCAGCACAACTCCATTATTTTAGCTAAGCCACTATTCGAGAAGGTGAACGTGCAGCTTCCACCGCTAAAAATATTCGACAGCAGAAGATCTGTGCATGTTGTGGCAGTCATGTGTGTAGCCATTTGAGTCGGGAGAGCCACAACGCGACGACGAAAAGATACTTCGTCGCGTCGTGAAGCTAGCGCGATCCAGCCGCGCGATGTCCGATTTCGGCAGCGCCACTGGCAAGTGGCAAGTTGCAACTGGGCATCGGGGATAAGCTTCTGCAAAAGGGCCTATTTTGCATAAAAAAGACACTGCATCTTTTTTTAAATGGGCACACTCAGATCTGTACCGTGCAAGTTGTCCGCCTCTTTTAAGAGGCGCACAACTTGCACGGTACAGATCTGAGTGTGCCCATTTCGAATGTTAACAAAGCCCCCAACCAAGCTATCACGGAGCCCGACAGGTATTCAATCGATATTATCGATTGCAGATCTGTTGGAGGTGCTGTAGATACATCCCCAAGGCTTGGCTAGCTGCTCGGCAAGGACAATGACTCCTGCGCAAAGGATTGATTGGCGACTACGTAATGAAACGCAGACTCATCAAAGTACAGTGTCTGACATCACTTGACTCTAGTGATGTCGGGACTAGAGCATCTCTTGAGTTGTACATCGGAAAATTGATTGTCAAAACTACATGTAGTCGAAAAGGGCAAATTTTCGGTGCCCCAAATAGTCGCGCTTCGGTGAGAGGGCTAGGGGAGAACTTGTGGGCTCAGCCGTCCCCGCTCTATATGGCGCCATCAATCGGCACCACGTTGCCGCACAGAACTCGAGGCCCCAACCCCGTTGCCTCATTTCCGCACTTGCGAGGAGCTTCCAACCCATCGACGTACGTCACCTCCTCTCCCCGCCCTCTTGCAGCCATGAGCACGCGCGTGTTTGTGCGGCTGTACGACGGCACCACGCAGCACGAGACCGACGACAAGGTGCTGGAGCTGCCGCCGCCGCCGCTCAAGTGGAAGGACGTGATCACTGCAATGGTGGCGGCCGTGGATAAGCAGAGCGAGTACGAGGACGGTGTGACGACGCCCAAGGCGCGACTCTTCCTGCTGCCCACTGAGACCACAGGCATCACCGCTGAGGTGCGTCTCTGGCTGCTTGCATTGGCCCCTCTTTGGTCGAGATCTAACGGTTGCTCGTGCCCACCAGCTCAACGCCCGCTCGCTGCGCTTCGGAGTCCGCGAGAACGACCGCTTCGTCGTGTGTCTACAGGGTGAAGACTACCAGCAGCCCAGCGAGAGACAAGAGCCAGCTTTGCATGATGCTACGACTGCTGCGGTCAATGGATCGTCGGCAAGACCATTGACGCTGTCCACGCCGAGTGCCAGCAGCGCCACGACGCAGCCTTCTATCTCACCCTTTGCCACCGTGCAGAATGTAGCTCCTTCCAGCAATGTTGCACCTTCTGGAGGCATGGGAGGCCCTCCCAGAGGTGGACTGGGTGGTGGCGTTCCATCCGGCAGCTTGATGTCTAGCGGCAAGAAGGGGAACAAACGCTACCGCAGTATCTCGGGCAAGATGGCGGCGATCAAGTCGCTCGGCGACAAGGGAATCATCTCCAACGACGACCGTGGCCACTTGAAGGACTTGTTACTGAACAGCGACTCACCGCAGCTGCAAGCAGCGCTGGACAAGTACAACAACACGGGCGACTTCCAAGCGGTGAAGGACCTCCTCCTCAAGGAGATGCAGAACCCATCCGCGAAGCGCAACACTGGCGACTGGCTGTCGGAGAGCTTTGTGAACGATATCGCGCTCGACTTCACCACAACACCGCCGGCTACCAAGTCGGAGCCCATGTCACTGCAGAATGCCAACGATTCGGGGCGCTTCAACACGGCCCCTGCCGTGTTGACCCCGTCGGCCAATTCGTACGCGTATCAGTCGTCCAATCAGTCTGCGCCTATGAACGCTGTCAGCTACCCGCAGAGCTCTCCTATGGCGATGAACCAGTACTCAACTCCTGCGAACTTGGTCACCCCTACAGGAGGAAACCTCTCATCCATCAATGGGTACCCTACTTCAATGCCTATTTCATCGGGCTACCAGCCGACAACGATCATGCACCAGCAGTATTCCCAGCCTCAGGTATCGCCAACAAACAACATGTACGGCAGTGCTGCCCCGCAAATCAACCTGCCACTCCGAGATCGTGCGACTTACTTGAAGCGTGGATATGAGTCATCACCGGTTCATAACATGATGGGTATGACTCCACCTGCGGTTTCTCCGGCGGCATCATCTCAAATGGGCATGAATGGATATGGAATGCAGCAAGGGTATGGTATGAGCCAAGGATCATACCCTGCAAACGTCATCTACGCTGGAGAGCAGACACAGTACGCCATGAACCCGTACATGTCTGGTGCCAACGGCGTGTATAACCCATACCAGCAGCAACAACAGCAGCAGTACGCTATGAATCGGTACGCCTACGGCAGCATGCAACCGGATATGGGCTACAATTTCTATGCTGCAGGGTACGGTTATGGTAAGGCCCAGCTTCGCGCCGGTCCTGGTGGGAAGTGGACGACCGCTCCGCCGATGCCTTCGTACCCTCCGCCGTGCTCCAAGGAGGAGAAGAAGGAGAAGATTGCCAAGTGGTTGAAGAAGCGCGAGAACCGAAACTGGTCTAACAAGCCTTCGTACCCTGTGCGGCACAGTATTGCCAAAAACCGCAAGCGTGGCGAAGATGGTCGGTTTATCACTAAGGCAAGACTTGCAGAGATGGCAGCGGAGGAAGCAGCGGCAGCAGCAGCGACTGGGAATGGTGACGAGCTCCAGACGGCGTCACCACTGGCTTCTACGAGTGTGGAAGCTCCTGTGACGTTGGTGTCTGAAACCACGATGCCGCAAGCGACGTCTGTGCCGTGAGATAGACCCTAAGTAGTTGTAATTCGTACAAAAGTATTGTATTCAACCCCAACATTTTGAGCAAACTATTCAACATCTACAAGGGTTAACAGGAATGTAGACTCTAACTAACGTCTAAAGTTTAGAGTATAGTACTTCGAAGCATTCAGCAATTTACATGTGAAGAATACTTTCAAACGCACACGATAGTCTATTGACCTTACACGCCCGACAACACCAAACTACTGATCCGTCTACAGTGGAAGCACAGCGGGACTTACTCCTGCTGGCACAACCGGATCGGGCGTCTTGTCAGTCTTCATTCTCATGTCAATGAGCTTCTGGAGGTTGTGGAACTCATTTTTGGAGCTGCATACCATTTGCCCGTCCTCCCAGCTGTATCGGTTCCAGTTGAGGATTGAGATGGCCCATTGGTCTGTGACTTCACGTGTTGACCCCGCAAAGGTGATCGATACCAACTTGTCTGTTTCCACAGGCTGCGGGGAGCCACGACGGCGCACGGACGGAGTTCGCGGCTGGGCATCGACGCGAAACTGGTTGGGAGTCTGCCCGATCTCGTCCGACGCAGGGAGCAGGAACACGTCGACCTTGGACCCTGATAGAGCAACAGCCCCAAGCAACTCGCCACCCATGCGTGAGAAGTACTGCAGTACGCCCTCGTCGAGGATGCAGTAGACAATACGGGCATCATCACCGTCTATCTTGAGCAAGTAGCCCTCCACGTTGCCGCCGTAGCTCATGTTGTACCGAGTGCTGTATCGAGCGAGTGAAAGCTTGAATGCAGGCGAGCCGGGCTAACTCGAGTGCGCAAATAAGAATGGGGAGCGTTGCAGGAGAGAACCAGAGGCAGAGTCAGCACGAAAACAAGAGGGAGATGCAAGTAAGTGGATAAGGGCAAGCACCATGTGGTGCGAGGACGACGGGGCTGGGAAGTGAAGGCATCAACGGCGCCAAAAACAGCACGGCACTCCCGTTGAAGTTCAGACTCCCTTCACGGGCTGGTAAACCATTGACATGCATGCACATTGAGCACGTCCACCAAATTCGGCCGATTGCCGTTACGACTTTAGTACAGTGTAGTGTCGCTTCAAAGCACACTTACACTCGCAACAGATACTCCAGGCTACAGGATGCCGCTCTCGAGGGTGATTCGGCAGCGCGACTCGAATATTCCCGGCGACGGCCCGCCGCCGAGCGAGGTGTTGGACGCCATGCGCTCGTACGCCGAAGGCCACCAGGTGGAGGAGATGCTGCACATTCTACTGGCGCGGCTACTGGAGACCCAGCCGCTCGATCCATTTGAGTTCCTCATTCAGACTCTTCAGAAGGACGACCAGCTGGACGCCCTGGAGAAGAAGGCGGCCGTGCACCGGTTTGACTTGCGGCGTGAAAAAAACAAGAAGCAGCTGGTACTGCAGCTCTACAAGCGTCTGGTGGCGCTGCAGCGCACGCAGCACAAGGACAAGCTCGAAGCGCAGGGCGTGCACCTTGCGCGCGGGTTCCTGACCGCGCAGCTTCGGCTCGATGAGACTCGATGCCACATGCAGACGCTGTTTCCCAGCCACTACCGCGACATCATCGCGTGGTTCCTCGCGCACGAAGAAGAGCTGCCAGTCGCCGTCTCCGTCGAGCAGTTCTCGAAGACCTGCATGCAGATCTTGAGTACGCAAGCGTCTGCATAGGAACGAAATGTAGCGGCAATGAATGATATTCTACATACCGGTACACCACGTTGACACGGCGAAGCATGTTGCATAACTCTCGAAGTTTGCGATAACGACCACTTCAACCAAAATGCAAATGCAAAAAATGCAAATCAATTTTAGGAGGTTTGCAAATTTATGATCGACAGACGATGCGAGGAGCTCCGCTGGAAGGAATGGCGAATGCGCCGCGCATCCGTCGCGTTCGAGCCGCCGACCAGGGCCCCCTGGACTGGATCGTGCCCTTCATCCCTCCTGTGCTGCGTGTGAACCGCGAGACTCGCGCTCAGATCCGCCGCAAGCTGGAGGAGCTGCTGTCGAAGGAGGCGCTGCAGAAGGCTGTGCTCGCTCTCCGACCCCACTGGCGCTCGCTAGTCTTTTACTCGCTGGGGATCGCAATTTGGGTCCGATTCTTGGTGTACATCCACCACAATGAACCCGAGTTTGCCGTGGCGTACGTCGTCCTCTCGGGCTTCGCTGCGTTGGGCTGCCACCTCCTCATTGGCGGGGAGGAACGCGCAGACGGCATAAGCGCTTACTCGGTCTTCAATCGCGGGGCTCAACGGATGTTGGGCTCACTGTCAGCTGAACAGTTCGAGGTACGAAACAGAGCTTGGGGGCATTGGTGTCGGTTGTGGATGGGCTTACGCTGCTTGTGTGTCGTGCTGTAGAACGAGATTCGCCACCGACAGCCGGGGCATGAAGACGCTCCGAGTCCACGTCGTGATGATCGAGCTCACGACGACGTCTACGATGAAGATGACGCGTAAGTTGATTGAGTTGTTGTTTGTGGTGTGACGAGAACTAGCCTAACCAATTGGTTTTACAGGGAATTGATGGAGGCAATGAGGCTCTCTTTGCAGGAAAAGAAGCGCGAGGCACGCCGAGCTCGCCGCACGGGTCGTAGAAAATGATTCTCGTTTTAAGTACAATGCGTTTTCTCGCTTCATCGCTCCCACTTGCCTCCTAGAAACCCAGCGGGCAACGACTGATGCGCTTTTTCGGGTTTCCATTCTCGTCCAGCTCTACCATCTCTGCTAGCTTCTCGGGTGAAATAGGAGGGTGGCCAGGGGGGAGGACAATCTCTCCAGGAGCAGCATTGGCCTTCCGGTTTGAATACCTCAACATGCCATTCAGCACACCGACTGCACGCGCAACGGGTATAACGTTACTGTTAGTCCCAAGGTCACAGCTCAAACACTTCGGCAGCACAGCACGCACCGACAAACAGCACGGATCCCGTGACCATGGAGGGCGAGAACAGGCGCAGTTCGGTCACTGACGTCAGTTGGTCGTCCAGAGCCACCATCGCGAATGACACGAGCCCCGACAGGGCCACAGTGCAGACGCCAGACGCCGCCATCAACTGCAGCATTTCATCACTCTAGTTAGTCTTCACTGACACGACGGATGGGCAATAGACACCGCGATACGCACTAGAGACGCGTCCCCAGCCACGATAGAAAGTAGAGACGGCGATGGCTTCGCGGGAGGCTCCTCAGCAGCACTACCAGCCGCAGACTGCTTCGCTACCGCTCGCTGCTTCGTGGTCGCTGCGCTGCTAGATCCCAGATCGATGCCCATGTCTTCTCCTTGATCTGCTTTCAGAGTACCGTGCTGCTGCCGAAGTGTGCTGCCAAGCCAGCTTTTACTGAAGTTACAGTACCCTGAAAGTTTTTGCAGTTCAGTTGCATATATGATGTTTGATAGGTTAACCCATTTAGGAGAATGTCGCTTGCTCAAATCGCTTTTCAGTTCAACTTCAGTTGCTTCATGAGCGCTGCGATGTCCTGAGCAACTTCTTCGTCCTCCTTTGTTTTCACCGGCACTGCCTTGGCCTTCAGCACCCAATTGGCGGCCTCCTTGGTTCGCTTCATTTTCATGTAAGTCTGATCGCCAATACCGAGGAAAACAGAGTCAGTGGGTGAGCACTGCACAACACAGTATCAATCCAGACCTGAGCGAGTAGAAAAACATTCTTCTTCCAGAACCCGGGGCTGATTTCCTCTGAATCGACGCCACCACCATCATTACATAAGTAAGCTTCGAGCTGAGTTGCCTACCATCCGCTTTGGTGCGTAGCTTACCTGCTGCATGGAAATGCTGTACAGCTTCCTCATACGTAGC
This sequence comes from Phytophthora fragariae, assembly GCA_009729435.1. Taxonomy (NCBI): domain Eukaryota; phylum Oomycota; class Peronosporomycetes; order Peronosporales; family Peronosporaceae; genus Phytophthora; species Phytophthora fragariae. The sequence continues at coordinate 34,836 of QQOI01000077.1, read as the reverse complement.
AGTAGGGGGCGTGCCGAAGAGTGCAGCAGCAGCACGCTTCTCAATCCAAGTCATGTCAGCAAAGGCTAAGCACCATTGGCCCAGGATGTTGTGGGATGTGGCATCCGTTGGGTCCAGTTCGATTGCTCGCTGAATGTGGTCCTACGAAAAACAAACTTTAGTAAGAGTCTACCTGATGGGGGAAAAAATCTTCCTGCTCTTGTCCGCTTACCCGAATGACGTAAGCACCTGCGATCTTCTCCTTCAAGTCACGGAAGTTCCCCACCGTGCTGTTTCCACGACGGACAGCGTTCAGCATCCTTTCAAAATGAATTCTTTCGTATGCAGACTTACCTGGTCATAATGGCCATCCACTTGTTGGACGCTGCCGAATCGCTGTTTAAAGCGTATGCTTTCTCTGACTCAGCTAGGCCTTCAAAGGCTAGCGCTTTTTTCTCGTCAGGGTTGCTCTTCTCGTCAACGAGATAATTGCAGGCACGGGCCAAACGCCAGAGCTGCAGCACATGCATATTTAGGTCAGACTAAGCACCCGCACTAGTGAGATCATATCCCCATGCTTGTACGCACCATTTCGACACTAGGAGGGTATTTCGGCAACTCTGCTTTCAGATACTCTCGCGACTCAGTGTGCTGTTCCTGCTCAAACAGATCGTCGGCTCGCTTGATAATCGCCTCGATGTCACCAGGAACGCTGCTCTTCTCTTCGTCATCGCTGTTTGCAGCAGGAGCCGGACGTGATGTTTGCTGCCCGTCAGTTTTGGTAACTGCGGATGGGTTTGCGCCTGTTTCACCGGGACAGCATCAGTTAGTGGTATAATATGCGGTCTGTGGGGTCAAGCTGTACGAATCCCACCTTCATGCTGTCGGATAAGCTCGAAATCTCTTGCATCATGCGGGAACACTGCCTTATCCTCGAGAACTGGTACTTCTTGAGCCACCCTCGACGAGCGCGTGAAAAGCTCCATGCTGGCAGCTGCACGCAACACCAAAACAATGCGTCAGTATTGCTCAACCGTTCCACGTCTGCTTCACCAGCGTACCTGTAAAGATCCCGACGGCGACCCACATAAGAGGCTGAAACATCGGCAGCTCCACGAAAGAAACCACCTCGTCCTCGCTGTTCCAAGTGATGACCAGCGACACGAGGGTCACCAGCACCATGAGCATGAGTCCGAACATGGCCAGTAGCTGCAGCAAGCACCACAAACAGGCGGCAGTGAGTTCACCCGCAGCACAAGAAGAGCAAGCAAAGCACCGATCCAACTCCCAACCATGTTCCGCCCTCTATCGACCGCAACCAGCTGCTGCTCACTCGTCTGCTCCGCCTCCTCCTCCGCCTCCTCCTCCGACAGCCACTCGTAGTCCACATCCTCTCCCTCGTCCGTCTCTGCGGCTACATGCGCGTCTCCTTCCCCGCGGTCACGCACGCCTCTGGTCGCGAGCTTGTAGACGACCACCGCCGCCGTCGCGGTGCCCGCCACGGCCACCAGCGACCAGAACCAGCCGCGGTAGTTCGGCGTCATTTTCACACACTTCAAGTCTCCGATGAAACCTATCGGGTCTACTACTACCGAATCGTACTTAAAGAGAGAACTACTACTACCGAATCGTACTTAAACGGAGAATTGGGCTCCCAAATGTTTTGGGCCAAAACAGCCCACAAGTGATAGCGAAAAATGGGCGCGCGTGGGTCGGAGCGCGGCGGCGACAAGCCCAAGAAGCACCGGGACCGCGGCGTCAAGTTCAATGAGAAGCACACGCTCAAGTACGGGCTGTCGGTGTGCAGCCGCCACGCCAAGACGAGTGTGGTGGAGTCCGTCATGTGCAAGTTCTGCGTGGCGTTCGGCAAGGAGTCGGCGGCCGACGCCACGCGCAAGCGGCGCGCCACGGCCAACATCAAGTACTTCCGGCAGCCGTTCCGCGCCGACCACTACCTGTCGCACCTGGAGATCAACCACAAGCACAAATGGGCCGAGTACGAGCAGGCGTCCAGCCCCGAGAAGGAAAAGTTCTTCGCTGCGCACATCGAGGAGGGTACCATCAATTCCCTCGCAATGGTGCAGCAGCAGATAGTTAACGCTCAGACGGGCAGTGTCAGCTCTCCTGTGGTCGCTACGGTGCCCGTCGTGCAGCGTGTGGGGCCCGTGCGTCTGCCAGCCTCGGAGATCGAGAAGCGCGTCGTGGACGAGCTGGTGGGCGACATGTTCTTCAATGCCAGCGACGAGGACGGACTCTCGAAGGAGCAGGCGCTGGACGTGTTTCGTCGCAAGGAGGGGGCGGACAACTACGACATTTTGATCAAGAACCAGCGGCTGTACGACTTAGCCATCAAGTTCGTGGCCTGTGGCGCGTCCTACCGATTGGCCTCTCGCATGGTGCAGTGCACCAAGGAGGAGACCAAAATGGCGTACTACAGTGGCTGCTCGGAGCACCGGGTGGCGGGATATGTCCGTGCAGTGATTGCGAGTAATCTGCAGAAGATCGCGCTCATGATGCGGTCCTCGTGGGCGTATGCACTAGCCACAGATGCGGCCGTCCACCAAGGTACGTCGTACCTAGATATTCGCGTGCGCTTATGGCAAAATGGGGCGTTACAGGACTTCCATCTGCTGACGCTGCCCACGTTCGACCAGCACCCGGCGCCGTCGATAATGGAGCGCCTGGAGAAGTTCCTCGACATCATGGATGCAAATTGGCGCGGCAAACTGCTCGGCACGACGACCAACGGTGGCGTTAACACGGGGCGCAATACTGGGATGACAGGCAGCCAGCAGGGACTGTCAGCTCGACTTACGACGGTGGTGAATAAGTCTGCGTTCTATCTGATCTGGTGCGGTGTGCACCAATTGGAGCTGGTGGTCAAGAACTGCGTCGCGTCGTTTTGCCAGAAAGCATTTTATGATGAGCTGGTGTCGGTTTTAGCTACCCTACGCCAAGACCAGCAAAGCTCCCATCAAGAGGGCACATTATCTCCATTTGCCGCTGAAGTCATCCCTGACGTCACGACTGCGTTTTCCAGTACTCGTGGCTTTGCCGAAAAGCTCATGGTAGCCCTCAAGTGGCTGATGGAACACCGGCTAGCCATCATTCAGCGACTTCAGACCGTTTTCCCGACTTCGGTACCGTCTGCTTCGTGGTGGGTGTGCGTAGCAGTCGCTCACCGTGTGATGGCTGAGATCGCGTACTTTATGAAAAAGTTGTTGAGCATGGAGATTGGACCGAGTCGCGTGGGTGAGCAAGTTCAGGAGCTATGCAAGCTGGCGCTCATTATGGCGGACGTTGTTGGTGCGACGCGGGACTTGTGGGAATCACGAAACCCGGACGAAGCCTGCGCTGCTGGGTCCTTCCAACTGACTTTCCAGAACGCGCAGCAGTTTATCCAGAACGAAGGCGGTCCGCTGGCTATTGAGATGTTTGATACACTTCGCGGAGTTGAGCGGCTTCATATCGCCAAGTCTGTGGCGCGCTTTGTTGTGGATCTGATAGCTGGCGTAGCCACCATTGCCCAAGAAGGACGACACTACTGCGCCGAAGACGTGGGTGTGCTTGTAAATCCGCCCGTCGTAATGCCCATTGAAGTGTGCGAAATGGGGCAGGAGGCGTTCCTGAAGATCCTCTGTCAGCAGGAGGCGCGTTTGCGCGAGACTTTCTCGGACGACGAGATCAAAACCATTCAGAGCGAGTACGAAGAGTTCGTGTTGGCCGTGAGCCGCGAGCCAATTCTTGGCGGTGTGCTCAAGAAGCACGATCGAGACACGGATGTGTCCTTCGCCTGGTCCTGCGTCAACGGCCGGTTTCGCATGCTGCAGGAATTTGTAGGCGGCCTGGCATCGGTGGTTCCTGACATGTCTGCAGGCACCTTAGCGGCAGACCTGACTTGGCTGAACTGGGAGAAGCCGGACTATCGCCAGACGATGATCGACTTCTCGCTCGAGGGCATCCTGCACTCAAAGCAGAAGATGAAAGTGGAGCTGGTGGATGTTCACTGCAGTCTGCAGTCTGCAGCCTCGTCCACTGCGGACGGGAGCATGTTGGGTAGCTCACCTGCTACTCCGGACGTGGATCTCGCGTCCTCTTCTCCTGCAGCGGTAGCCGCAGCGTCGCTAGGTGCCAACTTGGTAAGTATACCTCTTACCACTGCAACGATGGTGATGCCACTGGGTATGCAGAGCACGATAACGGCGCAGGATATCGCGAGCCTCTCGGGCATGACAATGCCCAAGACGGGGCCCAGTAGCAGCTCAGGCGGCAGTGCCAACAGCACAGACCAGCACTATATGCTCGTGTAACAAATTGAATCTCCTGTTCCTGATCCATATGCCTGTGCTCTACACCACTGCACTGAGCAGTGCTCAGTGAGCACCACTTTGCGAAGACTACAGAATGATGGTGAAGGTCGTTCCGACAGCTTTGGCGCTGCTGTGCTTGCAGCTCGCGTGGCTGGCGCTTGGGAAGGAGGTCTTCAAGGGCAAGGCCACCATGTACGGCCTGAAGTCGGCGATCGGCGGAAGCTGCAGTGCGCGTATGGTGCCGTACGGCTTGAACGCGTCGCTCTTCGTGGCCATGAACTACGACCAGTACTACGAGTCGTCGAGCTGCAGCCGCTGCTTGTCCATCACGGGCGAGAGCGGCACCGTCACGGCCTTCGTTGCGGACCTGTGCTACGAGTGCGGATATGGCAACCTGGACCTGAACACGGCGCTGTGGTACGCGGTCGTCGGCGGGGACCCGCGCATTTCCGACATCTCGTGGTACTTCACGCCCTGCCCCGACGAGCAGGAGAAGTTTTGCTGGAAGGAGGGAAGCAACGCCCAGTGGTTCGCGCTGCAGGTGCCAAACTCGCGGGACGGCATCAAGGCGATGGAAATCAATGGCGTGGAAGGCGAAGTCATCGGCGTCACTTCGTTCTATCAGGTCTCTCCGTCCGACGCGATCGACCTCGAAAATGTAAAAGTCAAGATCACTTCCAACGAAGGCATCACGTCCAAGGTGACGCTCAAGCCCTCGGACTATAACAACTGCCCCATGACTGATGACTCCACTGCGGGAACCACGACCACAACGGTGATCACCGACACAACAGGGGCGACTACGCACCTTACGGCGTGGCAAGCGTACCGGCGCCGGAGGGTACACTTCTTCTAGCTCATAAGTTGTCTTGTACGCTCCAGCATTATGACCCATAGCCAAATTGTAAGCGACTGTGTTCTTCCTTACTTTTTGCTTCCCAATACCATTTCCACGCAAGCAAAGCTGCCAACACGGACGGAGACACGTGCAGGAGAATCCCTAGGACGTTTACATGTACCCTCCACTGCTTTAAACGTCCTTTTTGGATGATGAGGCAGTCTCCGCTGATGAAAATATAGCAGAGAGCCAATGCCATGAATCAGAGACTGGCGATGCCATACCAGGATGCCACCTCTCTAGATGTTCCTGTTCTAGTCAATAATCATTAGCAGCAAGTACCATACCAGCAAACAATGCAACGCAACGTACGATCATAATGGGGACTGTCTTAACGTACTGCGGAACGTCCACGAGAATGTGAATCTCGTCTTCGCCCGCGTCAGCTTCGTCTGGAAAGCCAAATGCAGCGTTTCGAATCCGAAATGTTGGGTTCATCTTGGAAGCATCGTTCATCAACGCGGTAACGTTAATTCCGTGAGGGGTTTCACCATCTTTCAACCGCTGGTCATCAGGGTCGGCGGATGAAAGCCAATCGCCGCTTCCTTTCGCGACGTATAGCGTTCGTTAGTTGGTCCGCAGGGAAATTATACATCTTCTTAACCTTGATCATATCCTTCAGGTGCCATACTTTCTTGAGCTCATCGATATCCACACCAAATCTCCGACCACCACGCACGTCAACGACTTCATGGCAACTTCGCGAATGCAGGGAGAATGAAGTTCTTTCAAGGAACACTACGGAAAAATCGCAGATTTCTCAAATATCTGCGACGTGTGATCGTAATCAGATTTGCTTTGCTCTGATAGATGTATCTGACGTTGTCATTACGTGTAATCTGATCGCCAACTACCCCTGGTGGTGCGCGTTGGTGTTCATGCCGCCGGTGAATGTGAACGGCACTTTGGCTAGGTTCTGCATGTTCTTCCTCCAGTTTTCGGTCATGTCGCTCATCTTGCCCTCCATTTCGGCAATCTTGCCCGCAGGCTTGCGCTGCATGCCCAAAGTCTCGAGGTATCCCGCCTGCTCGCTCTTCTTAAACCCCTTCATGCCCATGATGCTTTGGAAATCCTCCGCCGTGCCTTCGGGCCACATGATCTTGAAGCTTTCGACCAGCATTTCGTTCGGCGTGCCAATGAGCTTCAGCGCGCTCTCCACCTTCGCGATCTCGTTCGTGACGAACTTGGTGTAGCGCGACGGAATCGTTGCCGTGCTTGTCGATGAGGACGGAATCGCGTCGTTTGTCATCACTGGCAACTGAAGGAAGAGGGTCTTGAGCGCATACACATCCAGCAGCAGCTGCTGGGTGGCCACTTGGTTCACCTTTCGACACTTCATCACGGTCTGCAAGATCTTGGGCACGAAAGAGGCAGCGAACTTATCGCAAAAGTTGGTGAAGTAAAGTCCAGATAGCATTTGGCGCAGCACCGGCACGAATGCGCGAAGCTTCTCGCCCATCTGCGTCACGTATAGACTTTCGTCGCCCACTGCTTCCCATGCCTGCCAATTCACCTTCTGTAGCGCGGTGAGCTCGTCATCCAACGACGTCTCCAATCCAGCCACGATGCACTTCATCGCTGCAGCACCCACATCGTGGAATGTATCAATTTCTTGTGACAGCTCAATTGCCTCACTGAACGCCTTATCAATCTTGGCGCGAATGACTTCTTCAAGAGAAGGCAGTGTTTCCGCGCAGTACTCAGCCGTATTGATCACGAAGCACAGTTCTTCCTCCTGTTTATCACCAAGTTTTACCTTGGTCGTGGCACTACTGCTTGAGGAGTCGAGACCACCGGTGGTCCCCATCGAAGCAGCCGGCAGTTTGTCGAGGAGGCGCTGCGAGTATAGCTGGAAGCAGTGTTTAAACTCGTTCTGAAGGTCGAAGAACGTCTGCCCGTTAGTCAGCCCCGTGCACCGCTTAATCGAGTTACGGATGTACGCGAACATATTCACCGAGCTTGAAAATACGGGCAGCTGACCGTTTCGGTCCACAAGCTCGGCACTCATAACTTCGTTGATCATCTGCTCCATGTTCTTTCGCTCCAGGGCTACGTATGCCACCATGAAAGGGTCAAACGTGCGAGATATCATTCCGCGAATTGTTGGCAGACTCTGGCTGTTGTCGCCAGTGAGCTCGCCGTTCTTTTCCATTTCTTCCTCGAGCGCCTTGCGTTCCGCTTCACGTTTCTTACGACGATGCTTTCTCTTGATGCCTTCTGCAGAATGAGGATCAATAACCTCCCCGTTTTCGTCTAGTTCCATTTCCTCCTGCTCTTCGCCTTCTACGACCCCTTCGAACCGCTGAGCTGCATCGCGTTCAAACATTAGCGTTCGCTGCAAAGACTTGAGTAGCAGTGTAACATCCATTTCATCCGGAGTGTGCACACCAATCTGTGCAAGCAAATGTGTTCGCGTGCACTCGCAAAAATGGATGCACATTCGCCGGGCCATTCGCCAGTGCTTCGGGAATACGGCATTCAGGCGATCGTCGATTGCATTGAGCAAGTTGTAAAACCACGTATAGCGTGTTTCAGCTTGATGAAGACCAGCATACTCACCTCCTTCACCGTACAACCTCTCGTAGGACATCAGCTGCTCGTTACAGAATACGTGAATGAGCTTTTCGCGAGTCGCTTTCCCCAGCGCATCCACGACTGCACATGCCGCTGAGAGGTTGGCAAACACCGCCTTCCGCTCTTCTTCGGAGGGGAAATTTTCCTCTAAAGACTCCATCGTACCAATTGATCGAAAGTCGGCGAAGATCTGTCCCCCGAGCTCTTCCTGCAACGTACGCACAGTCTTGTGCAGCTCGACGATCTTGCCGACGTTAGTGTAGCCGTCGAAGTGCGTAAAGAGCTGGTTCACCGCTTCAAGTAGTGATGCCGCTTCACGGTAGTTGCGCTGGGAGGACATGAACTCCAGCTGGTCTACAGCGTTCACCAGCATGTGCAGACGCTTGAGGGCCGTGAGCGTGGTCTGCAGGTGGCGCTTGGCGTAGTCCAGCTGCTTGATGTCGCGACAGATCTCCTGCACCATGACCTCCGACTGTTCCGCCTTCCCTCGGATGTCGTGGATCTTGTGGAAAAGCTGCTGCGTCGCCATTTTGGCCTCCTTCAGATCCACGAGAGCCTGGTGGGCAGCAAGGCTCTGGTCCTGCGACGCCTGCGAGAGCGAGTCGTCCAGCTCTTTCATGCGCACGCGCAGGCGGCTCACGAAGTCTCCGATGTCGCCCAAGCTCTGCTCGTCCGGGAAGTTGCGGTTGATGAACTCGCGCGCGTCGAACTCGGGTCGGTCCAGCACGTCCTCCGAGGGCAGCACCTAGCAACGGAACCGGAGGTGAGGTCTATCCACTGGGCAAAGATCGCTGCAGTAAGCGCATCACCTTGGCTAGCGTATCTTCCACGTTCTGCGGGAGCTTCAGAGCGCTGCCCTCGTTGTCCGCAGGCTCGCGGCTCGTGGCCGAGGACGAACCGCGGCGCAGGATCCGCTCCATGTTCGGCGTAATGGTCTTTTGGCTCGAGTTTGGCTCTATACTCTTTATCGGCATATCCTGGATACAGTATGCAGCTAAGGAGTTTTAATCCGTCCAGAAGCCCGGATATCGGGACTCGGCTGAGCCGGCTGTACAGGATATCGGATACAGCTCAGCAGTACCACTCCGTTCCGCTATTATAGCACGCTAGAGGTACTTCGTAACCGGGTTTTACGAATTTCCCTGTGTTTTTTACGTTCTTGGGCTCAAAAGAAGCATAACGATCATACGGTTCTTTTAGTGTGGCGATTGCCACGGTCTTTGTATGCCCATAAAGTGAAAAAAGACAATAAGTTAGTAAAAAGGCCTCGGTCAAAGCCGTTTTTACAATCTGGATGGATTGTTAGTGGCTATTTTTTGTTTGACCATACTGAGCTCAAGTTGTTTATTGCGTGCTATTTTTCCGGAACAACCAAAAGAGTGGTACCGTGCTATAATAGCGGAACGGAGTGGTATACTTTTAGCACTGGAGGCTGAGTCGCAGGCTGCGACACCAAGGTTTCCCACACGCAACTTGGCTTCCGAAACGGTGGTTTCTTTTTCTCAGGTCGTCCTCGACCCCCACACTATCTGTGGGACCTACCCTATGCTAAGCTAAACCACTTGACTTTTGTATGTCCTATCAGACCTGAGAACGAGGTCCATAGTGTCCCCTATCCCTGCTCGAGATCTTTCCCTCGAAAATCTCCGCAAAACCTTCGCGGTGTATAGCAAGCCTCACCCTATACTTTCCCAACCCAGACGGATCTCTAGGGGTTTCGAGGAGCTCATTTTCCAATTGGATCGCAAACGAACAAGCACTCAAGAGCGCCAAGCAACAATGCAGATTTTCGTCAAGACGCTGACGGGCAAGACCATCACACTCGACGTGGAGCCGTCGGACTCGATCGACAACGTGAAGCAGAAGATTCAGGACAAGGAGGGCATCCCGCCCGACCAGCAGCGCCTCATCTTCGCCGGCAAGCAGCTGGAGGACGGTCGCACGCTGAGCGACTACAACATCCAGAAGGAGTCGACGCTGCACCTGGTGCTGCGTCTGCGTGGCGGAATGCAGATCTTCGTCAAGACGCTGACGGGCAAGACCATCACGCTCGACGTGGAGCCGTCGGACTCGATCGACAACGTGAAGCAGAAGATTCAGGACAAGGAGGGCATCCCGCCCGACCAGCAGCGCCTCATCTTCGCCGGCAAGCAGCTGGAGGACGGTCGCACGCTGAGCGACTACAACATCCAGAAGGAGTCGACGCTGCACCTGGTGCTGCGTCTGCGTGGCGGAATGCAGATCTTCGTCAAGACGCTGACGGGCAAGACCATCACGCTCGACGTGGAGCCGTCGGACTCGATCGACAACGTGAAGCAGAAGATTCAGGACAAGGAGGGCATCCCGCCCGACCAGCAGCGCCTCATCTTCGCCGGCAAGCAGCTGGAGGACGGTCGCACGCTGAGCGACTACAACATCCAGAAGGAGTCGACGCTGCACCTGGTGCTGCGTCTGCGTGGCGGAATGCAGATCTTCGTCAAGACGCTGACGGGCAAGACCATCACGCTCGACGTGGAGCCGTCGGACTCGATCGACAACGTGAAGCAGAAGATTCAGGACAAGGAGGGCATCCCGCCCGACCAGCAGCGCCTCATCTTCGCCGGCAAGCAGCTGGAGGACGGTCGCACGCTGAGCGACTACAACATCCAGAAGGAGTCGACGCTGCACCTGGTGCTGCGTCTGCGTGGTGGAAACTAAAGTCGTTGCGACTGGGACCAACTTGCATGCGATGGCTGCTGGATGAAGTAAGTTCGGTAGTTGCAAGGGTCCGACGATAATACTACCTCCATTCGGAAATAAACGACCGAATGAATTTAATTGGCAAAATTGCAATATGTATACCCTCCGCAAGTGGATACCTGCGTAATACGATATGCACGAGTATGTCATCATCTTGAAGAGGGATCTGCGGAGAGGTCCAGTTTTGAATCTCCCGCCCATTTCACTTCGCCAGTTCAAGCCAGAGTAGCAAGCGGGGAGGGCGGTGCCTGGAGGCTTTCGTTCCTCCCTTGGGAAGGACCAGGTAAGATCACGAATGGCGGCATCGCCCGGACGGAAATCTCACAGGAGGTGCCCATCCGTGTGTTTGCAGTGCTTGTGCGTATGCAGGACGTTTACAACGCGGCAGGATCAGTGCGAGATGAGCTAGATCAGGAAAGGGCTTCTGCTTAGGATTGATAGATCGTCGACCGGGTCGTAACAAGATGCTAGCCCCCCTCTTCCCCCCGCGCTATGCTAGAGAACGAAGCTTCTCGGCTGACATGCTCAGGGAGTACGCGCAAATATCTGTGCGCGCATCACATGCCGAGCCGCTGCACCTCGTGCAACAACAGCTGAAGTTGTGCTCCTGCTAGTGCAGGTCGCTGATGGTGGAGCAAACACACCACAGCTGATAGCGATGCATGCACGTCGTGTGATGAAGCCTGCCCTGCATGCTGCCTTCGTTGTGTTTGAACTCATTGGTACAAAAATGTGAGAGGAATGAGTTGGTACCAAAAATGTGAGAGGAATGAGTTGGTACCAAAAATGTGAGAGGAATGAGTTCAAACACAACGAAGGCAGCATGCAGGGCAGGCTTCATCACACGACGTGCATGCATCGCTATCAGCTGTGGTGTGTTTGCTCCACCATCAGCGACCTGCACTAGCAGGAGCACAACTTCAGCTGTTGTTGCACGAGGTGCAGCGGCTCGGCATGTGATGCGCGCACAGATATTTGCGCGTACTCCCTGAGCATGTCAGCCGAGAAGCTTCGTTCTCTAGCATAGCGCGGGGGGAAGAGGGGGGGCTAGCATCTTGTTACGACCCGGTCGACGATCTATCAATCCTAAGCAGAAGCCCTTTCCTGATCTAGCTCATTCGCTCATCTCGCACTGATCCTGCCGCGTTGTAAACGTCCTGCATCTCCACCTGCATACGCACAAGCACTGCAAACACACGGATGGGCACCTCCTGTGAGATTTCCGTCCGGGCGATGCCGCCATTCGTGATCTTACCTGGTCCTTCCCAAGGGAGGAACGAAAGCCTCCAGGCACCGCCCTCCCCGCTTGCTACTCTGGCTTGAACTGGCGAAGTGAAATGGGCGGGAGATTCAAAACTGGACCTCTCCGCAGATCCCTCTTCAAGATGATGACATACTCGTGCATATCGTATTACGCAGGTATCCACTTGCGGAGGGTATACATATTGCAATTTTGCCAATTAAATTCATTCGGTCGTTTATTTCCGAATGGAGGTAGTAGTAGATAGCACAGCTATCGAGTCATGAAAATATATGGTGGAATTCTTCTGGTATCGAATGTGTTGCTTGAAGAGCCATGCTCCGTTGGACAGACCGTTAACCGAAGTTGATATAAGCTTAGGTCTGCTCGACGATGAAACGCTGCAAGGCGCAGAGAGAAGTGTGTGTGTTGGCCGCAGATTAATCTAAGTTTGGTGACCAAAACTCAGTTTAAACTAGTTTAAGCTGCGGACAAAACTCACCGGGCTTCATACAGGACTACCGACGTATCGTAGACACAAGAGGCCGTCATACAGATAGCTTTGGGGGTAGAGTAGGACGTCATGAGTGATTATGAAAGCTGCATGATGGTGCATTATTAAGTTAATTCAGATCGTCTACGTTTAAACTGGGTACCTAGATACTCGTACGAGTACGTAGTCCAGGCAGTGATTCATTTGCTGCAAGCGGTTCTCTCTGCTCAACCGCGCATCGACCCTTCCTTGACTGACTTGCTCGTTTTGCTGCGTCGGCGTTGTCACTTGACAGCAGAGCGTCTTCATCCTCGTCGTCATCCGTGCATGAGTTGTATTCTGCCTGGCAGCAGATTCCAGTCGGTTCTTCATCATCCTCCTTCTCGACCTCCATTGCTTCTTCAAACTCCAACGGGCCCGAGATCACCTTCCGTGATGGCGTCACGCTGCGTCGATTCAATACAAGCCTACGGCGGTCTGCAGGATGGTGCATCGCTGCTCCATTGTACATGTAATGACGCATTAGCACACTTCCTCGCCAGCAACCTCGCCGCCGCTTGCTCACCTTCCGTCTTCTACAGCTGTTGCACGGGGTCTAGACGCTTCGTCGCCATGAAGAAGTGGCGGAGTGCGCGCGAGAGGAGTGAATGTCACTGTTCGTACTTAGTCGAGTTTTGAAATTACAAAAGTAGACGCATGGCGAGTTTTGTCAACAAAACTGGCAGAAAACTCGAATTTTATCTATTATAATACTCCCGGTTCGAACTAAACCGGCTCAAACTTAAATACTACTTCTAGTAGTACTATTAGAGTAATACTGCTATTAGTCTACTACTATAAAGTACTACTACTATGTAGTATTTTAATACTACTGTAGTAGTATAACGTACCACGTAGTATAACGTAATAGTACTTGAAAGAACAGGAAGTCGATGTTGGCAGTTGCTTAGAATGTATTTTTACCTTAATTTTTTTTGCCTCGCTCTGGTGAGACCATTTGGCGGGTGGTTGAGTCTTCGCTGCGCCCGACCACGTTATGAAGTCCGAGTCTGAGCTTAGCGATAGGGAGTGGCGACAAATGCGACGGCAAATGCCGAAGCTCGATTTTGAGCCGGTGCCGGAGACGCCTGCTCTACTTCCACGATCTCTCTACGGTGAGAGCGATAAGGAGCTAGAATCGATCTGTGAGGAACAGGAGAAGCCCGAGGAAACCCGTGAAAGCGCTTTAAGCGCTGAAGCAAGCTCAAACCATAACGACTCACCAACGAATCGCATGTGAGTGAGCTTATAAATCCCAAGTCGAGAATTCAACTGCTGAGTATATGTATTATGCAACTGCAGTGCTATGACGACCAGCTATCCCGACATCAACCAGAAGTCTTCCGAGAAGGTCACGATGAAAGTTCGTGGCGAGCTGCCTTCAACGTCGATGGCAGTATCCCCGCTGGTTACGAGCCGCTATCGTCCGCGAGAGAGAAAGCTTCCCAACAAGCCTGATCTTAACGATGCTGAGATTGCAATACTGGACGCCCAAATGGCAATGGCACAGGAGGCAACACGCCGCTCGATTATGGGTGCATATATGGAGCTTAGGGCAAAGAAAGCGAAGAACGAGGCTCTGGAGAGGACGAAGCTGTCAGCAGCACATATGAGCGACGTAGCAGTCCTACAAGTAAGTATTTTCACGTCTCTTCAGTCTCAGCTGGCTCAGGCTTGACGTATTATCGTGCTCGTAGAACAAGGTGGAGGAGCTGAAAATGCAGGTTGCTCAAGCAGAGATGCAACGAGAGCAACAAGCACAGTTGCTAGATCGCTTTTCGGAATTCTCAGCCAAACAATTGCACCGCTATGTAAGTTTCGGGTTCTTCTTCTACTTTAACTTATATCATCGATTAACTTGCCTTATGGTAGCAAATGCGCTGGAATGAAGATCGTTCGCTAGGAATATGCTTTCGCGGGTGGAGTACTGCAGCTCAACAAACGGCAGCGAAGCGTAATGCGCTTCGGCGCGTACTTGGGCAATGCTACAGGCGACAACTACTTGCAAGTTTTTGTCATTGGAAACAAAATTTCAATGCGTGTGTACTTCAGAAACAGATTCAAGAGCAGCGAGATCGGTACGAGCATCGCATCGTTGAGATGGCCAAAGAGTATCAGCTCAAAATCCACCAGGTATTGCTACATGCGGTGAGAAAGAGGAGACCTTGGGCATGTCTAACACGCATATACACCTAACTACACAGCTTCGACAAGAAATTGACGAGGCAAAATGTCAAGTAGCTGAATCACAGAAGTGTCGGCAAAAGCTGGAAGAAGACCTCCGGTTGATATTTTTGCGAGGTGTGTCAGCAATGAACATTGAGGCTTTAACAGCCTTTGGATCAAGCCACAAACAGAATCACAAGTTGGGCGCGCAGGAACAATTAATTCCACCGTCGCGTCATCACCACCCAAGCTCTATCCAAGCTACTACCCCTGCCACAAGCACAACCTCTTCTTCGTCCAAGAATGCTGTAGCCATCCAGAAGCCAGCTCCAGAAATCTCGCTAGAAGCAACAGTTCCTGCTCCCATTGCGAACCCAGCTTCAAGCTCAGTTCCCGCTCCCATCACGAAGCCGGAGTTAGGCTCTGTATCGGCAAATTCTTCTCGGGTGGTCCCATGCACCACTCGAACTACCAGGGAATGGCCCCGGTCTGCCAGCTCTTCTGGGCTGCGCAGCGCTGAAATGATTCGGCAGCACGAGTTGTCGTTGCCTGTTGGGCGTCAGTCTGCGAGTGTGTATCGTTCACACTCAGCTCTATCGCCAGCAAGGAAGAAATCGATTTCTCAATCAAGTGCCAAATACCAAGTGGAGATGCAGTACACGCGAAGTGCTGTGGCAGCCTCAGCGGCACGAGCGAGTGCAGACACTCGAACTCGACCAGTGTTGGTGACTCGCTCTCGAAGGTCGTAAAGCGAGTCTAATAGCCAAAAATGGACGGCGTTTCGCTTGCTTTCTTAGCTCCATTTCTGCGTTGGGACCTTACTAGGGGGTCACTACGTTGTGTTTCAAAGTTGAGCCCCAAATCGTGGGATGAACCGACAACAGGTCGGTAGTGAGGCGCAGCAACGCTCTCCATGTCTTGGACTTGGGGAGGGAGAATCTGAGGGAGGTATCGGTCAGCTTAGTACAGAGATTCTGGACGATGGCGAGGAAGAGGACGGAGTACGACTGCACTTTCAGCTACAACTCGTCTCCTGTGCTGTATATCTTAACAATTATGTGCGACTGACTGATCGCAGATTGACTTAGAAGGCTATGAGGACTACTTGGAGCGCTTGAAAAGGTAAACTAGTTCACAGTGCGTTATCCACAGTGACTTGCTTACAGGTATACTGGTTGTAGCAAGGCAGCAGTTCGTCCTTGCAGTGCGCGAGTCGTACGCCCATTGCCTACGGAAACGCCCCTATATTTGATGAGTAATGGAGACAATCCAGTGCCCACTAGACCTGCTCGACCGGTAAGTGCCCGCCCCCGAATGCGCACTACACCAAGAGATTCATCCGATGACCGCACCCTGAACGGTTCTCAAACGCGTGCAAGCAGTGCGGGGGTAAGGCGAAAGCGGCAAGGCGAGAGGCTAGTTCACGCTCGGATCCGAGCAGTATACAACGATGTTGGGCGATTCTCTGTTCCAGTAAAGCAAGTATCAGCACCTTATAGTGTGGCATCAGCTCTTAACAGCAAGAGCAAGGGTGTCCAAGACGCGGAAATACACGATGAATACTACAGACTACTCGACGCGGAGAGTGAACTGAAGGCGGTCTGTCTCCAAGAACAGCAAAGGCGAGTGAAGGCTGTTGCTCATGTGCGCCGCCTTGAAGAGATCATTGCGATGAAGGACAAGAAAATCGAGTCTTTGCTTCATGCAAAGGCTGTTGGTGCCGACAGAAGTCTGAGTTCCAGCAAAAGTGTCGTCCAAAGAGAAATGGCGGAGCGGGATCGTCAATTCCATGCTTTAGCGCAGCGACTGAAGCAGAAGATCTCCCAGCAGTCACAGCTACTCAGCTCCTATGAAGAAGCGATGCAATCTCTACGCAGTGGCATTAAGAGTACGAATCTCACAGAGCTCGAGGAGGAAAGAAGTCAGCTGTACCAAGAGTTGCGCCATCACCAGGAACTCTTAGGCCGGCAGCGTCTAGAATGGGAAGCCCATCAACAAAAGTTAATCGCATTCGCAGAGGCTGAGGCAAATAACAAGCTTCAGATCGCAAAGCTACAGCAAGACAACAAAATTATTGCTCACGAAAAGCGGAAGTTGGAGCAAGAAGTTGGGTTTCTAAAGTCGCGGGTAGAGCTGCTTCAAAGTAATCTGAACCTGGAGCAGCGCAAACGGACGTACGACCGCGATTTCAGTGACAGTGTTGGGAAACACGTGTCCTCGCCGCCAACGCAAAAGGTAATGCTCGCTCAAGCACTCGACGAGATGAAGAAACTCATGCGGAGGGAAACGATAGCCTCCATCAGACGTGAAAAGTTGAAATCGCCGAAGACGGGTACCATCCCGCCTCGGTCCGACAGTTTTGCTTCGCCAGTTATGACTGCTCCATCGACTGCAGCAACTTTTTCAGCCCCAAAGACCCCAAGTAGATCAACACTAGCTTCTCCAAAACCTCCTCGTCCTTCAAGTACTGCTTCTATCCGCTCGACCGTCACAACATCGCGGCCTCAAACTACGCAGAAGAAATTAAAAAATAGTGATCCAGCCACCAAGGTTGGTGTCATCGCTGAAACTTCTTCTCCCGCCGCCAATGCATCGCAGACCTCAAATTGTCAAGATCAAGACAAGCAGGTTAATGTGCATTCCGGGGCTGAGAGGGGACAGTCTGGCACCAAACCAGCAGATTCTGCTGAACAAGCCACTCGTGATGGTGTTCAGATATCCCAGCAAGAAATGCAGGAACGAATCGAGGATGAGGGCTCGAATCCAACTTGCCCACCAAGCAACCCCGAGCCCGATCCTGGCGGCGGCCAAAACTCTTTTGGCGGTGACGCTAGCCAGACCACAGATCAAATTGCAGATGAAGACATGGAAGTAATGCAGCAGCAAACACTTGCTGCCGTCCAAAGTGTTTTACGCTTTGATGTCGACGACGAATTCGACAGTGAACTGTCGGCAGATTTGCTGGACGACGCCCAGCATCCGATGCTCAGAAGCGACACTGGTTTAGCTATTGAAATGGCTGATGCAGCCCTTGACATCGTTGCTTCAAACGCAGAGGCGGGAATCAGTTCGAACACGGTTGAAGAGGGACCGAGAGAGGATCCCTCGCTAGATGATCTGTATCCTTCCGATTTCCTCGACACGGACGTCCAGGCCTCTATGGAGGATGAAGAAGAGAGCGACGCTAAAGAAGACATATAGGAGCTTAATCTACTTTCCGATTCGATACAGCTACTGGCTTCACTTGACTTTCAAGCGAGTAAAAGGTTTTCCATATTTGCGGTCTTGCTTCCTTTGATTGGAAAAGGTCTAATCGTTCACAGTCAAAACTCATGGGGTTTGTTTGCTGAGGTTTCCACGCGTGGGTCGACGTCCACGCGACTTTCCTCTTGGGCGCACATACACGGGCTCAAAGAACTCCACGTGTTTGCTGCTTTTAGTGTCTTCGGGTTTTGAGCGGTGACCCAACAACTTGAGAAACCCGCCACTGCTGTGAGAAGAAGGCGCCACTCCGTCGTCCGACTGGTTCTCCACTATTTCACGTTTGTTCTTGTCCACTCGCTCTTGCGCACGCTGGTGAATGAGCTCCAGATACATCTCGCCATCATCGGAATTAAATAGACGCGAGTAGTACTCGAACAGAGCTGCATTGCGAGTCTCGATCTTGGCATCATCTTTGGCTTCTCCGCTCTCGAGATGGACTAACAACTTGTTTTGGGCAGGAAAAGGCGCGATACCGGGCGGTTCTTGTGCCTGTTGATCATATTGTCCGTGGTGAGTGTGATGCATGTGCTGGTTGCTAGCAGCTCCCGCCTCTGCATTGTCTGTGCTTTTCTTCTTCTTCAAGCCGAACGTGTGCCGCACGAAGCTCGAGAGGGACGTAGGGGACCCTTTGGACGTGGAGGACACGGAGGAGCGCGACGCGGAAGACGAGGTCGACAAGAAGCTCTCGCGCCCAGTGAGCAGCCCGCCGTGGGGCTCCCCGTGCTTCTCTACGTAGAGCCGCACGAACTCGCGGTGCAGCCGCATGAGCGCCTGGAAGGAGCCGGAGAAGCCCAGACGCGTGTGGCTCTCCCGCGGCGAGCCCACGACGAGCTCCACGTAGTAGCGCACGCGGAGCTTGGTCTTCTTTTTGGCGTCCGTGACGTTCCTCTCCTCCTTGTCCGCAGTGACATCTAAGCCGACAGTCGTCCGAGCCATTATTGCGCTTGCTGGCAGATTGCAATTTGAGTGTTGTCTACCTAGTCTGGGGGGCGGTAATTTGGAAGCCAGATGGGCACAGAGAAATGTCCATCTGCGACGTGTGATGAAAGGAGCACAGCAGCTTCAACGTGTATTTGAGTTAAAGAGCAACGACGCTCTACGCAGACTGCTTTTCATCGTCGTGCACGCGATGCACGTCTACGATCCAGTGGCTCAGCTGCTTGACGCACGAGGCCAAGACGCTGTCGCCTTCGAACATGGACTTGTCGACGTCCAACTCCTTCTCGTAGTCGGCCTCGGTGGGTGCCTGGAGGAAGCCGCTGAAAGGCTCCTTGGTCGTTTCCGCTACCACTGAGCTAGCAGCACGCTCCTTCTGGTCGGTAACCTCGTGGCTATCCACCACGGAGGTGGACAAATCTACCTTCTTCATCTGCTGCTCGTAAATCATACGCTCCATCGTACCCGTGCTCACCAGTCTGTACACGTGCACAGTTTTGGCCTGGCCGATGCGGTGCGAACGGCACATGGACTGGCATGAAAGAAAGAAAGAAAAAGTAAGTTTCAGCAATGAATAGATAGGCCCACAAGGCAGTTAGTTGCTCACCTGGTGGTCGTTGGAAGGGTTCCAACTCACGTCGAACAGTACGAGTCGATTCGCCGCATGGAGATTGATGCCCTCTGCACCAGCGCGCGTTGACACCAGAAGTAACTTGACCGGCGACTCGGTCGAGCTAAAACGCTGTAGGGCAGACACAAAAGTGAAGCGTGTCAGTAAGCAGCTCTGTTTCAAGTGCTTTCGATCAGCACAATACCTGAATGTACTCCATGCGCTTAGCCCCATTCGTACTGCCATCAATCTGTAAGAACCACTCAGTTGATGCCGCACTTGAGACAGTGACAGTGGCAGCAGATTTCCGAGTGGCTGGGCCATTGCCGCCAGCTTGGTTCCGCCGTTTGCGCAAAATTCCAGCGGGGTCACGATTCGGGTGCGGAGCAATTCGTCGGCGCTTGACTTTGCTAGCAGTACCTCCTTGCTTCCGAACATTTGCTGCGTCGTCCGCGGCGCGCGATGGGCTGAAAGCACTTGTGCGCAGGAAGGCAGAAATCACTTTCAGCGTAGGCACGCTCTGAGAGAACACGACCACTTTGTCGCCACATGCGAAGCTCTCTTCCACTATGCGCAACAGCACGGCCATTTTACCACTATTTTCCAGCACTTCTGTACGATACATGCTCGCCTCCGCCTGCGACGATGATACCCTTGTAGTAGGGGTGTCCGCTTGGAGTGCTTGCCCGATTTCGCTGTCTCCGAGGATGACAGAGCGTGCCCAATCGTAAGACTTTTGTGTGTTCGTGAGCTTTTGCCGCTTCCTACGCCTCTGCGCAGCAGCAATCTGCCGTTTTTCCTGCAAACGCTCTTCGCTCTCCCATGCCCAGCCACTCGAATCGTCTAGCGCTAGCAGATCATCATTGGATTCATCGTAATCCTCCAGTAGTAGTGCAGAACCGTCTTCCTGTGACGGGCAAAGTTTTGAATAGATAATATCCGGGTGGTTCATCACCTGTAGCAACGCAGCGTATGCCGTCAAAAGGTCAGCGGTGGCGGCACCAGGGGAGCCGCTGTCGCCGTAAGAATTGAGGAAGTCACAGTACAATTGATGCTGGGCTGGGGAGAGCTTGCAATACAGGATCCACTCCATCTTGGGTGGCAGCTGAGATCGCAGCAGTGCTTTACCGCGGCGAAGCACAACGCTCTGTAACCGCTCAATCAGTTCTTGAGAACGAGCTGCATTCCCCTCCATAATAGGTCGCTCGTATTTCACACGGAACTCCTCGTAGCTACCAAGAAACCCCTCCCGTGCAAAATTGACCATGCACCAGTACTCAGACAACGAGTTCTGCACAGGATAACCGGTAAGCACCAAACGCCGGGGGGATTGGATCTGAGCTACACTTTGGCAAAGCAGCGAGCTTGGGTCCTTCATTCGGTGGCCTTCATCCATAACTACAAGATCAGCACCAGGGGCACACAGCAGCCGTCGAAACTCACGCGCTGTACGCTGCACTTTGGCCGACTCCTGAGCAGAGACGCTGGTGATTTCCATCGTCGCAGAAGCCATGCGTGATAACACTCGAATAGATGAGTCTCCCTCGGAAGAGCAGCTCACTGGTGTAGTTGTTGGGTTCAGTAACCCACGAAACATTTCGTACCCCATGAGCAGCACACCCCCGGTGCGCTTCCATCGCTGTAAAAGCCGCAGTCGTCCCGCAGTGGTGCCCTTTGTCGAGGTAGAATCCAGCGTCAGTACAGGACATCGGCCACACGCCTCAGCTCCCAGCCACTTTTTAAACTCCGAGTCCCAGTTCGGCAAGCAAATTGCAGGGCAGAGTACCAACACCGACGCCGGTGGCTCATCATCCTCTCGAGTCTTGTCTTGCTCTTCCACTGCTTGCAACTCCTTCTTGTTTGTATGGGAATTCTGAGACTCATCCTTCTTGCTGCGCCGCCTTTTTGCCTCAATATCATCCACTAGGAACGAATAAATAACCGTAATGACTTGCAGTGTCTTGCCGAGTCCCATATAGTCTGCTAGAATGCACCCACGACCAGCAGTCACGTGAGAGTGCAGGAACCGAACGCCTTCCACTTGGTGGGGCTTCAACAGGGGCTTGATCTCTCGCGCGATCCACACGTCACCTTCTCTCTTCTCTTGGCTATCGGAGCCAAGTCGCACGCGCCCGTACTCGTCTGTCTCCTCGTCGACAACGGCTTGGTCCTGGTCCGACGCCAGCGGGCTTGCAGCCTCCACACTTGTGGTCTCGTCGTCTCCGGCCACCGCGAAATCGTCGTCGGCGGGGCAAATGCAGGGCAACATCATGCAGCTCATGCACTGCGAGGTGGCATCTGCTGCGAATAGCTTGCGTAGCTTCGCTTTCGCCTTCGCGGCGCCAGTGACGCCGGAGATTTGCGCACTCGGTACCTCCGCTGAAAAATCTACAGCGTCCTCGACGTCGCCGACGCAGATGCATGGCAGCAGGCCACAAGTGCATCCGTTGCCGCCCATGTTTGTGGTCGTGTCTGCTGCTGTACCAGTGATGGATGGATCCCTCCGTGTTTAACTATGTCATTCAATCGGGGTTCATAGTGACTTCGTTATGCTGTGCCCTGTAACGTATAATACCGAATAGTATACCGTACAACTGTACCGTATTTCGCATGTTCTCTATTTTACCCAATCAGTGCCGCATATCAATGGACACCGTAGCATCGCATGTTGAGAGATGCGCTCAACACCAGTCACTGCAGCCGCGCCATTCAGCTTTCCGCGAAAGCTCGCATCAGGATAAAGCCGATGAGTAGCCCCGCGCTCGTTGGAAAGGGCCGCCAGCAGTCTAAGCTTACGACCAAGAGTATATGAGTCCCTTTTAAACAAAAGTATCATTATAATTTTTTAAGGTTTTTTGCTAGAGCCGTTTAAAGACGAGTGGCTGGTCAGCTGGCTGCTCTCACGCTTTCGAGAAACGGGCAAAACAAAAACGCCGTTGTGCTCAAGTACCTCTGACGATGGCCGGTGCGCCTGATTCCGACTACGAGTCCGACACGTGCGCTCGCGAAGACGAGTTCCTGGGCGGCGAGAGCGACGAGGGGTCTACTGATGGATGCTTAGAAGCACCGGCGGCCACTAACAGCGTCGGGGACGGTCTACTCACGCCCGCTGCCGAAGCCATTGACACCTTCCTGCAGATCCAGAAGCTGGGCGCGTTCGCCTGCTGCAAGAAGGTGTGCCTATCGGGAAAGCAAGAAGAGCTACATCGTCTGCTTTCGTCTCGCTCACGCATGAGCAAAGATGAAGCTAAGGTTTCTCTCAACACCACGTTGGCAATGTGCTCCTTGTTTGCCGACGGCAAAACGACACAGCTCAAGAGACAAAAAGTCGTCCATCAAGACAGCGCTGAGTGCAGTGATGAAGGACGCGCGCTAATCGCGCGGCAGAAACCTCGCCAGCGTTTCGCGTACTACGCTCCTTACGTTGGGGGTTTATGTAAAAAGGCTTTTGAAAGTCTATTTAGCATTTCGCACCGAACGTTGCACCTCTATCGCATGCAGATTCAGAGTGGGGGCATTTCAGCACGGCGACATGGAAACCATCAGAACTCGAACTCGAAAGACATAGATGAGAAGACGCTCGAGGACTGGATTTACGATGTTGCCAATACGATAGGAGACGTGGTGCCTGTTCGGACCCGAACAAAGAGGATTATTAGCGGTGTGGAGCGTCGCTACTATTCTTTTGATAAATACGTGCTGTTGCCGAGCCACTTAACGTGGGACCAGCTACATACGAATTTTCTGACATATTTGGACGACAACTATATCGACACTCCACGTCCTTCGGCTTCGAGCTTCAATCGCATCCTGGCAAAGCGGTGCCCCAAAATTCGAATTCGATCCCCGCGCAATCAGGTCTGCGATGAGTGCGCAATCTACTCAACTAGACTCGGATCCAGCCCTGATGTTCAAGATGCGGAGCTAATGGCAGAGCATGTTCAGGCGTCGAAGGCGATGCGGTGAGTCAACTGAAAACTGTATGGTACTATTGATAAAGCCTAACGTTTTTTACATTTGTTATAGTGATGAATACGCAGCCGACGTTTCCCACGCTAGCCCCAGCAATCTCGTTCTCATCATGGACTACGCACAAACCTCACCCTTCCGCTCACACCAGACACCCCATCCAAGTGGTACTTCCTATCACTCGTGTCTGTTTCGATGTTTGGTATATACTGTGCAAACGATGAATCTAACTTCAACTATCTCTACAGTGAGATGAAAGGGGGTAAAGGGCCGAATGAAGTCATCAGCATGTTGCGGCACATCTTGCAGCTTCATCACATGTTCGATTCTACTGTGGAATCTTCAGGCGAACATCATGCCGAAGAGATGAAGGTCACAGTGTGGTGTGATAATTGCGGAGGTCAAAACAAAAACTCTTACGTCATCTGATTTCTACTGCTGCTTGTGGACTGTGGAGTCGTGATTGAAGCCAACCTGAAGTTCTTCCAGAAAGGCCACACCAAAAATGCCTGTGACAGAGGTTTTGCGCATATGAAGCGGCGCCTCGCGCGTGTCTCTTGTTGGAACATGGAGTCTCTAGTGAGCGCGGTGGATTCTGCTTCATCCACGAGCGTTACTGTCAGCTGGGAAGACGAGAACTCTCAATTTTGGGATTTTAAATCATTTTTGAGCACTCGGTACCGCAAAGTAGTTGGTATTCAAAAGTATCAGATTTTTACCGTGAAGAAGAGCAACCCTGGAAAAGTTGAAGGTCGGCGCACGCCGACATCGGACCCCCAAGAAGTAAACGTGCGCAAGGGCAAACCTGGTAACAGTACCATCCTCCTTCGTTTGCGGATGTCATGGCGTTAGTGCCGAAGCTGAAGGACCCCCCCCCACCCAACGTTGAAAAGAAGCTGGACATCCATGAAAAGGTGCTCCCGTTTGTGCCTGCAGAGTACGCGAATGACCCATTATACCAAAAACCGACGGCTGTAGTGGAGAGCAGCGCCAAAAAGATCAAGCACAACCGCAGAAAGAGGTATGCGGAACGAAAGAAGGCGAAGGAGGCGGAGAAGGAGCAGGAGGCGGAGAATGAGCAGGAAGGAAATGAGGCGGTGGTGTACAGTGCGCGCCGAAATTATAGCCGCACCTGAAAATTCGTTTTCTAGTGCCGCCACTTGTGCTTTTACAACTAAGTGAGCGTCTAAGAGACGGCTTAAAGCGATGGAAACCCCATGCAGCAAGCAGAATAGAGAAAGCTAGCGCGGTTCAGGAGCAATCGCAAAAAAACCAAATTTGGGTCGGGTCAAAATTATAGCCGCACTAAGCAGTTTTTTATTACGGCAGGTAATAAACAAAACTGAATGGGCCAAAATGGTAATAAATGCATTATCTGAATAGCCCGAAGCGAGGCGGTTTCGAGACCACTCTTGGTTTCTTGGGGAAGGCGGCCAACATGCCGTGAGGCGGCCAGTTCAGCGAGGAAGCGTATGTCAAGACGAAAACCCACGTTAAAGCCGGCAGAAGAAGCCGAACGACTGCGGAGCGGGCTGGTCGTGACGAGAAGGCTATCGAGGACCACTGGAAGCGCGGCAAGGCAGCTTCGGCGACCAAGAAGACAGGAAGAAGGCCGAAGATAGCTGGTCAGGAGGAAGGACGTGTTGTTCAGCGAGCTATTGTGCAAAAATTATCAGCGAGGGAGACAAGTGGCATGCTCTCATGCCGTCCTAGGTAGCCCACGGTGCTGTGCGTACTGCGTATCAGTCGCTACATCACAAATTGTCCGCGCGAACCCGCCCCAACCGTCAAGCATCGCCACAAGAAGACGAGGGTGACTTTTGAGGAGCATCGCGCTAGCAAATGGGACTTCTAGCACCGGATAGTGTTTAAGGGTGACACGATATTCCATTTAAACGGCCCTGGTGGCCTCCGTTTCCCTTCACAAGACTTACAAGCTCCGCCAAAATGATGTCGACGCGGGTTAACGGTGAGGGAAGCGTCATTTTTTGGGCAGGGGTGAACTGGCACGGCACAACCAGCCATGTCTTCGTAAAGAGCAAGCAGAACTCTATCAAGTAGCCTAGGCCGCTGTTCAAGATGTTACTTCCTTTTATAAGAGAACCGCAGTCAAAGTTCGGTAATTTGACCGCGATTTTCCAATAAAATAACACCTCTATACATTCATCGAAGCTCATTGAGGTCTTTCTAGCTGCTGAAAACATTACGACGCAGTCGTGGCCGATTAAAAGCTCCAAACTCAACATCATAGAGAACGTGTCGGCCTTCTAGCTCACCGAGTGTATGCAAATAGTCGCTAATTTGACAAACCCTCCGATTTTATCGCCCAGATCAAGTGCGAATGGCCTCGAATTGATCCGACTTACACTAATAAGTTAGTACGAAACATGTCGAAAAGGTTGGAAGCAACGCGGTTGCTGAAAGGTGTCAAGACGAGTTTCTAGAGTAATTTGAATGCAGGTCTTCATAGTGCGGCTATAATTTTGACCCGACCCAAATTTGGTTTTTTTGCGATTGCTCCTGAACCGCGCTAGCTTTCTCTATTCTGCTTGCTGCATGCGTTTTCTATTGCTTTAAGCCGTGTCCAAGACGCCCAGTTTGCTGCAAAAGCTCAGGTGGCGGTTCTTGAAAACCATTTTTCAGGTGCGGCTATAATTTCGGCGCGCACTGTAGGTAGCTGTGATAACTCTTAATGATACTATTGTTTAAGGATAAACATTTTAATGATACTTTTATTTGGGAGTGAAATCTCTAAATTAAGAGCGGCGGTAACGGTTCGCTAGATTTGAGACGGTTCTAAGCTGAATTAGATTCTGGTAATAGCGCCATTCGAAAGATCAGTCTTTTTACTTTCCAATCGATGAAAAAACAAGAAATTGGAAAATATTTTTTGGTGGGGGGTTCTTGATGCTGACTTGGATAGCGTCGTCAATTTTGTAGCTTTGTGGGCTCTGAAACCGCCAAACCGGAGCCAAAGGACCATATTAAGACCCTGTACAATCTTTTGAAAAACCTCAAAACGACCGTAATGATACTTTTGTTTAAAAGGGACTCATATCATTGTCGAAGAAATTTCAATTTCAAAATTTGTCGTATTTCTGGTTGAGTGCCCCTGCCGCAATGTTGTGGTCTTTTGGCAGGAGCGTGATGGCCCGAAGACCAGCAGGAGCAGCGAAAAAGGCATTGGAATGAAGCAATCTGTCGCCACCTGGGCGTCCTCGTAAGAGGCAATGGATTGCGCAGAATTCAGAAACTCTTAGCGCGCTAACTATTAAAAATGCCTACAGAAAACGCGGCTTTCAGTTCTACCTAGTTCTAGTATCGTTGATTTTAGAGCTCCAGCAGCTTTCACTCTTCAGATGACAGCAAACTGGATTGCATCGTAGAGAAAGCGTTCGTATACATAATACATAATATGTATACGAACGCTTTCTCTAAGATGCAATCCAGTAAAAATATTAGTTTTAGTGAATATCACATTTTAAAGGTTCCTAAAACCTGGTGAACATGACATGCAGCTCTCTACATGCGAAATACGGTATGTACCGTCAATTTTACATATTACGCCGTGCGATTTTGACACATGTTCCAGAACACGGCGCGAAAGAACTGGCATGTGATAACGCTCTCGTTTTTCCATTTCTTGAGGTGGCTCCCACACAACAAACAGTTCTGGCGGCCTACCTCATATGGTAGAGCGCCCACTTCGCATACAAGAGGTAGGGGGATTGATACCCCCAGTGTCCACTTTTTACGATACACAACACTCTTTACGAGCAGGCACTTTTTACGCGCCTCGCGCTGCTGCCTGCCTGTCTACCAGCCCACGTACTCGCGTGCAACCGCCTGACTGCGTGGTGTTGGCCTATGCTGAAATTTGTTCATTCTTTTGGCCGATCGAGTGAGGCAAACGGCCAACTTGCCGGCACGGGATTCCACGCGAGCTAGAACACTGGAGAGAGCGGAGACACAACTCGACTGATCGGGAGGACAATACGTCAGAGCAGTCTGCTGCTGTCGCGGTCCGATTGGAAACTGCTCGACTAGCCGGCATGCCGGCTGTATTATTAGGGTTCAAGCCGGACAGCGGTTGCTGACGTTTGAGCAGCCGGCCCAGCGACCGGATGCGTCGGATGAGGCTGGTTGAGTGAAGCCGGCAGACGGTAGAGGTGGCGGAGCAAGGAGAGAAGGCAAGGCATGGATCACTGGCGGCCGCGCTGACGTTGTTGTTCTGATGGAGTCTACGAGCGTTGTTAGACTTGTTTGGTGTTTCGTTTGTGATGTGTGGATGTATGGAGTTGCGGTGGTGTGCGTGGGTGGTTTGTTTTGTGTGTTTTGGCGTGATTTTGTGTGGGTGCGTTGTGTGCTTTGAGCGCGTCGATTGCGCTGCGGTTTGGGTTGATGTCTGGGCGCTTAGCTCAAATGGTAGAGCGCCCGCTTCGCATGCGGGAGGTAGGGGGATTGATACCCCCAGTGTCCACTTTTTACGATACACAACACTCTTTACGAGCAGGCACTTTTTACGCGCCTCGCGCTGCTGCCTGCCTGTCTACCAGCCCACGTACTCGCGTGCAACCGCCTGACTGCGTGGTGTTGGCCTATGCTGAAATTTGTTCATTCTTTTGGCCGATCGAGTGAGGCAAACGGCCAACTTGCCGGCACGGGATTCCACGCGAGCTAGAACACTGGAGAGAGCGGAGACACAACTCGACTGATCGGGAGGACAATACGTCAGAGCAGTCTGCTGCTGTCGCGGTCCGATTGGAAACTGCTCGACTAGCCGGCATGCCGGCTGTATTATTAGGGTTCGAGCCGGACAGCGGTTGTTGACGTTTGAGCAGCCGGTCCAGCGACCGGATGCGTCGGATGAGGCTGGTTGAGTGAAGCCGGCAGACGGTAGAGGTGGCGGAGCAAGGAGAGAAGGCAAGGCATGGATCACTGGCGGCCGCGCTGACGTTGTTGTTCTGATGGAGTCTACGAGCGTTGTTAGACTTGTTTGGTGTTTCGTTTGTGATGTGTGGATGTATGGAGTTGCGGTGGTGTGCGTGCGTGGTTTGTTTTGTGTGTTTTGGCGTGATTTTGTGTGGGTGCGTTGTGTGCTTTGAGCGCGTCGATTGCGCTGCGGTTTGGGTTGATGTCTGGGCGCTTAGCTCAAATGGTAGAGCGCCCGCTTCGCATGCGGGAGGTAGGGGGATTGATACCCCCAGTGTCCACTTTTTACGATACACAACACTCTTTACGAGCAGGCACTTTTTACGCGCCTCGCGCTGCTGCCTGCCTGTCTACCAGCCCACGTACTCGCGTGCAACCGCCTGACTGCGTGGTGTTGGCCTATGCTGAAATTTGTTCATTCTTTTGGCCGATCGAGTGAGGCAAACGGCCAACTTGCCGGCACGGGATTCCACGCGAGCTAGAACACTGGAGAGAGCGGAGACACAACTCGACTGATCGGGAGGACAATACGTCAGAGCAGTCTGCTGCTGTCGCGGTCCGATTGGAAACTGCTCGACTAGCCGGCATGCCGGCTGTATTATTAGGGTTCGAGCCGGACAGCGGTTGTTGACGTTTGAGCAGCCGGTCCAGCGACCGGATGCGTCGGATGAGGCTGGTTGAGTGAAGCCGGCAGACGGTAGAGGTGGCGGAGCAAGGAGAGAAGGCAAGGCATGGATCACTGGCGGCCGCGCTGACGTTGTTGTTCTGATGGAGTCTACGAGCGTTGTTAGACTTGTTTGGTGTTTCGTTTGTGATGTGTGGATGTATGGAGTTGCGGTGGTGTGCGTGCGTGGTTTGTTTTGTGTGTTTTGGCGTGATTTTGTGTGGGTGCGTTGTGTGCTTTGAGCGCGTCGATTGCGCTGCGGTTTGGGTTGATGTCTGGGCGCTTAGCTCAAATGGTAGAGCGCCCGCTTCGCATGCGGGAGGTAGGGGGATTGATACCCCCAGTGTCCACTTTTTACGATACACAACACTCTTTACGAGCAGGCACTTTTTACGCGCCTCGCGCTGCTGCCTGCCTGTCTACCAGCCCACGTACTCGCGTGCAACCGCCTGACTGCGTGGTGTTGGCCTATGCTGAAATTTGTTCATTCTTTTGGCCGATCGAGTGAGGCAAACGGCCAACTTGCCGGCACGGGATTCCACGCGAGCTAGAACACTGGAGAGAGCGGAGACACAACTCGACTGATCGGGAGGACAATACGTCAGAGCAGTCTGCTGCTGTCGCGGTCCGATTGGAAACTGCTCGACTAGCCGGCATGCCGGCTGTATTATTAGGGTTCGAGCCGGACAGCGGTTGTTGACGTTTGAGCAGCCGGCCCAGCGACCGGATGCGTCGGATGAGGCTGGTTGAGTGAAGCCGGCAGACGGTAGAGGTGGCGGAGCAAGGAGAGAAGGCAAGGCATGGATCACTGGCGGCCGCGCTGACGTTGTTGTTCTGATGGAGTCTACGAGCGTTGTTAGACTTGTTTGGTGTTTCGTTTGTGATGTGTGGATGTATGGAGTTGCGGTGGTGTGCGTGCGTGGTTTGTTTTGTGTGTTTTGGCGTGATTTTGTGTGGGTGCGTTGTGTGCTTTGAGCGCGTCGATTGCGCTGCGGTTTGGGTTGATGTCTGGGCGCTTAGCTCAAATGGTAGAGCGCCCGCTTCGCATGCGGGAGGTAGGGGGATTGATACCCCCAGTGTCCACTTTTTACGATACACAACACTCTTTACGAGCAGGCACTTTTTACGCGCCTCGCGCTGCTGCCTGCCTGTCTACCAGCCCACGTACTCGCGTGCAACCGCCTGACTGCGTGGTGTTGGCCTATGCTGAAATTTGTTCATTCTTTTGGCCGATCGAGTGAGGCAAACGGCCAACTTGCCGGCACGGGATTCCACGCGAGCTAGAACACTGGAGAGAGCGGAGACACAACTCGACTGATCGGGAGGACAATACGTCAGAGCAGTCTGCTGCTGTCGCGGTCCGATTGGAAACTGCTCGACTAGCCGGCATGCCGGCTGTATTATTAGGGTTCGAGCCGGACAGCGGTTGTTGACGTTTGAGCAGCCGGCCCAGCGACCGGATGCGTCGGATGAGGCTGGTTGAG
This sequence comes from Phytophthora fragariae, assembly GCA_009729435.1. NCBI lineage: Eukaryota > Oomycota > Peronosporomycetes > Peronosporales > Peronosporaceae > Phytophthora > Phytophthora fragariae. The sequence continues at coordinate 4,539 of QQOI01000077.1, read as the reverse complement.
TGAAGCCGGCAGACGGTAGAGGTGGCGGAGCAAGGAGAGAAGGCAAGGCATGGATCACTGGCGGCCGCGCTGACGTTGTTGTTCTGATGGAGTCTACGAGCGTTGTTAGACTTGTTTGGTGTTTCGTTTGTGATGTGTGGATGTATGGAGTTGCGGTGGTGTGCGTGGGTGGTTTGTTTTGTGTGTTTTGGCGTGATTTTGTGTGGGTGCGTTGTGTGCTTTGAGCGCGTCGATTGCGCTGCGGTTTGGGTTGATGTCTGGGCGCTTAGCTCAAATGGTAGAGCGCCCGCTTCGCATGCGGGAGGTAGGGGGATTGATACCCCCAGTGTCCACTTTTTACGATACACAACACTCTTTACGAGCAGGCACTTTTTACGCGCCTCGCGCTGCTGCCTGCCTGTCTACCAGCCCACGTACTCGCGTGCAACCGCCTGACTGCGTGGTGTTGGCCTATGCTGAAATTTGTTCATTCTTTTGGCCGATCGAGTGAGGCAAACGGCCAACTTGCCGGCACGGGATTCCACGCGAGCTAGAACACTGGAGAGAGCGGAGACACAACTCGACTGATCGGGAGGACAATACGTCAGAGCAGTCTGCTGCTGTCGCGGTCCGATTGGAAACTGCTCGACTAGCCGGCATGCCGGCTGTATTATTAGGGTTCGAGCCGGACAGCGGTTGTTGACGTTTGAGCAGCCGGCCCAGCGACCGGATGCGTCGGATGAGGCTGGTTGAGTGAAGCCGGCAGACGGTAGAGGTGGCGGAGCAAGGAGAGAAGGCAAGGCATGGATCACTGGCGGCCGCGCTGACGTTGTTGTTCTGATGGAGTCTACGAGCGTTGTTAGACTTGTTTGGTGTTTCGTTTGTGATGTGTGGATGTATGGAGTTGCGGTGGTGTGCGTGCGTGGTTTGTTTTGTGTGTTTTGGCGTGATTTTGTGTGGGTGCGTTGTGTGCTTTGAGCGCGTCGATTGCGCTGCGGTTTGGGTTGATGTCTGGGCGCTTAGCTCAAATGGTAGAGCGCCCGCTTCGCATGCGGGAGGTAGGGGGATCGATACCCCCAGTGTCCACTTTTTACGATACACAACACTCTTTACGAGCAGGCACTTTTTACGCGCCTCGCGCTGCTGCCTGCCTGTCTACCAGCCCACGTACTCGCGTGCAACCGCCTGACTGCGTGGTGTTGGCCTATGCTGAAATTTGTTCATTCTTTTGGCCGATCGAGTGAGGCAAACGGCCAACTTGCCGGCACGGGATTCCACGCGAGCTAGAACACTGGAGAGAGCGGAGACACAACTCGACTGATCGGGAGGACAATACGTCAGAGCAGTCTGCTGCTGTCGCGGTCCGATTGGAAACTGCTCGACTAGCCGGCATGCCGGCTGTATTATTAGGGTTCGAGCCGGACAGCGGTTGCTGACGTTTGAGCAGCCGGCCCAGCGACCGGATGCGTCGGATGAGGCTGGTTGAGTGAAGCCGGCAGACGGTAGAGGTGGCGGAGCAAGGAGAGAAGGCAAGGCATGGATCACTGGCGGCCGCGCTGACGTTGTTGTTCTGATGGAGTCTACGAGCGTTGTTAGACTTGTTTGGTGTTTCGTTTGTGATGTGTGGATGTATGGAGTTGCGGTGGTGTGCGTGGGTGGTTTGTTTTGTGTGTTTTGGCGTGATTTTGTGTGGGTGCGTTGTGTGCTTTGAGCGCGTCGATTGCGCTGCGGTTTGGGTTGATGTCTGGGCGCTTAGCTCAAATGGTAGAGCGCCCGCTTCGCATGCGGGAGGTAGGGGGATTGATACCCCCAGTGTCCACTTTTTACGATACACAACACTCTTTACGAGCAGGCACTTTTTACGCGCCTCGCGCTGCTGCCTGCCTGTCTACCAGCCCACGTACTCGCGTGCAACCGCCTGACTGCGTGGTGTTGGCCTATGCTGAAATTTGTTCATTCTTTTGGCCGATCGAGTGAGGCAAACGGCCAACTTGCCGGCACGGGATTCCACGCGAGCTAGAACACTGGAGAGAGCGGAGACACAACTCGACTGATCGGGAGGACAATACGTCAGAGCAGTCTGCTGCTGTCGCGGTCCGATTGGAAACTGCTCGACTAGCCGGCATGCCGGCTGTATTATTAGGGTTCGAGCCGGACAGCGGTTGTTGACGTTTGAGCAGCCGGCCCAGCGACCGGATGCGTCGGATGAGGCTGGTTGAGTGAAGCCGGCAGACGGTAGAGGTGGCGGAGCAAGGAGAGAAGGCAAGGCATGGATCACTGGCGGCCGCGCTGACGTTGTTGTTCTGATGGAGTCTACGAGCGTTGTTAGACTTGTTTGGTGTTTCGTTTGTGATGTGTGGATGTATGGAGTTGCGGTGGTGTGCGTGGGTGGTTTGTTTTGTGTGTTTTGGCGTGATTTTGTGTGGGTGCGTTGTGTGCTTTGAGCGCGTCGATTGCGCTGCGGTTTGGGTTGATGTCTGGGCGCTTAGCTCAAATGGTAGAGCGCCCGCTTCGCATGCGGGAGGTAGGGGGATTGATACCCCCAGTGTCCACTTTTTACGATACACAACACTCTTTACGAGCAGGCACTTTTTACGCGCCTCGCGCTGCTGCCTGCCTGTCTACCAGCCCACGTACTCGCGTGCAACCGCCTGACTGCGTGGTGTTGGCCTATGCTGAAATTTGTTCATTCTTTCGGCCGATCGAGTAAGGCAAACGGCCAACTTGCCGGCACGGGATTCCACGCGAGCTAGAACACTGGAGAGAGCGGAGACACAACTCGACTGATCGGGAGGACAATACGTCAGAGCAGTCTGCTGCTGTCGCGGTCCGATTGGAAACTGCTCGACTAGCCGGCATGCCGGCTGTATTATTAGGGTTCGAGCCGGACAGCGGTTGTTGACGTTTGAGCAGCCGGCCCAGCGACCGGATGCGTCGGATGAGGCTGGTTGAGTGAAGCCGGCAGACGGTAGAGGTGGCGGAGCAAGGAGAGAAGGCAAGGCATGGATCACTGGCGGCCGCGCTGACGTTGTTGTTCTGATGGAGTCTACGAGCGTTGTTAGACTTGTTTGGTGTTTCGTTTGTGATGTGTGGATGTATGGAGTTGCGGTGGTGTGCGTGGGTGGTTTGTTTTGTGTGTTTTGGCGTGATTTTGTGTGGGTGCGTTGTGTGCTTTGAGCGCGTCGATTGCGCTGCGGTTTGGGTTGATGTCTGGGCGCTTAGCTCAAATGGTAGAGCGCCCGCTTCGCATGCGGGAGGTAGGGGGATTGATACCCCCAGTGTCCACTTTTTACGATACACAACACTCTTTACGAGCAGGCACTTTTTACGCGCCTCGCGCTGCTGCCTGCCTGTCTACCAGCCCACGTACTCGCGTGCAACCGCCTGACTGCGTGGTGTTGGCCTATGCTGAAGTTTGTTCATTCTTTCGGCCGATCGAGTAAGGCAAACGGCCAACTTGCCGGCACGGGATTCCACGCGAGCTAGAACACTGGAGAGAGCGGAGACACAACTCGACTGATCGGGAGGACAATACGTCAGAGCAGTCTGCTGCTGTCGCGGTCCGATTGGAAACTGCTCGACTAGCCGGCATGCCGGCTGTATTATTAGGGTTCGAGCCGGACAGCGGTTGCTGACGTTTGAGCAGCCGGCCCAGCGACCGGATGCGTCGGATGAGGCTGGTTGAGTGAAGCCGGCAGACGGTAGAGGTGGTGGAGCAAGGAGAGAAGGCAAGGCATGGATCACTGGCGGCCGCGCTGACGTTGTTGTTCTGATGGAGTCTACGAGCGTTGTTAGACTTGTTTGGTGTTTCGTTTGTGATGTGTGGATGTATGGAGTTGCGGTGGTGTGCGTGGGTGGTTTGTTTTGTGTGTTTTGGCGTGATTTTGTGTGGGTGCGTTGTGTGTTTTGAGCGCGTCGATTGCGCTGCGGTTTGGGTTGATGTCTGGGCGCTTAGCTCAAATGGTAGAGCGCCCGCATCGCATGCGGGAGGTAGGGGGATCGATACCCCCAGTGTCCACTTTTTACGATACACAACACTCTTTACGAGCAGGCACTTTTTACGCGCCTCGCGCTGCTGCCTGCCTGTCTACCAGCCCACGTACTCGCGTGCAACCGCCTGACTGCGTGGTGTTGGCCTATGCTGAAATTTGTTCATTCTTTTGGCCGATCGAGTGAGGCAAACGGCCAACTTGCCGGCACGGGATTCCACGCGAGCTAGAACACTGGAGAGAGCGGAGACACAACTCGACTGATCGGGAGGACAATACGTCAGAGCAGTCTGCTGCTGTCGCGGTCCGATTGGAAACTGCTCGACTAGCCGGCATGCCGGCTGTATTATTAGGGTTCAAGCCGGACAGCGGTTGCTGACGTTTGAGCAGCCGGCCCAGCGACCGGATGCGTCGGATGAGGCTGGTTGAGTGAAGCCGGCAGACGGTAGAGGTGGCGGAGCAAGGAGAGAAGGCAAGGCATGGATCACTGGCGGCCGCGCTGACGTTGTTGTTCTGATGGAGTCTACGAGCGTTGTTAGACTTGTTTGGTGTTTCGTTTGTGATGTGTGGA